>JAQJVL010000359.1:451336-955908 GCA_035578905.1 Stictocephala bisonia | reverse complement strand
ATTCTCAGGGTATGATTGTTTACACTTTTTGCACAAAGAAAGTATTTTATTTGAATTTTAAAAAGTATACAATTTAGCTAAATGGAATATAATGCTCAAATTAGTATGCAATTAAAATTTACCTTGAGGAAATTACAAAACTTATAAGCCTAGAGAAAATTGAAAAGTAACCTGCCATTTTAGGTCTGGTTTAGTAATTAAACTTATTCAAAAACAAATCACAACAACTGATTGAAATTACCACAACTAAATTTAAGATGTTGAAGTAGTTGTAGTAGTAAAATATAAACAGCAAAAACAAATCATAATTAATTTTTATTAACTATTGGAAAAAACAACTTTATTAACTACTGTATTGGTTCTTTTTTCAATTTGTGATAATATTTAACTAAGAAATTATTATTGCTACTCACATTCATAACAAACTATACATCCAATAAAACCATAAATGTTTTTAGAAATTACAGTATACATTTTGTTTTAAATTTAAGAAATAATAAACTATTTTGGGTCAGTTAATGTTAAGTCAACGCAATTTAAAACATTAATCCTTTAAACAATTTAAACATTAATCCAATTTAATACTATAAAAATAAAATGTAACTATTTTAAAATAAAAATGCTAAAGACTAATGTTGTTTAGTTTTGAAACAATATTAATCTTAACCCTTTGCAGTCGGATATGCCACAAAAGTGGCAACATATGGTTTCTGTACCCACTCGGACTGATTATAGAAGCTTTGTCTTCTCTGGTCGGGTATGCCACTATCGTGGCCGGCGCCATTGTCGTAGTCAGATCGGAGTAGTTTGTGATTGGTTTGTCCGTGAGCTCGGATCGGCCCCTTTCGTGGCATCTAGTGATTTCCCTATGCGGTAGGTTGAGCCACTTTCGTGGCAGTTCAATATATTTATTTTTATGTTTTTTTTAAACAGTTGTTTGGTTACTATGAAAACATAGGTATATTTCGTAACTAGTTTCAATCAGCTGGCAACATTGATCGCTTTTTAATATTTCGTTAATGCTTTTAAAATACGTCATTTCACAAGGTCAACATTCGCGCCATTTCACCTTGCTGCTTCTTGTTACTCTGCATATGTTTTATGTTTGTTTTGAGTGATTATTGTAAATATTTGTGAAGTGTGTGTGTATATAAATATTATTGTAGTGATTGTGTATATTTGTTTTTATGTTTTATGTTATTAAAACAGCAACAATACAGATTTTCAATACAATTCTTTATTTTATTATTGTACCAGTGTAAATAATATAAAATAATAAAATTTTAAAGTTGCCGTTTGAACATTATTTTTCCTAAAAAATAACATTAAAACAGTATGTATTTTTCAATGTATTATTTGTTGCATTATCAATGTATTTTTTCATAATACAGTATTTAATTATAATAGAAATACAAATTATTATTATTTCTATATAATAATATTTTGTTTTTTTATTAATTTTATATTATTAAGATGTTATAAAAGTTTTAAAATTGCCGTTTGAACATTTTTTCCCCTAAAAAATAACATTTAAAAAGTATGTATTTTTCGATGCATTATTTGTTGCATTTTCAGTGTTATTTTTCATGAACAATGTAATTGAACTAATACAAATAAAGTAAAATATTGAACCATTATGTATTAGAGATGTTAAATACATTTTTATTATGTTTTTATATCCATATTTGGTTTTTTAATTAAATAAAAACTTTGGGTGACTCTAAATGTAATAGATACGCAGTAAAAGCTTCCGACTTGGCAATGCACAGCGGGAGTTTGTATGCCGAGCTGACGGCGAAGCGGCCATTGCCACGAAAGTGGCTACTCCGACCTCGCGGGACAAAGTGGTAAGTTTGATGATCGAGTTGCCACGGAACCATGTCGAGCCACAATAGTGGCATATCCGACTGGAGAGTACAAACCTTAAAACACTGTTCCTACTGAAAAGGGTTAAACATTTATTTTTCAATCCAATTCCCTAGGTTTTGTATGCATTGTTTTTTTGTTACAAGTCTAAATAAATAAACTCTAATATCTTAAGTTTATCATAAAAACCTATTATTTTTCAAAATACACAATAAAACTAGAAGGGTAATTAATTTCAGAATGTTAGGTTCCACAAGGTGTTTTTTTATCAGGCTGGAAGTGATAAAAAAGGGTTCCGATAAACAAGGGTGGAGCTCAGGCGGAAGACTGAACTTTGGACTCTTAAACAAAAATTGAATGGATTTAATTCACTGCCTTTGCGTGTGAATTCCTATTCATTACTGTTATCTGTCTCTTTTCACATGCTTATAAGGAAGTCGCCAGACTCTAGGCGGATATTTTCTGACTTAGATATTTTGTATATCTTGTAGCCAAATTAATAATATAATAATAATGTTTTATTTCCTCATTTTATACATACAAACATAAAAAATAAAACATAATTGTACTCCCAATGCTGCCTTCCAATACAATGTCCTATGGGAATGTCCAACTTGTTTTTAAACCTCGTCGAGAGACCATGTACATGACTTCTCTGCCTCAAAGATTCCGTATTTTGGTGAATCTATAAGTAATTGAAATATATAAAGGTTTATAACTGTTAATATATTAAGTTTGATAAACAGAGGCCTACAATGTTCTCTAGATTCAGAGCCAGTTAAGATCCTTACAACTTTTTTTGAATGGTTAAAACATCATTAACTTTGACAGTTTCCCCAAAATATTAATCCATAATTTAAAATTTAATGGAACAAGCCAAAATAGGCAGAATGGACATTGTGAGGTGCGATACAGTTCATTATCGCAGGGGGTTGGTAGACCTTTGACAGTCGAGTGAATGTTTGGTCCATATTATTTTTCACTAAATCAATGTTTTTATTACTTTATTTATTGCTAGATGCATGTATGAACATTTAACTAAGTGTGACTGAACAATTTTCGTGGCCACAGCTTACAACATGCAACTGTAAGTAGTAAATGTTGTGAAAGCCGTGCTAACATTGGAGCGAAGCAAGAGTTGAAGCGGACATTGATAACAGCAACTTGGTCACTGCGCACCTGTTCTGAGTTGATAACGCTACCAATATCTAAGACGCTGTTGTTCCACTAATTCCCCTGGCCGCTGTGTCAACACTACTCAGCTCTGGACACTCCGTTACGGCCGTCACAGCGTTGCGCCTTCATTTGCTACAATACCATTATAGTACTTTTCTGCACTGCTGATTGCCGATACTACTGATTCACTGCCTCTGAAATCTAGTCTTCTCATATTTATAAATAAATTATTGTTTTTGTAATATTTGTTATTTATCGCCTGCAGTGTTAGTTGTCTTGGTATTGTTATTGTCTCATTCTGTATTTGTTATAATTTATTTTGTGGCTGTTATTTATTGTTAATCTTTGTGTAATTTTTATTTTAGTTTTAAGATCTAGTTATAAGTTATTTATTAAATTATTGACATATTATCTAAGTATTTATTGATAATTAATTCTAGTTATAGTTATTTTTTAGTTTTTTTTTTTTTTTTTTTTTTTTTTTTTGACTAAAATGCCTCCAATAACTAGGTCAAGCGATTTGAACAGTGTTATGAATGGCCTGTTTTTCATCGACCAAGACATTATTGACCTGGCGTCTTTGTTGTATAGCGAATTGAGGGCAACAATGTCAACGTTTGGGGAGAATGCTATTGAGAAACTTGTTCCACACGTTACATCACTTATGACAAAATTCAATGACTTTGCCAAAGTAAATGGTGAGCTTTTGCGTGAGGTTGAAGAGCTACGTGAGAGTGTCTCCTCTGTTGAAACTTGCTGTTTAGACCTCAGCACTAGTTATAAGGTTAAATCAGTTGAGTGTGTGGCCCTTGAGGAACAATACGAAGCTGATATATCAAGGCTTAGTGGTCAGCTTGTCAAGTGTAGGGAAGACAATTCACGCCTCCGTGAGACAGTGAGTCAGTGTGTGGCCGTGGACACTGATAGCATCATTTTGGAGAGTCGTGAGCGGATCGCCTCGTTAACAGCGGACCGGATGTGTCTTATGACCAGCATTGAGGTTGGAGGCAGACGTCTCAGCCTTGAGGGCGGAGTTGAGACGAGCTGAATCACGTGCGAGACAGCGCCGCAATTCTGCAGCTGATGACAGCCTACTGGCGGAGCTTTTGGTAGCAGAGATGACCACAAATATGGAATCAGATGCTGTGCAGACCACCCTCACTGATATCGGCCAGCCTAACTGCAGCAACGACAACCATCTCAATGTCTGCCCTCCATCATCTGCTTCTCCAAAACACCCCTCTTTCAATGCTACACCAAGCCACCACAATGTCAATAGTATATCATCTAGTAGTTTTAAGAATGTATTACTTATTGGGGACTCCCACTTGAAATACTCAAGCTTGAATTGTGTCATGAAAGGAGCTCTTTTAGAATGCTGTCCAGGGGGGAAAATCATAGACATTAAGAATAGGCTATTAAGTTATGTAGGAACACATCTGTCTGTAATTTATTTTCATGTTGGGGCTAATAACTTGTGTAAAGGTTACAGGGGAGGTCCAGGATACAACGGTGGGCATGGAAAGCGGGAGGCCCTTCACAGCATGGCGGATTTTCTATTCACTGCCAAGACTAAATTCCCAAATTCAAAATTTTTCTTGGACAGTGTTTTGATTCGGCGAGACATTGGTTACAAAGCCCTCTGTGACTTCAACGACCAGTTAGAGCTAATGTGCAGTAACTTTGGTGTTGAATTCGTTGAGGCAAACACTTGCGTTCGCCGGCGAGACCTCTCCCGAGATGGAGTGCACTTCAACCGAAGAGGTGTATCTCACCTTGGCTCTCTGTTTGACGGTGCGATATCTGCGGCTTTGCGGGTTCTGAATGAACCACCAACCTTCCCTGGTGAAGCTATGTCTGACAGCTTGGTGTTGGTGACTGAGTCTGTTGTCAGTGGCAACCACGATTCTTGTGAGAGCTTTGACGATTCTCAGGTTGCTGACATCTAGCTGCATGAAGAAAAGATAGGTGACAGGCAGCTTAAAGTCGCACATCTTAACATGAGATCCCTTAACTCGGGGTTCGATGAGATGGTATCTATTATGCGCGACTTTGACTTTGATATATTTGGAGTGTCTGAGACTTGGCTTCACCCGGGTACCCCATCTGACACGTATGAGATACCAGGATATACTATGTTACGACGTGATCGTCAGCCTAATCCACAGAGTCTTAAGCTCAAGGAGTCAGGTGGTGGAGTAGCTCTGTATATTAGAGAGGGTATACATTTTGAGGAGTACTCTCTTACAGACCATGTGGACCCTGGTATCGAGTTTCTTTGCGTTGTCTTGCATATAAGGGGAAAGAGGATTGGTCTGTGTATTGTTTATGTCAGGTACACTTCACTCTCAGCTCTGTTTCACCCCCTCTTTGTTAGCCTGGCTATTGAAGTGAACACGGTTATTTACCTTGGAGACACAAACATAAACTTGCTATCAAATACATGTAATGACTCAAACTACTTACGCCGGCTCATGAAGAATCACAACGCAATCCAGGTCATAAATGAACCTACAAGAGGTAAAGGAAACTCGGCCACCTTGTTAGACCACATAATAGTGGACAGGTCGGCCGAGATCGTAAAGACCGGCGTGATAAATACATCAAGTATTATGGACCATAGAGGGGTGAAGATGACGGACCACAGGCTGGTTTTTTGCTCTATTAAAAGTATGAAGGAAAGAAAGAAAAAATGATTATTTATAAATTTTTCGAAGTTTAATGCTGATGATGCCGTGACAGCAATGTCTAAAGTGGATTGGCAAAGGGCTATGCAGATGCAAGGGGCAGATAATATTGAAACTTTTATTACCACACATATCAGAAGTATAAGTTACAGTAGAGCGCCGATTATCCGAACTAATTGGGGACAAGGGGTGTTCGGATAACTGAATATTCGGATAATCGAACATTAAAAGACAAAATTTTTAAATTATATATGTAACGAAATTCTTAGTAGTTAAAAGGCTAAAAAATTATCAAACTAAAATTATTCATGTAATTCTATTATGAAATCAATCAGAATGCATGGATATAACTTTTAAAGAACAATTTATTATACATAGATACAGTACAATGCATACTTTTTATTTAGAGAAAAAGTCCAAAATTTGTTTTTGCTTTAGCCCTGACACTCTTTTTTTCCTGCTAAATCTCGTAAGCGTTTCAAATTGAGCAGTTGGAGAGCATCACTTTCATCTTGTCTTTCCAACCACTTCATTGCCGTCTCCAAGCAGTGGAAAGCCTCCTCATGTGATGGTCCTTTATTTTCTTCAAATTGATCTTCGTCGTCATCAGGCTCCTCGTTGTCATCCTCATTAAGCCTTTGAACACTGGCAATTATTTCATCATCTGTTTGAACCTCATATCCAGGGTTATCCTCGTCACATTCTAGCCATTCATGAATGTTTTCCTGGTCACATTCCTCAAAACCAGGTGACTGGTTTATAAGCTCAGCTACCTCCAAAACAAACTGGCTGTTTGGAACCTCTTGAGTAGAAGATGGATTTTCCTCCAATTGTTCATTGGCCTCGTCTGTTTTATAAAGCTTACCCCAAGCTCTTCTCAGAGTGGTTTCTTTGACAATAGTCCAGGCTTCTGCTGCCATGTACACAGCATCCTTCAGATTAATGTCTTTGTAGAGTTGGAAGATAGGTTTGTCTTCTTCTTGGCCAATAAGAACTATACGCAAAAATGCCTTACGGTAGAAACGTTTGAACGACTCTATAACTCCCTGGTCCATTGGTTGGAGTATGGATGTAACGTTGGGAGGCAAAAAAATTACCTTAAATTTTCCATTTTCTCTTTCAAGAGAAAGAGTTGAGGGATGACATGTAGCATTGTCAATCAATAAAAGCACATTTCCTTGGTTTCCAGTTTCACGCTGATGTTTTTTTACCTCTGGGATGAATACCTTTTCATACCATTCAACAAAAATATCAGAAGACATCCATGAATTGGTTTGATTTTTGTAAGTGACAGGCAAAGTCTTTATTCCCTTGAAACAACGTGGATTTTTGGACTTCCCTATAATAAGCAATGGAAGCTTATGGCTTCCCGTTATATTTGCGCACACCATTGCAGTTATGCGGGATTTGCTAGCTTTGAATCCAGGTGCTGACATTTCATTTTTAGAAACTAGAGATTTCGTCGGCATCTTTTTCCAGTAAAGGCCAGTTTCATCGGCGTTATACACATTGTCAGGGTTAAAAGCCTCTTTTTCTATCAAATTTTTAAATGAAATTTTAAAACTTTCAGCTGCTGCAACATCAGCAGACAATTTTTTTCCCTTGAATATCTATTTCTCGTATTCCATGGCGGGATTTAAAACGCTTCAGCCACCCAGTAGAAGCTTTAAAATCAGCATCACCACCGAGCTTATTGTTCATTTCAAGCGCTTTTTCGCATATCAAAGGGCCACTTATAGGCTGTCCTTGACCACCTGCATGAACCATGTATAAACTGCTGTGTCCAAATCTTGGTTTTTGGCAGTTTTCATTGTTTTCTGTTCAAGATTCCATCAGCACTGTCAAGCACACATGCAAATTTCAAGATAGAATCGCTCTTCTTTTTTATTTCTGAAATTGTTGCTTTACCAACACCGTATTCTTGAGCTAAACTTGCTCCACTAGAACCACTTTTCAATCGCTTTATTATAGTAAGTTTATTCGACACACTTAGAACAACGCGTTTCCTTTTTGAAGACATTGCAACAGAACTGTCTCGAACCAAACGTCACAACAAACAGCACAACAGCACTACGATCCGTTCCCGGCAAAGGCTCACAAGCCACTGACTAGTGACTATACTACGAGCGCCGAGTCACGTAGGCCGTAGGCGGCAGACGTATTTAAGCGCTGCACACAGTGAACGACACCGGCGCAGCGGGAGTTTCGGTTGGCGCGCGAATTTGAATTACGTACTTGAGAATCATGTTCAAAATATGAATTACAGTACATACATATTAGGGCGTTCGGATAACCGACGGTTCGGATGACCGACGTTCGGATAATCGGCGCTCTACTGTACTTCTTATATAAGTTACGCACGCCTCAAGATATAAGTTACTCTTGAGAGTCTGGTGCTGAGCAAGTCAATATGTGGGTGGGAACCTCGAGAGCTTCTGATCAGTGACCATTCCAAGAAACATAACAAGAGAATTGGATATTGTATCAGTAATTACTGACCTGAGGCTAAATATAACTGTCTGAGTTTTGCTAGTGTTTAATAAAAAGCAATTTGGAGAAAACCAACAGGAAGCATTCTTTAAGAGTTCTAAAACGTTAAACTGTAAAAGTGTCACCTGCACAAATTTTACACTTATTACTACCTTTTATAATATTAGGTAAATCATTTATTGCTATTAAAAATAAGAGAGGTACCAGAACAGAGTCCTGCGGGACCCTACTTTCGAGCCCAAGCACCGAAGAACACTTACCATCAATGCATACCAGCTGTTTCTGCCCACTAAGGTAAAATTTTAAAAAATGTAGAGCTGAACCATGCATTAAATAGTTTAAAATGTGTTTATAGTTAAGGAAGTGAAAAGAGTTAAAACAGACAAGTATGAAAAGAAATGAAAATTAATGCTATTGTACAACATTTGTAACAATTGGCCAGGTTAGGACTAAAATGTCCTCTCTTAATCACACTTAACCTGCAGGCAAATAAAATTTACCTGATGCAAACTACGACAGGACCAAAGATCTCTTCTTTTGTACAAATCATGTTATTTGTAATGTTAGTCAGTAAAGTTGGCTGGAAGAACCGACTTCCAACGTTGGTCTCCCTTTTTCCACCACAATGTACGTTAGCTCCTTTAGCAATGGCATCCTCTACAATGCGTATTACCTACAACAGATAAATTTATTCAGACAATCAGAGCAGGAAAAAATCAATATAAAAATTATATTGATGAGTTAAACTGATGGAGAATTTGCCTTGACACTGATGGAACACTGATTTACACTGGTTTTCACACAGATGGAAGACTGGCCTTGACACTGAAGCAATGGTGGCTTGAACACTGATGGAACACTGATTTACACTGGTTTTCACATAGATGGAAGACTGGCCCTGACACTGATGCAATAGTGGCCCCAACATTGATGGAACACTGATTTACACTGGTTTTCACACAGATGGAAGACTGGCCTTGACACTGAAGCAACGGTGGCCTCAATACTGATACAACAATAGCCCCAACACTGATGGAACACTGATTTACACTGGTTTTTACACAGATGGAAGCCTGGCCTTGACACTGAAGCAATGGTGGCTTGAACACTGATGGAACACTGATTTACACTGGTTTTCACATAGATGGAAGACTGGCCCTGACACTGATGCAATAGTGGCCCCAACATTGATGGAACACTGATTTACACTGGTTTTCACACAGATGGAAGACTGGCCTTGACACTGAAGCAACGGTGGCCTCAATACTGATACAACAGTAGCCCCAACACTGATGGAACACTGATTTACACTGGTTTTCACACAGATGGAAGACTGGCCTTGACACTGAAGCAACGGTGGCCTCAATACTGATACAACAGTAGCCCCAACATTGATGGAACACTGATTTACACTGGTTTTTACACAGATGGAAGCCTGGCCTTGACACTGAAGCAACGGTGGCCTCAATACTGATACAACAGTAGCCCCAACACTGATGGAACACTGATTTACACTGGTTTTGACACAGATGGAAGACTGGCCTTGACACTGATGCTACAGTGGCCTCAACACTTATGGAACATTGATTTACACTGGTTTTGACACAGATGGAAGACTGGCCTTGACACTGAAGCAATGGTGGCCTGAACACTGATGGAACACTGATTTACACTGGTTTTCACACAGATGGAAGACTGGCCCTGACACTGATGCAATAGTGGCCCCAACATTGATGGAACACTGATTTACACTGGTTTTCACACAAATGGAAGACTGGCCTTGATAATGAAGCAACGGTGGCCTCAATACTGATACAACAGTAGCCCCAACACTGATGGAACACTGATTTAGACTGGTTTTGACACTGATGGAGGATTGGCCTTGACACTGATGCTACAGTGGCCTCAATACTTATGGAACATTGATTTACACTGGTTTTGACACAGATGGAAGACTGGCCTTGACACTGAAGCAATGGTGGCCTGAACACTGATGGAACACTGATTTACCTGAGCAATGGTGGCCTGACACTGATGGAACACTGGTTTTCACAAGATGGAAGACTGGCCCTGACACTGATGCAATAGTGGCCCCAACATTGATGGAACACTGATTTACACTGGTTTTCACACAAATGGAAGACTGGCCTTGATAATGAAGCAACGGTGGCCTCAATACTGATACAGCAGTAGCCCCAACACTGATGGAACACTGATTTACACTGGTTTTGACACTGATGGAGGATTGGCCTTGACACTGATGGCTCTCTGGTGTTGACACTAGCGCAACAATAGCTTTGATGCTGATATAATACTTGCTATCACACTGATGCAGCATTGGCCTAGAGACCGATGCAGCATTGGCTTTAACTGATGAAACTCTCGCAATAGTACAGGCGTTGACACTGAAGCAACATAATATGCCGATGCAAAAACAATGTGCATTGGTTATTTATTTAAATGACTATGCACAGTAAAACATAATGGTTTTTTATTTAGTTTAGCATAAAACATTTATGAGATAGTAACTTTGTTAGTTTATCTCATAAATTATTTTTTCCTTTTGTTTTTGTTTACACTTTTTTTTCAAATTCAAGATTATTGATTACGACTACCCAGAGTCCAGATTGATGAAAGTCTCAGTATCATACAACAGGAAACTAAACAAGAATGGCTTACCTTTATAACCTGAGCATCATTAATGAGTGGGCCTGCTGTGGTTTCATGATCAAATCCATTTCCAAGTTTAATGTCTTTCTGGATTCTATTGACAAATTTCTCCACAAATGTATCAAAAACTTCATTCTGAATGAAGAACCGGTTAGGGCTGATACATGCCTGAAAATATAATAAGAACAGCAGTAGTTACTTGGCAGTTTTTAAATTACACTGCATATGTGAATTAAGTGATATCAATATATTTAAACTCTTCAATTCCAGATTTTCCTACACAAAGTTATACACTTCTGCCGGAGTTTTTTTGTTTGTTTATTTTTTCCATTTTATGTAAAATTACAGGGTTAGTGCAAATTCCGTTTTTAATGCAAATTAAATAGCCTGTACAGTTATAGATGTAAAAATAAATGACAATTATAGATGTAAAAATAAAAATAAAACCTAAATTTTGACTGAAACTACAACTGCGACAAAAATAACGGACTACTTACATGACGATTACAATTTATTTCACAAGATACGCAAAACTTACAATGATAACCTTCTAATTTTTCTAATAACACGTTCAGATTAAAACGAAACCACAAACACACTTTGCACAGCTAAAACAAAACAAACAATATCATACATTACTTTCCAAAATACTGACACAACAGCTGATGGCGTCTGCTTTGGATCTATTTTGATTTAATTAACACCAATGGAACAGTATATACAGAAGTAAATTCAGTAAAATGATTTAAAGTTGTTCTGCCTTTAGTTACAGGTTCAAATAGTTTTAAAATAACTCAATAGATTGAAGCACATCTGACGCTGTCTATGTGTGTAGAGTACGACATTTATGAAATTAGCAATGCATTAACACTTGTGTGTACAGTACGGCATAAGATGTTGAAGGGTTAAATTTTTTTTGTTGATTTCCCAATACCAAACAAATAATGTACTGTATAAATAAATCCTGCAGCTACATATGAACAGATATTAAATAAATAAACAAAAAATTAGATCTCATATTTATGACAGAAGATGTACAGTATTAAGATTGACAGTTTAAATAAAATAAGAGCATGATGAATGAGTTTTAATAATTGTAAGAAGCAATATTCAGGCACAAAAATTGTTATAAAAATAAAATTATAATTAAATGGCCTACCATTTATGAAAAACCATTTACAGCTGTTTTTAAATTTAAAATGTATAATTTGGTGGAATTCTGTGTAAATTAAACATGGATCAAAAAGTAAGTTTTGAATATATTTGTTTTTGTCATTTAGTAAATCTGAACTGTTCTTAGAAATGTAATAAATTTCAATTTGTTCATGATGGTCAGCATGTGTACATCTATTATCAGCAAGGAGTAGTTATTGTGTTGCGTTGTGTGCGAGTCACATATTTCTACTAACCTGGTGCACAAAAAGGGATGGATTGTTAGTGTTAATTTAATTTGTCATGTAATTTAATTTCATTAAGACGTTCTGTCTGCAGTCCTGTTGGATGCCCGAGATTAATTTCTTTACTAAATGGCTTGTTTATCCGCATCAATTGAAAAAAGAGTAAGTACATTTAATTCAAAACTTATTTCAAGATTGAAAACCATATTATTGAATATTGAAATAGCTTCAATATTCCTAAAACACTGAAATATAATTAATATGAATTTGTACAAAATAGACTGTAAGATAATAGAATTGTAGTTTTCTTTTTCTTTCGTTAAAAACGGATATTTTTTTTAATAATACAAAAAAATTATTGTTATATCTTGTAGTAATTAAACAATGTATAAATAATTAACTTATTAACTTTCAAGCAAAGTATTATGATTATTTTAGTAAATAATACAGTGCTGTAACCCAGCTACTTGGGGATAAAGTGTTTGGGAGATTGTAGGTGATAGGTTCTATGCTCGGTCCTCTTAATACAGATACGACATCCGCCCAATGGTTGCCATCGACGTGGACACTACTAGAGAAGTCTGGGGTGTCCATGTTCGATGGTAGTCAAGGTTCGGATGTTGTGTAGGGGAGAGAACCGAGTGTCAGACTTGTTAGTTAGCTAAAAATCAGACCAACACTACATGGTTCGGATTCCACGTAAAGCTGTAGGTCCCATTGTTGCCATGGCTATTGGGCTATTAATAAATAGTCCTTTCTGAGCTAAGTCACTCAGATGGTAACAATGACTACACTCATCACACTCATTCGAAATCCATATTCGCCAATAAATTGACGATCAGCATCATAAGAATAAATAAATAAAAAATTAAATAAAAATAAAGTTAATAAGTGAATTCTTTATAAATTGTTTAGTTACTACAAGACATGACAATATCCCATTCTCCTCGCCATTGCCATATCTTGTAGTAATTAAACAAATTATAAAGTATTAACTTATTAACTTTATTTTGGTAACATACATAAGGTAAAACTGTGTTTGTTTTATCTAGCACCACATAATCAAAACAATTTATAAAAAACATCTGTCAATTAATATCTATTAATTATAATAATAAAGACTGTAATTAGTAATTACGGAGTATAACAAATTACTGTAATTATGTTTGTTATGTTTATAATAAAAAGAAATATTTAATTCATTTATTCTGTAACAATGTAATAGGCCTACTACGATACCTTGTAGCGATAACAAGTATTATAATTTGTAGTTAAGCAATGTCACACCAGGTGGGATGTTTTGGCTATGATATCTTGCTCTCTATCTCTTGACCTTCTTCCTTGTTGAAACATGAACTCTGAACTCTGCAAGTGCTCAGACTGACTCTCGTTCGGACTACTGCTCAAGATATCCATGGGGACATTTATATCCCCTTTTGTTCAAAAATGTATTGTATTCTTCTCATTGTGTATGTATATTGTGTGCTACGGTCGAATAACATCATCTCCAAGCCAGCGCAGAACATCATGTTGAGGGCCCTCAGCATCTCCGTCCCCAAATCAGAGCTCAGCAGTGATATTGGTATAGGTACCGTACTCCTCTTAACTTATTATAAAGTCCAGACTAGTAAAAATTAAAAATATTCAGTCAAAATAGTTACTCTACAAACTTTGTCGTTGTACTTTGAATGCACACACTAAATATAATGCAGAACCATGTTTATACTTAGATTAACAAGTATATTGAACCTAATACAACTTCTATAGTTGTATTATAACTTTTATGTTTAACTTTTTACGCTTGTCAGTAAAATAAATTGATTTTATAAACGTTTAGTTTTTAATTATAAACTAATCAAAGTTCTCAGTACTTAATCAATTGCCATTGGGCCTCAGTACTTTCCCCTCACTTAAGTAAATTACGAAAATAGTCATTACCAGTTACACTAATATGGACAGTAATATTGGTCTTCCGAGTGATCAAGCAAAATGGAGATAATATTTTTGTATAAGTCAATATTAACAATACAATTTTAAAATCGGGTTTGTGCTAAATTTATGTGTTTAATATGTATTGAGTCCCTTCTGCAGTGACTAAACTACTTTGAAGCTGAAGCTAACTTGCATTTTGTTAAACACATACCTGGCCACAATTTCGAAATTTCGCAGCGATCGCACAATCAACAGATTTCTCTATGTCTGCACTGTTAAAGACGATAAATGGAGCGTTGCCACCTAGTTCCAAGCTGATTCTTTTGACTCCCAAAGCACACTGGCTGTACAGTATCTTTCCCACCTCCGTAGATCCTGTAACATTTTGAATGGAGCAACCATTCATAAGTTAATTATCATGTATGATATAAATAATATTACTGTCTATCTACAACCTGTGCCTTTCTTGACTTGAACAAAATAGTAAAGTCAAAACATAACCCATTCTCATTCAACATCTGTCCCTTTAATCGATCTTGACTTATAAAAAAGTCAATCCTGAAAGTTAAACTAAAAAAATGTTGTGACTGTAATAAACAAGTTAAAGTGCTTTATTAAACCAATAAAATATTACATATTACAAGGTAAGGCTAATTAGTAATGCAGTACAACCTTGATTACCCAGCCTTGCTTTATCTGGCTGTGTGTGTCATCCTGCTTGACAAATAGACGAAAACAATATTTTTTTATATTGGATAAAATACAAACGACGCGGAAGCGTTCAGCCTCGCAACGCGAATCTTCGAACACGTTAGCAGCCATACTTAATATGACTATTTTTGCTCTAAATTGGCAAAAATTGTTTTGCAATTTTTAAAACAATGATGTTTTATTTTTTTTGTACTACCATTTCTGAGTATATAAATACTACATACAGTATGTAAATGTATATAAAAGTATATAAATATGTCGGGAGTATTGGTCTGACACATTTTTTTTAGTAGCTTATACGGCATATAAAAAACTCTACCGGGCATATCCGCCTGACATTTTCAGGTAAATTTGTTTTCCTGGTTTGGCTACACTGACTGCATGATAGAAGCAATCCAGAATTCAATATGTATTACGTTATTTCAATACCGAATTTCACTAAATAAGTCTGTCTAAATACTCCTGACAACATAGAACCTGCCAAAATTTAAAGTTTTATGAAAAACTTTATAACTGACCAAAAACTTCGAAATTTGCTCTGTATATAGTATGATGCTTGCAGTACAATGAAGTGTGATTGGTTTCTTTAAGAAAGCAGGATCAGTCGAGTAACAATGAAGAAAACCAAAAGGTTGCTAAGCAATAATGTCAGGCATAGTAGCCTGACGGCATCTAGCAGATACAAAGAGCCGTCGGGCGAACTGGACTGACAAGGCAGCTAAAGTATTAAGTTTAACATCTTAAATATTGCAGGCACTGTTCTTTTAACTTGTGCATTTCTGTTTGTCATTACATAATGCGCCCGAAGATCCTAGCTGACAATTTGTTTACTTCTGTTACAGAGTGGCTGGAAGAGTCCACTTCTGAATATGGGGAGGTGGAAGAGTTCACTACATACACACCCTAGGCACTGTCAGTCTTTTGTTTACTGTGGTGGAGTAAAAATATGTTATGGTTCAATGAAATTATGTAGTTACTGTACATCCTTTTAAAATCACTAAAATTATACTGTATAGCAAGTTTTTATCTAAATGCTATATACAAACTTGACTTATAATGTTAGAATTTAAATCAGTTGTTTTTACAACCGTCCTATGTATACGAGACCTAAATTTTGAAAATATGTAGTTAGCTGCGTTCGTCTAGTCAAAATTCACCAAGCATTTGTGATTTACATTGCATGCAATTGTAGGCGCTCCTCGCTCTTACTATCTGATATGAGTTATTGGATGTGTTTTTGTGTGTTATATTTCATATGGCGCTAAACGTATCCAGTTTGACATGCCACAATATTAGACCGGATAACCGAGGTTGTACTATAAATAGATTAAATTAATAAATAACATAAAAACAAAACTGTTACAAATGCAAAGCCTATCAACTTCAAGGGGCCCTCTCCCTAGGTGAAAATTCCTCTATGCTGTACAGAGCAGCAGAGATATTTTTTTTTTTTTTTAACAATTCTAAAATTGTAATGCTTTCCAATCCCTGTAGGTGTGTTGTTCAAACGTTGCCTCATTTATAAAACAGAATTACTGAATTGTGAAGTTCTGTCTGATTGTATTTCTACAAAATGCTCACTTATTGTTTTGAAGCTAAAAGTGTAACTTCTGTTTTTATATTATATATGTAAATGAAACAAGGTTTCAAACACAAAAAGAGAAGAGAGTAAAATTGATCCACTGAAGTGTATTGCGACGGTATTTTGGTGCATATGTTAATTATAAACTTTACTCAACAGGAATTTGTCCAATTACATTATATATTATAAATTATGTATGTCAGTAAAAATGAAGAAACTTTTATTAAGTTAACAAAATCAGCTTATGATACAAACACAATACAATAGTTACGAATCATATTATAACATCCAGTTCTGTTATGTCACTCGAAAACAAGACCAGTACCAGTATGTGCCAGCATATATTTTTTCTAAACTTATAATACAGTAGAACCTTGCTAATTCAAAGTTCAAAGGAAAGGCAATTTATTTCGAATTATAGGATGTTTGAATTATTGAGAGTTCAAATTATAGAGGTAGTGTGAAAAAATTTTAGTTACAGAGGTCATTACTTTACTGTAAAAACATATCCTAACATATAGAAAACTAATGTTTTCTACATACAACAGTTTACTGTTACAACATGATTTTTATTCAACATAAACGATGAAAAAGTTAGCAAATCTTAACTGTTTTAATTTCGAATTTCAGAGGGTTTCAGGGTCTCAGTTCGAATTGTAGAGGTTAACTTTGAATTTTAGAGGCAAGGCTTTGAATTGCAACAACAAAATTCGTATTCTAGAGGCCCGGCTGTTTGTATTCTAATTGTAGAGGCTAAATTGTGCGGTAAATCCCTTCGAATTATCGGAATATTTTTTTCGAATATTATTGGTTTTCTCAAGGGAATAGACAGAAGATACAAATTGAACAGATTTTCAAATTACTGAGGTTCAAATTGGCGGGGTTTTACTGTATTATGTCTTTTGCAAGTGTTGTCTGACAATTTTTTGTCATTTGCAGTGTCAATAAACTTAATCAAGATGAAGCTGATCTACAAGGACCTCAAGATAGATTTTTAAATCATATATTTTTTACATGATGTGGACAGATTGACCAAGTAACGTAAATGATGGATGATCATCTGTCCGACGCTAAAACGATTGATTTTATTGAATCACATTAATCTAAAGAGACTCTTAAAATATAAAAGATAAAACACGTTAAGATACACGTATATTAGAAACAATATTTAATTAAAAGTATGTGGAATATTTTACCGGTAAATGATATTCCAGCTACAGATGGACTCTGACACATTACTTTGCCCACTGGTGATGCATTGTCCCTGGAGCATGTCACAACATTCAAAACACCCTTCGGGAAACCTAAAAATAAAAAAGTCAAGTTTACTTTTAGTTCTTACACCAGAAAAACTATACCTAATATATATTTTAAAACTAAAATAATTTGATAGATATCACGAAATATAGAAATTATTGATAATAGAAACAAAGAGACAGACTATAGCAATGCATTTGCTGTAAACTCGCATGGGTTCTCCTATTTAACAATGAACGGTTTCAAATAGGGGATTGAACGACTGTTTTGCGTACTATTAACTCAGCTATTAGTCACTTCAGCGTTTGCTGAAGAGTAAGAATGAGAGAGAGAGAGAGGAAGAGGGGGAGATGAAAAGAGACAGGGAAATCAAGAGAGAGGGAGCTGGCATCCCTGTGAAGACTGAACAAGAACCAATTTCATGAGACAAGAGAACAGATTTATGGGACCCAGCTTAAGTGAATTCTATAGTTGAGATCACTAAACCCCTATCAGATTTTGACATAGTTGGCCAGTTTCTGAGCCACAAGCAAAGGTTCGTTTCATCAACAAGTTGCCCAATTCTATTAAAAGTGACCCAACACCCATTTGAAACGCTTTTCAGCGTACCAAGCATTTTACAATACTGACAAATTCATGGCACACGACTGGGTAACCGGATGTCACAATCAGAAGACTGACATCCGGCACTGGAAGTGGGTAAATTGGCAGAATTAATGGGGTGTGAGTGAAAATGCTGTATATTTGACTGGGGTTTCAATGTGGCATGATTGTCGAAATTTTAGTTATTGATCTGACGTTTGCTGTACATTGTATAATGTTCTAGCAATAATATTTCTAGAAAAAAAATCTGTTTGTCTATTTGTTGGAAATGATTCCTTTTTTTTTCTTCTTACAAGAAAATGAGAGTACTGTTGTGTATGGAACTGTTCCCAAAAGGTTGCAGAAGGTTAGGTTAGGATAAGGCTAGATTTAGTATGGAAAGATTAGGTTAAGTTAGGTTTGTAAGGTTAGGTAGGTTAACATAGTCATAATCAACATAAACTTACCAAACCTAACAACCAAACATAACCTAACCAAACTTAACACAACTTAACCTAAGCTATCAATACCCAAACTAGTCCTATCCTAACAGAACGTAAAAAACATCAATGAAAAAAAACAATGTGTAAATTGCACATTTTTGGCGCTAACATGCCTAATAATGGTTCAATTATAATAAACTTGCCATATTTGTGATCAGAGAAAAATTCTGCACAATTTAAGTAAACACATGCTAAATTTACAGAAAAAATATTATTCTGTTTTTCCTGATTTTTGTACCGTATATACTCGAATCTAAGCCGCACGCGAATCTAAGCCGCACCCCTTGTTTTTGATTGAAAATTAGGTAAAAAAGGCCACACTCGAATCTAAGCCGCACCCAGTTTACCGGGCAATATTATCCAGGAAAAACGGCAATCTAGCGATCACAAAATGAGCTCTATTAATTGACGAAAGTCATGTAAAGTGTATTTACAAATGAAGTATTGGTATAAGTTACTTAGTTACATGATGTATTTAAATAAAAACTAGTAATAAACTTGTTTTATTTATACCCATTTGTCCCAAAACTAGTTTTACACAAGAGTATTCCATAATTCATAGGCAAAGTATCTACCCAGTAAAGCGACTGGATACGGCAAGTGTTAACTGGACACTGAGGCTAAACTGCTTCAAGAAGGAAAGGAAGTGAGAGAGACCGATACAGTCCTACACTGTGTTTAACAATCACCTGTTCATGTGCTCTACCCACAGAAGCTTCTCTGTAGAGCCACAAACCTTATCTTGTACAGAACAAGCTCATGTAGGACAAAGAACAAGATGACAAGTGGAAGAAAACAAATACCGCTAAGCCCCGCCCCTCCTATCCCTGATTGGTGACCTCATTTTGACGTCACCCACTTCTATTGCAAAACAAACCACTTCCCCTTCCCACCCTTCTACATTTCTCCCCACTGTCTTTCAAGCCAATTATTCTCATCTTTTGGATAGTGCTGCCAACCAAAATCTAAAAATTACCCTTTTGGCTATCTACCTATTGTTATTTTATGATAGAGACATTGGTTTTTAGCTTCAATTTTAAAACCATATCAAAAGAATAACTTATCATTACTGTAATTATATTTTTACCGGCTAAACATGAATATTGTTGTCTTAGAAAATACCCTCTAACTCTAAAATTACCCTCAAAAAGGGCAAACAATTATTTGAGGTTGGCAAGCTACTACAGCCGGCAAATGACAGATGAAAGGAGAAACAAATAAAAACTCAAAACAAAAGTCACTGTTGTTGTTTGGTTTATTGTGAACTAGCCTATTGCTATGCTGACTTAACCTAATTGAAATTATTTAGTCAAAGTATTATTTAATTAGTAAGTAGTGATTAGTGAAAGTGTTACCGTATTTAGTTAGTAAGTAGTGAATGTAGTGAACACCAAACTATGGCTAGTCAAAGATGCCATTACATGGCTTCTTTCAAAAGGAAAGTAATTAGTTATGCAGACGAAAATGGAAACAGAGCAGCAATGCGCCAATTTGGAGTAGATGAGACTAATGTTAGACGTTGGAAGAAAGACAGATTGAAAATTTTCAAAATGAAAAGTACGAAGAAAGCTATGACAGGCCCCAAACGCGGAAGGTATGTTGAAATGGAAAACCAAGTTCTTGAATATGTGAAAGAACAACGTAACAAAGGCCTAGGTGTTACGTATAGCATGATCAGGCTGAAGGCCAATAAAACAGCAAGAGAACTGAACATTCCCAGGACATCATTCAAGGCTTCTGAAGGTTGGTGTGTTAGATTTTTAAGAAGAAATGGCCTAAGTCTGAGAAGGAGGACTCACATTGCCTCGAAACTGCCGAACGATTTTGAAGATAAGCTCGTTGAATTTCAGAGGTATGTTATCAACCTAAGACGGAGCAAAAACTTTCTACCAGGTCAAATGGGAAATTGCGACCAAACACCAGTGTTTTTTGACATGCCAATGAACTACACAGTTGATAAAAAAGGTGCCAAAAGTGTAAGTTTGAAAACCTGTGGTTATGAAAAGATGAGAATCACTGTTATGTTATCCTGTACAGCTGATGGCAAGAAATTGCCGCCTATGATAATTTTCAAAAGGAAGCGCATGCCAAAAAATGTCATCTTTCCCCAAGGAGTTGAAATTAGAGTACAGGAAAAGGGATGGATGACAGAAGAATTAATGATGGACTGGTTTAGATGCATTTGGATGAAGAGACCCGGGGCCAATTTGAACCTCAACAATTTTCTTGTTCTTGACGCATTCCGTGGCCATTTGACGGATGATTTAAAAGATCAAATGAAGCGCCATAAATGCTGCCAAGTTGTCATACCAGGAGGTATGACAAGCATACTGCAACCACTGGATGTGTGTCTCAACAAACCCTTCAAGGACAAAATCAGAAAACTGTACTGCGAGTGGTTGGAGAACAACCTTGACAATGTGACTAGAACGGGAAAAGTCAAGAAAGCTCCTCTCGTTGAAATTACCAATTGGGTTTTAAGAGCCTGGAATAGCATCCCAGAAGAGATGGTACGCAAGTCATTCAAAAAGTGCTCCATCTCAAACTCCTTAGATGGGTCGGAAGATAATCTGCTGTACGAAGACGACGATGACGCAGATGAAGATTATTCTCCAAGCCAAGATGAATCCAGTTCTTCATCAGGAACAGAGTCAGACACAGACGGTAATGACAAGGATCCTGCAAGTAGTAGTGAGGAAGGTCAACCGTCAGAACCAGTAGCCTCAACATCTGGAGTAGCCTCAACATCTGGCATCAAACGTCCACTGCAATGCTTCACAGGATTTGTGATGGACTCTGACAGTGACTAAGCGGGTTTAATTGTAAGTTACCTAAGTTACTTAAGTGGGTTTAATTGTAAGTTACCTAAGTTACTTAAGCGGGTTTAATTGTAGGTTATCAAAGTTACTTAGATGCAATTTGAGATCTTTAGGCTATTATTCATTGAATGTTACTTTATTATTGCCCATGTTCCTGTGTTAATTAGTATTTCATGATGTTTTACTTTTCTCAATAAATCAAATCAAAAGATCTTTATTCAATATTGCTTTTGAGAAGCTTGCTAATCTTGCAAGTACATCCATACATGAATAGTGTCTTAAAAACCCCTTTTTCCCAAAAACAGTATAAAATTGTTCAATTATTAGGCCTACATTATAAATTTACTGCTCTTTAATGCTCTTTAACTAGTTCATCTTTCCTTCGGGTGTTATAATTGTGATTTTTTTTATATTCTCAAGATGGTTTGTTATTTAAATAATTCATGATTGATTTAAAACTGAAATGCATCTAATAGTTTATAGAAATTTCATTAATTAGTTTATCAGTTGAAATATTACCTAATCTGTGCCAGACATTACTAAAAATGTTGCTCATTACTAAACTATTATTATAGCCTATTCCTATGTACAATTATGAACATTTTGTTTAATATTGTCAGTTTTAATATTATTTTAGTCATTGTTATTGATGTACCCTTTGTTTTTATTTGTTCAAATAAAATAAAATTGTTGTGATTTCACACGTGTTTCATTGTTAGTGAGCCGGTAGTTCACAGCTGTTGGAACTAGTGAGTGAGTCAAAACTCAAAAGTATTGAAGACGCATATTTTGTCCTAGAAGGACAGAGGTTGAAAGGAGAAGACAGGATAACAGAATGTTATGAAAGGAAGTGGGAAAGAGAATGCGTCCCTCACCTAGCACAAAAACTGAGTTATCGCAATGTTGCTTCCTCCCATCAATCTCCCTTCCCCTCCCCCCCTGCAAACCTGTTTGAAGCCTCTCCCCATCACACACCCCCTTCCCCTCCCCTCCGTGATCCTTATCTTACCACTGCACCTGACTGACCGACTGTATAAATTAACTAGTGACTGTGCAGCTGTCTGAGAAAACACTGCATAGACCCTCCATTTCACAGCCCAAAAGTTTAAATAATTGGTTTTTTGCCCTCAGAAATGCTTTTAGCACCACTTGGCATTTCAACTCTAATTGGGCGAATGTAAGCCGCACGCGAATCTAAGCCGCACCCTTGTTTTTGCAGTCAAATTGCGGTCAAAATAGTGCGGCTTAGATTTGAGTATATACGGTAATTTTGTTCAGCTTTTCTACAGAAAAAAAAAATCATATTCTTGTTTCTCAGTTATGTATATAGTACGAAAAAAAGTCAGCCAAAAAATCAACAAGAGTGGTTGTAATTACATTTCAATATTATGTTTATTATTTGTATACGATTTTATAGACATTATTCATGGAGATAAAATCAATTTGTTTTACTACTTCGTCAAACTACTCAGAACAAAACTTACCAACTAACTGAGCTGTCCGCGCCAGTGCCAGGGCCGTAAGAGGGGTATCCTCAGCAGGCTTGATAACACATGTACAGCCAGCTGCTAGTGCCGCCGCAGCCTTTCTTGTTACCATAGCATGAGGAAAATTCCACTAGACAAAAGTAACCATCATATTACGTTGTTATCTTAAATTTAGAAACTCAACAGTCCCTAGATTCTCTGTTAATATATACTTTTTACATAAATATGTACAGTCTCTTAAACCTGGAATGTAAAGCCTAGTAAAAGTTACATTGTTAGAAAGCTGTAGTAAATTTTACGATTTTTTTGTTTGAATAAAAAAAAAATAAATATATTTAGGTATTTTTTTAAATATAACAACCGTTTTATTCTGAATATAATAATCTTAAGGAAGGTTCTGAAAGTAAATAAATAGATTCCTTCGGATAGATGAGTAAGTAAAAATGTACCAGTCAAAATAAATTTACATTGGGTTCATAAGATAAGCAATCAAATTTGATGCAGTAAATATGTTGGAAACACATCATTTCTAATATACTGATAGCTTATAGAAAAACTAGTGAGGCAATGTTAGAGAAAGTGTTAGAAAATATTTTAAGAAATACTCACTGGAGTGATGAGGGATACTACTCCTATCGGCTGCTTTATGAATACTAGTTGTTTGTTCGCTGGACTCGGCACCACTTCTCCCTGAAACACCAATGTGCAATGTGTTAATTCTTTTTATGGGGATCCCATTCACACCTAATCTACCGATCCTCCCACTGACCAATAACACCAGCCAGTTGAAGGTGTCCAAAACAGGCTTGAGGGGGACTGAACTAGCTGAGCATAACTTTAGTCACACAGTCAAAAACTGCACTTTCAGCATCCTTAGAAACCTGCAAAAATCATTATTGAAAAATTCTAGCTTGTTATGTCTGTTTGCAAAAATAGCACATCTGACCACTGAATCACAAATTTCGATGGATGCCTTGAGCGAAAAGTATATTCTAGAGCTCTTATACCACTAGCCTTTACTGAACCAGTGTGGCCATGAAGCATTCTGTAAAAAAATAGCATCAGGCACAGCAGGGCAAGCTAATAAGGTTTATAAATTAAGTTCTAGATACGCTTCCACTTCACCTAGCTCCCGAAATGTCCACATAAAACCATGAGAGGAAATTCCTTTGTGTGAATATGGTCCCTATTCTAAATAACAGTGGACTGCTAGCCAAGGACTTGTACAGTGTTAAACAAGCTTGTTTGTCATTGAAATTTATGAATTTAAGAAGACACGATGCACTTTGATATCAAAAATCACAAACACCATGGCCTTCAATTTTGATTTGTGCTTTTTTTGCTGAGGAGAAGCAAGCGATTTGACATTATAGCAGATATTGTAACATTAAAAATGTTTCACTGGCAGATTTTCTAAGTTTGTAAAGAAATTTAATATTTACAAGCTGTTCTTCCAGGTTTCTCAACATTTCTGATTTCTGGGCACTCAACATTTTTCCGACACTGACAATACAGGCGAAACGAGTGCGGGAGAGACGAAATTTTAGCAGCGGGTGGAGAGGGAGTTACGTGACCAGCCATACAATATTCAGCCTTATTGCATTCGTCCTGTGGCTACGGTAGTACTTATACGGTTTCTTACTATTAATACTTTAATATTCCGGACTCACACTTTGATATTACATTAACACTCTTAAAAGTAAATAAATCAATTTAATATGTTATGGATATATCTTTATGAGTATAGTTGTGATTACAGCTCAGTTTGATATATTTCCTTTTAAAACAGATAATAAAATCTACAATATGATAAAGGTATGTAAAGGGATATATATATATATATATATATATATATATATATATATATATATATACAGTAGATTCTCGATTATCCGAGGTAATTGGGACCGAGACCACCTCGGATACACAAAAAACTCGGATAATCCCGAGATGGGTTGTACTGATAAGAAAAACGCGTAAAAATCGATAATTGTGTTACCATTAACATACTAATAGTACAAACTAATAAACTAACACATATAACTAACTATATAAAATACAAAAACATTTACCTTAATCAGTAAATATTAATGTTTGAAAAAGTCTTTGATTGACTTTTGCGTAAGTTTCGTGCCTCTCTTTGATGCCGCAATGTTCCGCCAACGTTGAAAATGGAGGACATCGAATGGAGTTGATTCCTCTTGTTGCTCAACGTATGCGAGTGCTCCTTCAAGTAACTTCAATCCCTCGGAATGAGTAATCTTTGGAGTAGCATCATCTGTGTCTTCATCTTCTTCTTCTTCATTATTGTTTTTGTTTACAATGAGATCGGCGATTGCGTCGTCTGACAATTCCATTTCTTCGTCTCCATTAATCCAATTGATTACATCTTCATTTATGATTGGTTCTTCAACTGGTAAATGATTAACTAGGTTGGCTAAATCGACTACACAGTCGTCAGTTTCCTTTTGCGTGTCGTTTGTTTTGTGCTTTATTTGGAATATGTTTTTCCACGATTTTTGAATCGTGGACACTTTTACGTCGTCCCACGCAGATGCAATCCAATAAGCAACGTCTTTGACAGTGATTTTCTTAAGTGCATCCGTTACCGTCAGTCCTTCATCTAACTTGGCTAGCAACACTTGGAGAAGCCTTCGTCGATAGTTTCTCTTCATTGCTTCCAAAACACCTTGGTCTAGGGGTTGGATGAGCGATGTCACGTTGGGTGGAAGAAAAACTGCTCTTATTTGACCACTAACTAAGTCACTTGCATCCGGATGAGATCGCGCGTTATCTAGCAACAACAATGCTTTCTGGGGCAAGTTTTTCTGCTTTAAATATGCCTCAACAACTGGGACAAAATCGTTAAAAAACCATGTTTTAAAAATGGTACAGTCCATCCATGCATTTTGTTGGTTTTTGTAAACTGTTGGCAAGCAATTTACTTGAACATTTTTGAATGCCCTTGGGTTTTTGGCTTTCCCTATTAATAGGGGTCTTAATTTTAATGAACCGGAAGCATTGCAGCAGTTCATGATTGTCACTCGCTCTTTACTTTTTTTGTAACCGGGTGCATTTGCTTCATTTTTAGCTGCTAACGTTTTCGATGGAAGCATTTTGTAATTGAGCCCGGTTTCGTCACAATTAAAAATTTGATCTGACGTAAGTCCATCATTTAAGATTATGGTTTCAAGTTTTGAATAAAAACTGTCAATTTCAGATGGGTCGGCAGAAAGCTTCTCACCACAAATATTTAATTGTCGGATGCCATATTTTTTCTTCCAGGTATCCATCCATCCTTCACTAGCACAAAAATTTTCCTCCCCATCCTTAAATTTCCTATGAAATTCAAGAGCTTTAGCTTGGAGCATGGGTCCACTTATAGGGCTGCCCATACCTCTCAACTGCGAAAACCACAAGTATAGCGCTTCCGATGTTTGACCATGATCTCCTTTCTTCATTGTCTTCCGCCTTAAGCCACTCCCACTACTCGCACTTTGGTTAACCCACTGTTCGATTTCTTTCTTCTTTCGTCTCCAATCTCCAACAGTCACTTCACCGACACCCAACTCTGCAGCAACCTTCTTTATAGATTCGCCTTTTTCTAACCTTTTAATCGCATTTAATTTTGTTTCTAAGGAAACCACTACTCGCTTCCGCTTTAAACTCATTTTGCACAGTAAGATTCTCTTTCACACACACAAAAATGAACTTATAAAAAATAATTAAACGTATGAAACAAAACTAAAAACCACTTATTAAATAGGCCTACAAACTAAGAAACATTAAATTAAAACACTTAAAAATTAACCGGTTTTAAAATACTGTAATACGCCGTTACTTTGGAACAATAAAAATGCAGCAAACAACCACGTTAGATAGACAACTCAGACTGACTGACGAGGACGACTGACAAAATTAGAACAATTCTGCAATAAACTCAGTTCCTAATAAAAGGGGGTGGGTTGACTTCCGAGAACTCCGGCTCGACCTAGCAGCGACCGGTAGAGGCATTCCTGATGCGTGAATCGCTATATTCGCGTAAATTCGCATCCACACGCATTTAATCTCTACGATAACCAACACGGTTGTGACCCGCCCTCTCCGACTTTTGCCTCGGTTAACCGAGGGCTCGGTTAATCTAGGCTCGGATAATCACGAGTCTACTGTATATATATATATGTATATATATATAAAACTATATATCTATAGTTTTATTTATATATTAATTTGCACTACAAATTATCTTTTACCAATAATATGTAATATCTATTTTATTAACCCTTTCAGTGCCAACGTCCGACTAGGAGGACGTCTAAAAAATGTGCATAAAGAGCCAACGTCCGACTAGGAGGACGCCCGAAAAACGTGCATAAAGAGCCAACGTCCGACTAGGCTATAAAAAATACGAAATGTTGTTTAACAACGTAAATTTCGTTATCATTCTATTTAGAAAGGTCCAAATTCAATAAAAAAATATATATATTTATATCTCTTAGTATTTTTGTGTTGAAAAAAAACACGAAACATATGTGGCTTTGGAAATGACAAGTCCGAGTCAGCTGTGATTTGTTTACTAATACGCAGTTACGTTCGACGGTCGATCTCGCTCTCGTGTGTGTTTTGGTTTTACATTGTGTTATTACAAAGTGTTATTTTTACAAAAATGAAGAGGTCTGCTTCACCACTTAGTGAAAATACGTTACAAAGGGTGATGGAAAATGATAGTGACAGTGATTTTATTATAAGTGAGTCAGAAAGTGATGAGTCTTCTTTAGGTTTTGACAACACAGATAGTGACCCAGATTATTTCCCTGATTTGCCTTCTACATCAAATACAGGTAAACCTAGATTAGGATTGCCAATTAGCCAATCTACACAGAATTTGGACGATTATTCATCATCTGAAGATAATGCTCCAGATCTAGGAATTACATTTCAAAACACAACTGGGCCTAACCTACAAAGTAGGTCTAGAGGTCGCCCAAGTACTGTAGGCCTACAACAGTCTTTTGAATCGTTATCTTCTGATTCTGATGATGGGATTGGATGGGATGAGGTACCACTAGATGGAAATGTTGCCACTTGCCATCAATTTTCATTTGAAGAATTATCGGGTCCTAAACATATTCCGCCCCGTAACTCTCGTCCTATGACATATTTCAAGCTTTATTTTACACATACTCTTCTAGAAATGTTTGTAAAGTGGACCAATAAGTATGCCTCAGACATAATAAATGATAATAATAGACAAGTGAAACCGCACAGTAGAACAAAACTCTGGAAACCTGTGACAGTGTTGGAGTTGCAGGCCTTTTTGGCCGTTTTACTAAATATGGGCATAAAAAAACAACCAACTATCTACAGTTACTGGTGGACTGGCTCTAGCCAATACATTCCTTGGTTTTCAAGAATGTTCACCAGAAATAGATTCCAAGCTATCTTGAGATATTTGCATATGGTTGATACAGTTCCTCTTGCCAAACCAGGTCAACCCAATTATGACGCATGTGCCCGTTTCCAGCCATGTAAATCGTGTATTCAAATTCCATTTCACCCCTAACCAAAACCTAGCAATAGATGAGAGTATAATAAGTTCAAAGTCACATACCCAGTTGAGGCAATACCTACCCAAAAAGCGACACCGTTGGGGGATTAAACTTTGGATGTTATGTGACTCCGTCACACATTATTGTTTGAATTTCTTCGTATACAAAGGCACGAGGCAGTGATAAGGAAGAAATAAAGCAAAATGGATTAGGTTATTATGTTGTAAAAAGACTATTAGAGATGGCAGGTCTATTGAATAAAGGGTATCACATCTTCTGTGATAATTTTTTTACCTCTGTTAGGCTAGCAAACTATCTGTATAATAAATGCACCTTTTTGACGGGTACTGTGCGTATAAACCGCAAGGGACTACCTGATGCAGTAAAGCCTAAATATAAAGTGGGAGAAAAAACATATTTCACGAAAAATGAGATGACTCTATTGGCATTTAGAGAAAAACAGTCACAGACAAAGCAAGTGTTAGTTTTATCTACAGATGGCACCGTGGAAGATGAGCGAAGAAGCAAAAAAACGGGAAACCATATGAGGATTACAAATAAGCCTAAGGTTATCAGGAGATATAATGATTTCATGGGTGGG
This sequence comes from Stictocephala bisonia, assembly GCA_035578905.1. Taxonomy (NCBI): domain Eukaryota; kingdom Metazoa; phylum Arthropoda; class Insecta; order Hemiptera; family Membracidae; genus Stictocephala; species Stictocephala bisonia. The sequence goes on along the minus strand of JAQJVL010000359.1, from coordinate 926,599 downwards.
GTTGATGGAGGGGATCAAATGTTGAGTGCTTACTTAGATGAAAGAAAAACACTTAGGTTTTGGAGATAAGTAATGTTCAATATCTTCGGGCGAATGGTTCTCAATTCATACATTATCTACAAACTAAATTCTGATAAACCTCTTCCTAGGCTAGAATATACAGTGGCACTTGTAGAAGAACTTTCTGCTGAGTGGTTAGCCCTCCAAGAAGGGAAGAATGTATTATACCCATCACCAGGAAGTACCAGGCAAGGTAATGTAGCCACCGGTGGTGGCGATGCGGATTGGACTATGTTTTTGGACAAACTGCCAAATAAGGAACTAAACTGTTCTGTATGTAGTAAGAAAAGTACCCAAGCAGGAGGAAAGAGGAAAAAAGCCACCTTTTCTTGTAAAACCTGCAAAAAGGGACTTCACCCATATTGTTTATCTTTTCATAAGTGTTAGTTTTTGTTTTTTTTTCATTTTTCCACAGACTGAACTAAAAAACTTCAATTAGGATATAAGTGTTTTTATTTTGTTCATTTAATTTTGAGATTAGGTAGTCCTATAATTTTGTAAATATATGCCTAAGACATGCTTTTAAAAAGTGAAAATAGGTTTTGAACGGTATGTGAAAAAAACTAAATTTTTCAAGATTTTACAAAACGAGCCATAAAAACTTTATTTTTGAAGATATGATGTTGATTTTTTCTACATTTGTGAACAATGATATATACATTCAAATAAATACTAACTGTATGGTGAGAGGAATTTTTTACTGGTCAAATCTTTGCATCAAAGTGAAAAAATCTTCACAAAATTTTTTGTAAGTACAGTAGACTCTCGGTTATCCGAGGTAATTGGGACCGAGACCACCTCGGATACACAAAAAACTCGGATAATCCCGAGATGGGTTGTACTGATAAGAAAAACGCGTAAAAATCGATAATTGTGTTACCATTAACATACTAATAGTACAAACTAATAAACTAACACATATAACTATATAAAATACAAAAACATTTACCTTAATCAGTAAATATTAATGTTTGAAAAAGTCTTTGATTGACTTTTGCGTAAGTTTCGTGCCTCTCTTTGATGCCGCAATGTTCCGCCAACGTTGAAAATGGAGGACATCGAATGGAGTTGATTCCTCTTGTTGCTCAACGTATGCGAGTGCTCCTTCAAGTAACTTCAATCCCTCGGAATGAGTAATCTTTGGAGTAGCATCATCTGTGTCTTCATCTTCTTCTTCTTCATTATTGTTTTTGTTTACAATGAGATCGGCAATTGCGTCGTCTGACAATTCCATTTCTTCGTCTCCATTAATCCAATTGATTACATCTTCATTTATGATTGGTTCTTCAACTGGTAAACGATTAACTAGGTTGGCTAAATCGACTACACAGTCGTCAGTTTCCTTTTGCGTGTCGTTTGTTTTGTGCTTTATTTGGAATATGTTTTTCCACGATTTTTGAATCGTGGACACTTTTACGTCGTCCCACGCAGATGCAATCCAATAAGCAACGTCTTTGACAGTGATTTTCTTAAGTGCATCCGTTACCGTCAGTCCTTCATCTAACTTGGCTAGCAACACTTGGAGAAGCCTTCGTCGATAGTTTCTCTTCATTGCTTCCAAAACACCTTGGTCTAGGGGTTGGATGAGCGATGTCACGTTGGGTGGAAGAAAAACTGCTCTTATTTGACCACTAACTAAGTCACTTGCATCCGGATGAGATCGCGCGTTATCTAGCAACAACAATGCTTTCTGGGGCAAGTTTTTCTGCTTTAAATATGCCTCAACAACTGGGACAAAATCGTTAAAAAACCATGTTTTAAAAATGGTACAGTCCAATCCATGCATTTTGTTGGTTTTTGTAAACTGTTGGCAAGCAATTTACTTGAACATTTTTGAATGCCCTTGGGTTTTTGGCTTTCCCTATTAATAGGGGTCTTAATTTTAATGAACCGGAAGCATTGCAGCAGTTCATGATTGTCACTCGCTCTTTACTTTTTTTGTAACCGGGTGCATTTGCTTCATTTTTAGCTGCTAACGTTTTCGATGGAAGCATTTTGTAATTGAGCCCGGTTTCGTCACAATTAAAAATTTGATCTGACGTAAGTCCATCATTTAAGATTATGGTTTCAAGTTTTGAATAAAAACTGTCAATTTCAGTTGGGTCGGAAGAAAGCTTCTCCACCACAAATATTTAATTGTCGGATGCCATATTTTTTCTTCCAGGTATCCATCCATCCTTCACTAGCACAAAAATTTTCCTCCCCATCCTTAAATTTCCTATGAAATTCAAGAGCTTTAGCTTGGAGCATGGGTCCACTTATAGGGCTGCCCATACCTCTCAACTGCGAAAACCACAAGTATAGCGCTTCCGATGTTTGACCATGATCTCCTTTCTTCATTGTCTTCCGCCTTAAGCCACTCCCACTACTCGCACTTTGGTTAACCCACTGTTCGATTTCTTTCTTCTTTCGTCTCCAATCTCCAACAGTAACTTCACCGACACCCAACTCTGCAGCAACCTTCTTTATAGATTCGCCTTTTTCTAACCTTTTAATCGCATTTAATTTTGTTTCTAAGGAAACCACTACTCGCTTCCGCTTTAAACTCATTTTGCACAGTAAGATTCTCTTTCACACACACAAAAATGAACTTATAAAAAATAATTAAACGTATGAAACAAAACTAAAAACCACTTATTAAATAGGCCTACAAACTAAGAAACATTAAATTAAAACACTTAAAAATTAACCGGTTTTTAAAATACTGTAATACGCCGTTACTTTGGAACAATAAAAATGCAGCAAACAACCACGTTAGATAGACAACTCAGACTGACTGACGAGGACGACTGACAAAATTAGAACAATTCTGCAATAAACTCAGTTCCTAATAAAAGGGGGTGGGTTGACTTCCGAGAACTCCGGCTCGACCTAGCAGCGACCGGTAGAGGCATTCCTGATGCGTGAATCGCTATATTCGCGTAAATTCGCATCCACACGCATTTAATCTCTACGATAACCAACACGGTTGTGACCCGCCCTCTCCGACTTTTGCCTCGGTTAACCGAGGGCTCGGTTAATCTAGGCTCGGATAATCACGAGTCTACTGGATTGAATTTTTTATTTTTAGTATAGATTTGCATGTTATGAGTAGAATTATTGTATATGTACAAATTAGAGGACATTGTCAAGAGTAAAATAAAAAAAAATTATCCATTTATGTCTACAAATAATTGAGAAATGATGGTTTTTGCAAACCCCTACGGAATTGCCAATTTTAGCCTGGCTCTTTATGCACAGCCATAGGGCAAAATACCCGGCTTTTTATGCATGCGCACTAGACTAAATGTCTGGCACTGAAAGCGTTAATGTACAATTTCATCCAATGTAGCACTGGTATCCAGAAATAAAGTATTTTCAGTCATTTTAAATCCAAACAATAAAACTGATATTTTTTCTAACTTATTTCCTTGAAAAGTGGAGATTTTTGCTTAAGGCTGGTTACACACCGGTGTCGCTGACACAATGTCACAGGTATTTCTCATTTCACTAGCACAATGCTAGTAACATGCTAAAGACATTGAAGAGACTTGTTCTGAAAGCAGAGAAGAGACACAGTGCACTTTTTTAGTTCATTTGAGGGAAAAATGTCATCGGAGGATGAAGGGCTGTTGCTAATATGCGTATTAGGAAAAGACGATGACGGCGAAGAATAAACATTGTAAGAGAATTCTGGACCAACCATTATTAGAAAGATAATCTTTTGACTAGTCAGTTTTCTGTAACAAACAACTACTTCAATACCCAGAAGTTTCATATATTCATAAAGACCAGAAATACGTTCTGCACATGCACAGACTTCTTTAACCTCTAGCCTTCTGGAGACATGTCACTTCAAACACCGACCGATTGGCTCGCTAGGGACATGGACTAGTGACATGAGTCAGCGACATTGTGTCTACGACACCGGTATGAATAGCTCCATAAGATAACATCAGTTGGTTTTCGAGAGGCATGTCACTGACAATATAAATAACAGTGACATTGTGTCAGCGAAACCGGTTTCTAACCTGCCTAAGACTTGTGTTTTGTCTGCCTTAAAACATGCTTTATTTAAATCCAACATTCGTAAATAAACTTAGGTAGTTATAAATCCAAAACCAATCACATTCACTCCAATAATTTATCCCTTGAAAGCCGAGGTGTTAACTATAACAGTCCCTTCCTCAAAGATGCAACAGAGAAAAATTAGCTGGCGAAACTCCATTCGCACATAGAAACTTGAGAATATGCAAACATTGCCAATAGACTGCCACTCTCATATCAACTAATGGATTGTAAGATGTGATTCTGTCTAAGTAATGCTCTGCCTTCGTTTGTTAGAACATTATTTTTGTATATCCACATTGATCACAATCACTGAACATTGATATTCAACCATAACTCTATGAACATGATCTTTGTAATAAATAGCTAAAAGCATCTTGTTTGGATAAATTATATCTGTTAAAAATAACAAAAATCTAAGCACAGTGAACTTACAGTTACTCGCCTCGTTTCCTCAGCAAACCATTCCACAAAGGAGTTCCCATAAGCGACTTCGCTCAGTGACTCCCTCAAAGGCTTTCCGGTCTCAGCTGTGATGATGTTAGCCAAGTCTTTTGTGTGTTCGTCCAAAACATTAAACCACTTTCGTAGCAGAGATCCTCGGTCCTACAAAATATTATTGTTGGCGAAATTTTTACAATGTATAATGTTCGGGCAGTATAAGATTTGAAAAAAATCTGTCTATTTGTTGGAAATGATTCCTTTTTTTCCTTTTTAGAAAAAAATGGGAGTAATGTTGTGTATGGAACTGTCTCATAATTTCTGTACAGGGCATAAACAGGTTTTGGACTCTTTAGATGTTTAGAAATTATCTTAGAGTTGTACCACCAAGGTTCGAAAGTTACCCGTCTTATTTAATGACATCATCAATTTATTTTATTTTATTTTTTAATGTGTTAGTTTTAGATTTTTAAGTTAGGTCTCTTTCAATTTGAAAAACTTTACATAAATACAGGTGGAAAATGCAATATTATTTAAAAAAAAGGACATACTAAATCCAGTTTTCTTATCAAATACTTAATAGACTTAGTAAAATAACTAAAATTTATTCATTTTTAACTGAAGCAAATAAGTCTCATAGACTACATGAAACATAAATATATTTTTTTCATTAATTAATTTAGCAATTTTGCTCACGTGCTTATTGTAGTTTTATTGACACGCTCAAATTACAATAACTCATTCAGAGTTATGCAACATTAAAAAATATTCAACTTTGGTTGTCACTTTGTCGATTACTGACAATTGCTTATTCAGTCATAAACTGTGCATGCCTAGCGGCACAATGACAAGATGAGCTTATCATTGTGTTCTGTGCTTTATTTGTTTACTAAATATTTTAAATTCAATCTGCTAGATGTAAAGAGCATAATTTTCGATAATCTAAAGAAGTTAACAACATCCTATGTTTACCCCAGTGTAGCACTGTTTTACAACATGTTTCACATAATGCTGACTAGGTAGGGTGAGCCTGTCCATCAGCAATCATAGCTTCAATAGATTTGCTGAACATTTAGTTTCAGTATTAACAGTTTTTGTGTACGGATAATGGAGCGATTTAGTGCTGAGTGCAAAATGGAAAATATACGTTTATCTGAGTTGGACTGATATTTTGGATATATTGGAAGTATTTCTATGTTTGTTTATAATATATATATAATTAATTATTTTTAGATATTTATCTAATTTGGACTGTAGTTAACGTAAAATTTAAATATGAACATATTGAAAAATTTAAACGTATGAATCAACAAAACATTAGCTACCTTCAGATATACGAGTTATTCATTGTTTTTGATCAAACAGCGCTGCTTCACAGGCAGCAACTAGTACCCGCTGTGACACACCACGCCAAACTTTATGACCCGCAATGGGTTAAAGAAAATTGTTGTTCATACCATTATCGTTTAACAAATATATAATATTTAGAACAATAAGTAAATTTTTTCTTTTGCATTTGTGTTTTTAGGCCAAAACAATTTCCTCAATGTATCTTCAATAAGGTTAAGTGTGAGACAGGGTTATAAGATTGTTTATTTGTCAGAAATACTCCATAAAATATACAGACAAGTAAAGGGTTTTTATACATCGGTGGTACACATCACATGTGAAACTAGTTTTTACAGTCCATTCCTGTCCATTATTTGGTCTCAAAAACTGACTTAGAGATTAAAATGCTTTATTTATAACAAAACTTTTCACTGTCCTCTTTTTGCTAGTCTAATCTTATGTATATTTACATGAGTCAACTGCATTCCTAAGCTGATGTTTATCTCTATTGGCTCTTAAAATAGAGCATACACTGCAAGATATACAGGGAATATGAGGTTAAAATTTTTAATTTTTCATTTTTTTTTTTCACATATTTTTAATCCTGCTAAGGTACAGATAGCATTTTTAAATTGAAAAATATAGTCAGCTATAGCAGCAGGACGTAGACAATTGAGGCTGGTTCAGGCCAAAATAATGTAATCTACTTTGAGTTCTCCATATAAATCTTTTTAAAGCAAAAATGCCACTGCTTAATTTCTTTTTGAGAGTAATAGCATGCTGATGCCAAGTTCAGGTAAACCAAGATCATAAATGTATAATGATATCAAAAACACCCCATGGTTTTAATGAGTATAATGTCATTAACAGAAAACATAATCTTCTTACGCCTACCTTAGCAGTGAGAGCCGACCATTCCTTAAACGCAACGTTAGCTGCAGCAATAGCAATTTCACAGTCCACTGCATCCATGTCTGGGACATTGTACATCAGTTCGCAGTTTGCTGGATTCAAGACTTGAAACGTTTTCCCTGATAGGGCATCCACCCACTCTCCATTGACAAAGCACTTTGTCTGACCCAGCAAAACACTATCCAACTTCATGTTTACTGCAATAACAACTTATGTAAGAAAACACAATCAATCAAATATCTTATCAAATCTAATCATTTAAAATCATTTAGATATAACAGCTAATCAATTGAGTCTGCTTAACCTTATTACTTACTTACTTATCCGGTCCCGTTCCAGTCAATCCTGGGTCTGGGTTGTCACCAAGCCTCTCCATCTTCTCCTGTCCCTCCACATCTCCTCTCTCACCACTTCCCCCCACACACTCCCTCTCTTTTCCACGTCTGTCCTCACTCCATCCAGCCATCTTCTTCGTGGTCTTCCTCTGGGCCTCCTTCCCTCCATTTCCCATTCCTCCATCTTCCTCGGCAACCTCTCTACACTCATCCTTTTTACGTGACCATACCACCTCAGCCTTGCTTGTTCCACTCTTTCTCTTATACTCTCCTCCACTACATCCTTCCTTATCTCACTATTCCTAATTCTATCTCTTCGAGTTCTTCCCTTTATTGCTCTCAAGAACCTCATTTCCCCTGCCTGTACTCTACTCCACTCCCTTTCTGACATCCGCCATGTCTCTGCCGCATAAGTAATTATAGGCCTATAGTAATTCTTGAACATCATTACCTTGGCCCTCCTTGGTACCTCTTTGTCCCATACTAGGTGTTTCACCGTCCGGAAGAATCCCGCTCCCATTCCTAATCTGGCATTTATTTCCTGTTCCATTCTTCCATCACTTGACACAATCGTTCCAAGGTATTTGAAATCATCTACCTTTTTTAGTATACTTCCATCTACCAATATATCTTCTTCCAAAACTGTGTCCCTTCCTACTACCATTACTTCACTTTTTTCCTTGCTTATCCTCAGCCCTCTCTCTCTCATCTTCCTACTCCACTTGTCCAGTTGTTCTTGTATCTCCTCCCTGTTTTCTCCCCACATCAGAATATCGTCAGCAAACATCATTATCTTCATCTCTTCATTTGTCTCCTCTTTAATTTCTCTCATCATTATCTCCATAACTACATTGAAAAGAATCGGAGACAGAACACTCCCCTGTTTCAGCCCTTTCTTTACCTTGAACCATTCTGTATTACCATCACATGTCCTAACTCTGCACTCGTGCACCCTATACAATTCCTTAACCCATTTCATCATATTTTCTGTCACCCCTATTTTTTCCATACTCTCCCATATACTTTTTCTCTTAACAGAATCGTAGGCTTTCTCGACATCTATAAACACCAGTATTAACTTTTTATTGAACTCCCAGTGCTTTTCAACCATTTGTCTCACTGCAAAAATCAAGTCGATCGTACTTCTTCCCTTCCTAAACCCATGTTGTTCCTCCCCTATCTGGTCCTCTATCACGTCCTTAATCCTGTTAAAAATTATTTTTTCAAATATTTTGGCAACATGGCTTATTAATGTTACTCCTCTATAGTTCTTGCATAGTCTTCTACTTCCCTTCTTGTGTATTGTTATTATTTCACCTTTCCCCCAATCGTCAGGCACTCTTCCTTCCCTCCATACGCATGTGAAGACTCTCTTCAACCAATGTACTCCCACTGCTCCCAAAGCCTTTACCATATCTGATGATACTTCATCTGGTCCTGGGGATTTCCCACTTTTCATCTCTTTCACCGCCTTTTCTATTTCCCTCCAACTTATCTCTTCCCCTCTCTCCCATTGCTCCTCATTTTCGTCTTCCTCTTCTTCCTCATAGTTTTCATTCAACAGTGTTTGGAAATACCTTTTCCACAACTTTTTCATTTCCACTCCTTCCACCATGACTCCATTTTCATTCTGCATTGTTTTGGCACTTTCGGTCACTCTCTTTTTGTTCCTCATCATACTATAGAACATCTTTTTGTTTTGTCCTAAGTCTTCCTCTAACTTTTTTGTGAAGTTCTCCCATTCCTTGTCCTTTGCGTCCTTTATTATTCTTCTGCATTCTCTCTTCTTTGCCAAATATTCATCTTTGTCTTCTTGTGCTCTGGTTTTCCACCACTTCCTCCATGCTTTGTTCTTCTCTTTTACTCCTTTAATTGTCTCTTCATTCCACCAACTTGTTTGTTTTTCTCTTCTTTTCCCCTTTGCTCTCCCACATACCTTTTCGGCTGCCTTTACTATTGTGTCCTTGAACCGATTCCATTCCTCTTCCAGCTCCCCTACCTCTGTTCTGGGTAACTCCTTTTTTACCATATTTCTAAATTCTTCCTTCTTCTGCTCCTCCTGCAGTTTCCATCCCTTTATTCTTTCAACTGGTTTTGTCGTCCTGCTCTCTTTTATTTCCATTCTAAACATCCCCACCAACAGTCTATGATCCCCTCCTACGCTTACGCTGGGAATCACCTTCACATCCATGATCTTTTCTCCCCATTCTCTATCTGTTATTATATAATCAATTACACTTTTTACTATCCCATCCCAACTATACCTTGTTATTATATGGCTCTCCCTCTTTTGAAATCTCCCATTTCCAATTGTCAATGCATTTCTTTGGCACATGTCCAGCAGTCGTCTTCCTTCCTCATTTCTGTTTCCAAACCCAAAATTGCCCAACACCTCCTCAAACCCTCTTCTGTCGGTCCCAACCTTCGCATTTAAATCCCCCATTAATATATTTACATTTCGTATTTGGTCTTCCAGCTTTTCTTCAAACTCTTCCTTTTCTTCCTCTGAACATCCTGTCTGTGGTGCATACACCTGCATTATTTTTATTTCCTTGTTTTTGTTTCTAATCCTAACTGTCATCATTCTATCCGATGTAAACTCCACTTCGTCTAGCATCTCCTTTATCCTCCTATTAACCATTACTGCTACTCCATTCCTTTTTGATCTTCCTCCACTCCAGTACAGCCATGTCCCTCCTCTCAACTCTCTACTTCCCTGCCCCTTCCACTTTGTTTCACTCAATCCCAGAATGTCTATTCTCCTTTCCTGCATCTCGTCTATCAATTCTTCTGTTTTTCCCGAAAGCGTAAGTATGTTCAGTGTTCCAATCTTTATCCTTTTTCGTTTCCAGTCACGTCCGTTACTCCTGTCCTTCCGAGGCTTGGTTATTGTTTTGAAAGCAATATCAACTTCGCTATCGGCTTGCTAGGCCTGACATAGCTGTTGTTTGGTATCTCTCTTAGTCTGGCTTCTACCCCACGAAGACCTGTCCGGCTTGGGTGACCCTACCGGTAGCAAGCTACCGCCGGCATAGCTCTCGGGGTTGTGGAAGCACGCAAGCCCCCCCGCCACGTCAAGGCAGAGATACCTTCGGGGGGGTGCTTAACCTTATTATGTATTTTTAACTTTCTCCATGAAAAATTACTCATGTCATAATTAAAATAATAGACTGAACTAACATCTCACACCTAGCATATTTAGAGTATTTGTTCATATAACTGGATTCCTTAAAATTCTAGAATTAATCCTTCCTATATAAATCCAAACTTTACCATTAGTGAGTCATTATAAAGGGCTTTTTATTTAACCTAAATCTGTTCATTTTTTTAAACCAGTAATTTAGACAAGCAAATAAGCTACCTACCAATATTATTTACATTGTATTAGTAATGTGCCAGGCTTTACCTTTTAAATACCATCATACTTATTGTTTCTATAGCTGTATATATATAGAGGTATGGTTTTGTCAGCAAAGCTATATTAATTTGAAATTACAAAAAAGCTGTGCTGTATACTTGGAAAAAAACCCCAATAGTCATTAGATATTAATAAAAATATCAGGTGATCTCCTGTCACAAAGCTAAATCCAATCCATCAAGCCATTTAAGACCAACATCACTGATTCTATTTGTTAGGTAATCCTTCCGCAAAACATGGGATACTCTGTAACTATGTGATCCATTGTTTGGATAGACTCTCCGCAATCACATGAATGATCAAGTGTCAATCACTATTTGTATTCTGGCAGTTATAGCTGCCCACTCCAGTTAGTAACCGATTCAACAGTATTCCCTACAACAAGCAACGTAAGAGGTGATGTTGTTCATGTTCACAGTAAATCTTTAAAGCTGTACACATCCTTTGAGTAGTTCTAAACGAGCAACAAACCTGGTAGCTGGACCGTCACAAATTTGTGATCTCCCAGCTATGGCAGCTACCACACAAAATAAAAAAAGGCCCTTTTGAGGACCAAGCTAATTTCATAATAAAAGGTTCTTAAATGTAGTCCATTTTAACGCTGAGGGCTTAAGCAAGGCAAAGAGTTGGGAAAACCACTTGGGATATTATTAACCTCGAAACTGAAAATTCAAAAACAGTGTTATGGAAAATATTACTTTATCAAATAACGGTAAATTGATTTCTAATCCAAACAAAATTTGTAACATTTTTAACTCAAAATTTACTAATACAGTCTCTGACCTTTTAAAAAATAGCAATCAATTAAATCTTTTGCAAAATAAAAGGCATTCAAAAGTTAAAGAAAGTAATTTTATTAGGAATACTATCAAATGCATACCGGTAAACGAAAAAGAATTATTAGAGATTGTCAAAACTATAAAAAATAAATCATCTAGTGGGTATGATGAAATTCCAACTAAATTATTAAAATTTGCAATAAAACCGCTTCTAAAACCTCTAGTACACTTAATTAATTCATCTTTTATATCTGGAATATTTCCATCGGAACGCAAAATTTCTAAAGTAATACCCATCCATAAAAAAGGAAGCAAATCAGAACCAAATAACTATCGTCCAGTATCATTACTTCCTTCAATTTCTAAAATTTTTGAAAAAGTCATGTTAAATAGATTAGTTAGCTTCCTAGAAGATAATGAACTTTTTGATAAGGAACAACATGGCTTCAGAAAAGGGAAATCTGTGAACTCTGCTTTAGTTGATTTCACAGAATCAATAATTGAGTCCATAGATCAAGGAGATAAACCTGTTGGCATCTTTATGGACCTCACTAAAGCATTTGATACTATTTCCCACAGTATTTTACTTCAAAAATTAGAGCTAATTGGTATAAAGGGGGTGAGTTTAAATTGGTTTAATTCTTATCTTACAGATAGATTTCAGTATGTAGAAATACCTTTTCTTTCAAAAAATCATATAATTAAGGTAAATTCTAAAACACTAAAAGTGATACAAGGTGTTCCTCAAGGTTCAATCCTTGGACCTGTATTATTTATTTGCTATCTTAAGGGTTTTCCTGAGGTCTTAGATAGCTTTTCAGGGACCAAGAGTGAGCTCATTTTGTATGCAGATGATTCGAACCTAATTATTTCAACAAAAAATCCAAACGAAATAGAACACGTAAGCCAAACTCAGGTCTCACACATTCAAGAATATTTCAAACAAAATTGTCTATTTTTAAATTTGAATAAAACCAATTTCATACGCTTTGAAACTAAACAGAGTAGGACAGTAATTGAACCAAACATTTTTATTGAAGAAACCCATCTGGATCAAGTATTTAACATAAAGTTTTTGGGCTTAGAGGTGGATAATAATCTTAGTTGGAGTTTACATATACAAAAAGTGTCAAACAAAATTCATTCTGGAATTTATGTTTTGAAAAGGATGTCACGAATATGTAGTTTGCCAATATTAAAATTGATTTATCATGCCCATGTACACTCCCATATCGCATATGGCATTTGTGTATATGGAGGCACTAGTAAGTATAATTTAGATAAAATTTTGATGCTGCAAAAACGAGCAATTAGAATAATGTTAAATTTAAAGCACGATGATCATGTAAGGGAACATTTAAAAGTTTGGGTATATTTTCTGTTTATAATCAATATATCATGGATTGTATATTATACTTAAAAAACAATGCTAACAAATTAAATCCACATTTCAAAATTCATTCTTACGATACTAGAAATAAAAACAATTTAAATATTCAAAGACACAGACTTTCATTTTTCAATAAAAAAGCAACACAAATGGGAACAAAATTTTATAACGCTCTACCTACTTCCATAAAAAGTGAATCAAATCAGGAAGTTTTTTAATTAAAATTAAAATCCTTACTATTAAAGAATCCATATTACTCCCTTAGTGAGTTTTTATGTAGTAAGTTAGTTTAGTATATAAGATAAGCCTTTTATATTAAACTCATATATATGACACTATTCATGTACATTTTGTGTGCTGTATGAATAAAGAATGTTTTGACTTTGACTTTGAGTGAGTGCATCAGTAATGTGTACCTTCTAGGAAATGTAGATATCCTTGCACTCCAAGAGACACACATAGAAGACAATAATAGTGCAAGAGGCAATATTCCTGGATACAGAATTGTTGATTAGATTGGGCATAGGGTGTATGGTACTGCAAATTACGTAAAGCATGGCATAGACAATGTTTCAGTTACCTATAAGAGCACGTGGTCACATCTTTGCCATGGCACTCTAAGTGTCAGAAACCACAAAAGTCAATGTTTATAAGCCTCCTAACATCCAGTAGCCTGACGATATGATTTTGCCAAGTTTTGAACCCCAGTCCTCTCACTTTGCAATACACCCTATGCCAATACAGCTAACCCTTATTGTCAAAATTCATAGTATTGCATGATATAGCCTATCACAAAATAAAATAAGATCCATTTATGTTGAGTGAAATTTGGTAAATTTTCTACAACATTATAAAATATATATAAAAGAACAATAACTTTTGAACCCTCAAACTACCACTATCTTCGCAAATTAAAAAGTCAATTGCTCGAAATAATTAAATATCATTTTACAGTATACTTAATTTTAATAATCTATTACAATGTAATGAATTTGTTATTGTAACTTTTCGATCCTCAAAAAATGAAAGAATCAAAATATTACGATTCACAATTCTCATTAAATTTCTAACCAATACAAATAAAATGAAAATAAAAATGTTTCAGTAAAATAAGATATACTGTATTTTGTATACTAGCAGTTTTTACATAACACTATCAGTCTTTTAATTTTTTTTAAATGAAATGTTCAAATTATGAAAATCCTCTTTTCACTTCCACTTAAACCAATTACAGGAGATAGACCTGAACCAATGTGATCTTTGAACGCCACCTCCACTCCCCTCTCGCTGCCCATCCTCACTTACATATAGATGTGCAGTGTTCTTCAGCTCTTGTTTATTTTGTATTTCGTTTTATTTTACTATTATTATTTAAGTTAATCTATGTACATATATATTACTTTTTGATCTTCAAACAAACTTTTAAAACTAGAAACATAGAAATTATTTAATATATTACTAACAATATTTCTCTTTATTCTTTAAAAAAAAAAAAAAAAAAAAAAAAAAACGCTATTTCGTCAAATACGAAATGCCATTGTTTAGCCTTTTAGCAACTCAGGTCTGCGCACAGGCTTCTGCCCATGCAGGCCTTTTCCCAATGGCTAACATGTAAACTAGGATAATATTTTCTATTTAGTGTTAGTTATTTTATATTTCTACTTGTGACATGTTCATTTTATCTTATATTAAGTGTAAATTAATTATATGATTTCTATGTTATGTTCTGGAAAACAAAATTTTAATTTCTTTTCATTCATTTCACTTTAAACAAAGTTATATCCAATACCAAGCAGTTTAAAAATCTGTTAAACTACTGGAATGTATTGTTGGTACAAAACTAAAGTAAATTGTTAATAGATGACGATTGGTTTCAAGTGGTTTCGTTACGGAGGTATTTTCATAATTATTTCTATCACAAAAAATGAAACTGACTTTATTTTTGTTATAACTTACCTCAGTGCTAATGTGAAAAACTTTTACTCGTGATAATTTTAAACGTTTTTTCAAGCTCTTTGGAAAAGATCCTATAAGTGTTTTCTAAAAAACTTAGGCTACCGTTTTCCAGTTATTTAAAGTTGAATGTTCCGATTTTTGCATTTGACGAACATAAGATTATAATCAGCAAGCCATAACTCAGTTAGTATTGGGTTTATAGTAATAATATAAAAACCAATCTTCTTGTTTTTTAAGAGCTGTGTTTTTTCTGTATATATGGTTTGTTTAAAAAAAAACTGTGAAGAATGCGTTTTTTATGAAAAATTAAAATATTCAGTCCTGAATGAAAATAATTATAGTGACTTTTCAACAAAATTTTAGAGAACATTTTTTTCTTTTAAATTCATTTTTCTATCAATTACAATGGTAATTTTCAATGTAAAAATTCCACTCCCGAGATGTAGTAACCACCCCACCAGTAAAAGCGCATATCAGCATAGGGTAGATCTTGATCTTTGAGCTATTCCTAATATACATTCATATTTTCAAGAAAATATATTCAACAAAATCTGAACAGAAAACTTTCATATCCTGAACTAACTATATATGTTGTCTTTTGTTTATATTTGGAATGAAGTTTGTTTATTATCTTCGTGTGGAACATGACAATCCTTAGATTGCTTGAAAACCATGATTTTTTAAAGTATTTAATCACCATCAAGAAGCTCTTCTATTTGAAAATATATGATTTGAAACTAAATTTTGTAGAAAATTCCAATAAATAAAATCTTTAATTGTAAGATCTTTTGGTATCGAAAATAAAATCATCAGACGAAACACAACGGATAACAATTATTACATATTGTTTAACTATGTAAAAAACATTTGTTTTGATTATTACTGTTAAATAAATTACATGATTAAATATATACTAGGGGACACCACTGCACACTACGCGTGCCTACCCAGTCACTCGCTGCGCTCATTACACTTCGGCCTTGGTCAGTGACTTTTGACTACAAATAATAGTAGGTTAACTGTATAACGTAAAATCACAATATTAAATTTATTTATAGCATCTCACTCACATTACTTGCATTGCTACCTATTTACTATCATAAACACCTAATTATATTATTTAGCCTATTTCAAACGTGTTTATTTCATTTGTTTTTGTTTAAAAGGTAAAGATCAATTACGTACATAAAATAACCTGCATTAAATTACCATTTAAACCATGCCTACAACCTTTTCTGGTTTAACATTATGAAAGATCCAACCTCATCAATATTACAAACACCATTGTTTACATTTCAAAAGGTGTAACTTTTTGTAAATCATTATTTAAATTTGAACAGCTGTTACTATTCCATTCATATAAATCTCCCTCCATGTTATTCTTATGGCCGAAAAATGAACTTTGAGGGCTTCCCGTGCCCTTCAGGGTGAAAAATTCTAAGAAGTAAGACCCTATTGCGAAACTACGAATAGAGTCAAATTTTTTGACACCGTGACCGTTTCGATTTTAAAAAATAAAGGAGGAGTTGGGCTGACGAGAAACAACTTCACGTATTATATATAAGGATATATATCGTATAGTTTTTGTCAGCTACCATTTTTTTTTTAATTTAAAATTACGTAAAACCTGAGTTTTATAGTTGGACAAAAAGTCCAAAAGTCACTACAATATAATAAAAATTAAAAATAAATAACAAATGATCTCCTATCACAAAGCTAAATCCAATCCATCAAGCCATTTAAGACCTGCCTCACTGATTCAATTTATGCTAGCTAATCCCTCCGTAAAAGAGTGCTAATCCCTCCGTAAAAGTTAATTTTAAATATGGGAAACTCTAATAAGCTCGACTGGAATAAACCAGAAAGATCTAATACAAATCTTGGACATATGAACTCTTTTACAATTAGCTTTCCAAAATCAGCAATCCACAATCTCGCTGATAGTTTAATCTCGCATGACTGGAGCGTCCTTATTAACAATGAAAATTTATTAAGTGCCAAAGACTTTTTTCATAGTTTTCTTAGTGTCATAGTTAATAAAATAACTTATTTCTCAACCATTAAAAGATGCAGAAATAAAAATAATAAGGTAAAACCAAATAAACAATGGTACACCAAGGAACTGGCACAAATGAAAGAAAGGCTCTTGTTTTTGAACAAACTTGTAAAAAGTTCAAATTGTGATAGGCTACACGCAAATTATATTGATCTCAAAGGGCACTATAAAAAGTGTATTGAGAGCGCTAAACTAAATTATAACGCAGTACAAATTGAAAATAGCGATAATAAATGTAAAGCAGCCTGGAATCTAATAAAAGATACCACTAACAACACACCAAACCACACTAAAATTGGTATCTCACCAGATTGCTTTAATACATTTTTCATTGACTCGGTTGAGCAAATAAAAAATAATATTGAATATTCTAATAGAGATAGTTTGAGCTTAACTCGTAACTATCATATAGAAAGAAATAACTTTAACTTTATAAAAGTCTCAGTTGATGACGTTACTGAAGCTGTAAAGAGACTTAAAAAGTCTGACAGTAAAGACATTTTCAATATATCCAATAATATGATTAAAGATATTTACCATACCATATTAACACCTTTAACTCTAAGTATTAACAAATGTTTGAATGATGGCTATTTTCCAGAGGAGTTAAAGCTTTCCAGAGTCTGTCCAATATACAAAAGGGGCCCTAAAAATACACCAGAGAGCTATCGCCCAGTATCAATTGTTCCCATTTTATCAAAAATAATTGAAATAGTAGTGCATGACCAATTAGTGACATATTTAGAAACACATAATTATCTAAGTCTATCCCAGTTTGGTTTTAGAAAGGGCAAATGCACCATAGATGCAATAGACGTACTTATCAAAGATGTTGTGAATGCCTTTGAGAACAGGGCTTTTGCTCAGGCCACCCTATGTGACCTGAGCAAGGCTTTCGACTGTGTCGATCACAACAAATTGGTCCTAAAACTAAACTATTATGGTATAACAGGAATCACCTCAAATTTCTTTCAAGGTTACCTGTCAAACCGCAGACAAAAAGTTTGTGTTGATGGAAACTGGTCCGATGAGGCTAAAGTTTCAATAGGGGTGCCTCAAGGATCAGTCTTGGGCCCACTGTTGTTTTTGTTACAAATAAATGATCTTCCCAAAAATGTCAAGGCTAAATCTTTTTTATACGCTGATGATACAACTTTTATAAATGTAAATTCAAATTTCAGTGAGCTACAACACCTTGTCAAGGAAACTGTACAAGAGGCCTCATTATGGTTTAGGTCTAACGGATTTTTACTCAATGAAGCTAAGACTCAGAATATAGTTTTCAGCTTAAGACAAACACCTTCAGTTGATATAACTGATACTTTTTTTACCACCGTAAAATTTCTGGGTATCCACATCGACAGTACTCTGACTTGGAATTCACATATTGAATACCTATCAAAACGATTGTCGAGAGTTATTTTCTTACTCAGGCGTTTATTGTGGTGTGTACCAGAAAACTATGTCAAATCCGCTTATTACGCCTTTTTTCAATCAATTTTAAGATATGGTCTTGTTATTTGGGGAAATGGTAGTAAAATAGAAGACATCCTAATACTTCAAAAAAAGCCATTCGGGTCATCGCAAAAGCACATACTCTGGATCACTGCAGGCCTCTGTTTATTAGACAAAAATTACAAACTGTAATAAATTTATATATTTTTGACTTAACATCTTATGTACTCCAAAATATTCAAACTCTAACACTAAGATGTGATATACACAGATACAATACCAGAAACAAAACCAATGTTGCAATAGACCATTGTAGGCTAACAAAATCGCAAAACAGTCATATCATAACATCTCAAAAAGTCTTTAACAAAATTAAACATTTAGCGGACAAATATCCAACCAAAACATTCCAAAACAAATTGTATGACTGGCTTCTAAAAAACCCGTTTTATAACCTATCAGAATTTCTGAATTATAAGAATATTAATTTCTAGTTTGTTAGAAGTGTAAATATTAATACTAATACAGTACAATATTATTTATTATCATGCTAGGTGCCATAACAGTTGTATTGATGTTTTATTACTTTTTTTTCTATTGTACGGACTCTGGAGAGTGTTTGGATTTAATATATTATATTAGCTTAAAAGTAGATTATGAAATGTTGTCTGTTTTTGCATATTCTTTGCCAAGTGTAATTTGCCTTATATTTTGTTAGTTTAATATCTGACTATGTCATCTAGACATTAATCTGACTTTGTCAATGCTTTTATGTAAAAAGACAAAATAAAATATTTTATTTATTTATTTTATTTATTTATCTGAAACTATGTGATCCATTGTTTGGATAGACTCCCGCAATCACATGACTGATCTACTGTCAATCCCAATTTGTATTTCCAGTAGTTACAATATGTCCACAGATACATATATTGTATACATAGATACAAAAATATATGTAAAGGAATATAATTATTTTACCAAAGAAGTTCAAAATTACAAAGACGTTTCCTGATACATATACACTACAGTTAAGATACTGGATTTGAAAATTCCACAAAGTTCTTGTTTTGCTGGTAAACAAAATTTTTAAATAAGTATTGGTATGAAATGAATATGAACATTTTAACTTTGATAAAATAATATTTAGATTATTACGTGTGCCAGTTGACTCACGTACGTAGAGGTGTGTTTCGAGATTTTAAGCGACCGTTCTGGAAGCTGGATATTTTAGAACCTGGAAGCTGAATACTAACCCAAATCCAACTTAAGAACCGAAGTAGCCTGCTTCCACCTCTGTAATAGACATGATTAAATAAAACTATATAGTACTATGTAGAGAAATAGTAAATAATATATTTAAAGTTTGAAGTTAGTGACTGGGAATTGATATAGTTAAGCTTCATTGTTTATAAGCAGGTCTTCATTTTCTTAATTTCAATAGTTTGTAGTGATTTAATGTTGTGTTCAATTGCTGATTTTCCGGTTTATTGTATTTAAAACTGCATAAGTATTTTGTTAGTCTAGTTTAAGTTAAATGTTTAACAATTAATGAATTAGGCTAATGTATTCTGCCATATGTATTCTTCTAATGTATTTTGAGTAAAAGGAGTAAATATGATTTTAGAATGAATCTATTGTTTGTACATTTTCTATATGAGTCAAGTTTCAGCCCTCAACCCCGTTTGAGTCCTCTTTATTGTGCTAACAGCTTGGAGCGAGCCAATCGCTAAACACGCTCTAGAATCGTTGTGCCAGTCAACAATTATATAGTTTTGTATAATATCAAAGGAAGGGTTGTTTTACTCATTTCTCTACGTCAGAACATGTTCTAAACAAAATCAAAATGATCATGTATAGTTATTTTTCAGCTGACTGTAACTATAGTACACATTCTGTGACTAGTTCATTTAACCCTCCCGGCGTTACTTGTCGAAAATTCGACCGCAATAGCGGCGCTCTGAATGATACCTGTCGATTCGTCGACATCAAGCAATCGTTTACAAACTATAATGTTAACTCGGTTATTTTTCGTAATAATACATCGTAATATTTATGAATCGATAGAGGAGATTCTACTTTATATCGCACGTCTTTGGATTTCCTCTATTCCCTGGTGAAAAAAATAAATAAATAAAAACAGCTGATTTATACAACGCAATTTTTGTGTTAACAGTCTGTCAGTGTTTCAGAGAATTCATAGAGAACCTTTTTCAGTGTAGTAATAAACCTTATGATGTATATATTTTCTTTTTATATATAAAATTTGCAACAAAACTGCTATCTTGGTTTTTTTTATATAGTGAAATAACTCTTACTAGCATAGTGTAAACTTTGAACAAAACTTGGAAAATTTTGATTTTTTACAATACAATCAAGGATAACATCAACAATACTCAAGGTAGTTAAACAAAAATATTTTTCTAATATAGCTTATTTTGTTTACTTTACATTGATATAAAATACTTTAAGATTTTACTTATTTTTGTGTGTGCTCAACATTTTTCTACAAAACGCTGCAAAGTAGCTCAAAAAGGCTGGACATTAAGGAGTGGACTACTGGACGCTGGGAGGGTTAAAGCCCAGGAGAACTTTGTTTCTGATCCTTAACTTCAATTAACTTCATTTAGCCTAGAACCTAATTTAAGGTTTTTGTGTGAATATTTTTATTGTAATCATGAAGAGTGTGAAAGGTTGACATATTAAAATAAATACTAAATATTGCACATACTTTACGTCTATCTAGGCCAAGTTAATACAAAATCTAATAAGACTTTTCCATATAATTGACAGAATAAAAAATAATTCTAAAAATATGAACAACAATATAGGTATACAAAAGAGAAAAACATAAAAAAAAAAACAAAATACAAAGTTATGTCGATAATAACAAGTAATAATATGGAATGTTTACTTTCAAAGATAATGAACTCAAATAAATATTGATGAGAGAAAAATAATATAATTCTAAAAATGAAAAGTTTAAAAATCATGGACTATAAGTGACTTCAACAACAATATATTATCCTGAGCTTTATCATAATTTGTGCAGTATGATGTAATAATTATAAGTTCCTCTGCCTGGAATACTCTAAAAAATACTACAAAAACGATGATTACCAAGCTTTAAAATCCTCTAACGACCGTCAGAACCAGAATAACTATCAACCGCTTACTAAAAATTAAACTTTAAAATAAGGAATGGTAAGGACCGGCACAAGTTCACCATTCGTCAGCTCATGATTTTTTGATCAGCTGACTAATTAAAAACCCCTATGACTATTAATGAAACAATGTGATGTTTTTTTTACTATTGGACAGTTCATAATATGTACAATTCAAGATAAAGTTATACGGAATATAAAAGGCGCAGGAAATTAAATACGAGCACAGCAGAAAAAAGGACTTAAAAACTCTCGCTCGCCAAACGACGAAAACGGTCAAGTTTAACAATTCCTATGGCACAAACAATTCAAAAGAAGAAAAAAGGTTGAATTATCAATCAATCAATCTTTATTGCATAAACTTCTGAGTACATCAGTAAGCATTACAATCGTCAAGTGAACTTAAAAACTAATAACATAATGAACAATATTACTACAGTGTATTTAAAAAAGTACAGAAACATTATGGTACAATAATTAATTATAAACTATCAAGATCTAGAATGCTAAAAAACAAAAAAAAGACATTTTATGAACGTTATGATAAGCAGTTAAATTCTATACAAAAAATAGCTATAAATATATTCAGAAAACATTTGTTCAACCAGTAGGCTTAAAATAGAATAAGTGACATACATACAGTAAAAGCTATATATATTCAAATGCCACTCCAAAACATATTCATTTGCTTTACATTTCTGTAATAATTAAATCATAAAATTCACAAACAAGATAGATTGGATTATTAAGAAAAAATTGCTTTATAGTTTTCTTCTATATGTCAAAAGGCAATTTTCTAATACCAAGTGGTAGCTTATTAAACATTTTTATAGCTACATTGGTGAAACTTTCTTGTGTCTTTGAATAATTGCAAAAATTGAATAATCAATAAACGTAGAAACAAATTTGTCTCACTGGTATGGCTTTCAGCCATTAGGCGATTTGAACTGGTATTATTAGCGTTTATCTGGACCTTTCATCCATTAATTTCAAGTCAACATAAGTTGTTATAGCAATTAACATAAAATGTATTACAAAAGTCAATCATAAAAGAAATGCGTATTTTGTGCCTAGTTAAAACGTCGATTTAAGCCACAGTACAAAATGTGCCCAACCATACAACATTTCTGAGTATTCTCTCTACCAATTAAACTCACATCTAGTTCCTGGCTAAGCTTAATGGAATTTTTGAAAATTTGGCTAACTATGCGGCGGTATCCACCTTGTCTACTTAAAACTCACCCACACTATGTAATGCGTGGGATGGTAAAAGCCTTTCAGTCGACTTTTAAATGTTTTCATAGTTGTAGCGAATTTATACAATTTGGCCGTTTTTAGTTGTAGAGAGGGATTAACACTTTCCTCTGAGGGGAATGCTTGTAAAAAACGATCCCGTTTATTTATTTATTTATTCCATTCCAACGGTCAAAGACCAAATTACAAACATGTTACATAATACATATGAAATAACACTTACTTGTAATTAAAGGGCCAAGCCAAACATCCAAGTGGACTATTAATATTAGGCATGATAATTAATCATGAAAGCACACTTAGAAATGAACAAAGTTGTAGTTTCTAAAATGTAGAGGTATGATAGAGGCAGATTCTTAATTTTTAGGAAAGAGGCCTGCAAGTTTCTCTGAAATCAACTTTTTTATCGCTTAAGTCTGAATACTTTCAAGAACTGATTACCAGTACTTGCATGTGCCCCTACAGCATTATGCCATACACTAAATGGGGATATGTCAATCCATAATACGCCGTCTTCAGAACTTAAATATGGGTTTTGGCTAAAGGCCCCAGAACACAAATATCAAATGTTATATTACTCTAGCACATATCAAGTTAGTTTGGGCATTCCATGTCAAACATCGATCTAAGTGTAATCCAAGGAATTTATCCGTATCCAATTCACCTCTTCCACAGAATATTATGGTCCGGACGGTCTTTCCACTTCCAGGTGACAACTCGTACCTTTCCGACAGGTATACGAATACTGGCGTCAATAATCTTCTCAATGGAAACGGATGTAAAATATTTTATTTCTACGTTCATCGAATGTCGATCGATGAACGTCTCGACGGGAGCAAACAAAACCTTCTCTCCGTGCACAGATCAGAATAAAATCCTCTGTGTCGAAATAGTATTATTTGTTATGTCATCATAAATTTTAGAATCTCCTATCTAGGCCAATAAAAATTTGGCACTTTAATTGTCAGTTCTACAGCAGTATTATATTTTACTAGCGGTAAGTACTTTATACCGTTGCTGGGCCCCCTCTGAGCCCGGGCCCCAGGGATTTTGCTCACCCCTGCCCCCCTCTTGTCGGGCCTGCCTCCTGCACAATGTCTTCAAACATTATGCTAGTGACACATTCCAAAATGAAGATGCAAGGTAAAATCTATCAAATCTGATTGATTGAAAATTCTCAAAATTGGCAAAATCAAGACAGTCCGGTAGTTATTTAGTGAACAGGGGTCACATTTTATAAAAATAATGTTTACCTTACAAGTTTTAAAGAGTTAGGTAATATTCCCGTTTTAAAAGGTGAGTTTATATTAATTGAGTCAGTGGCCTCAAGATGTGTTTGTCAAGATAAGCTAAAAAAACAGTCATTGGCATAAAATGTAGATTGTTTGTATTTTTGGCCAGGTGCTCTGTAATAATTCAGCTAATTTTTCCATATTTGTATGTCCCAACACCATCGAAAATGTGGGGCTTTGCTTCTTATTTTTTACTCTGTTCATTTATTTAAGTCTAACATGAGGAATATTAATTGTATCCTTCAATCTAGTATTGTAACTATGGACGTCACTCCCGAGCTCAAGAGAGCACTGTTCCCCTTTAACTGAAATTAATGGGAGAAGGCACTCATCATCCCGAAAAAGGCCCAAAAGCGTTATGACGTATAATAACTCACTCAAAGAAAGCAAAATATGCACTTTTCATCCAAACCTAAAGAATTAGGTTCTTTAGTTTTCTCAATAAACCCAAGATTCTAGATATTCTTGAGCACACATGTTCGATGTGATATGTCCACGATAGCTTATAATCTATTAATATACCTAACAGTATAACAAAATGTAAAACATTTCTAACTTCGCTTAAGCTTCAAATCAAATATTGAGTTTTGTCCTGATTTAGTAAAAATAATTGGCACCGAAACAGTCTAACATTAAGCCTCCCCCCCCTCTAATCGTTTTTCTTGATCGCCCCTGAGTCAACTGGCACATGTAATAATCTACATATTATTTTATCAAAGTTAAAATGTTCAGATTCATTTCATACCGATACTTATTTAAAAAGTTTACCAGCAAAACAAGAACTTCGTGGAATTTTCAAATCCAGTATCTTAGTTGTAGTGTATGTGTATCAGGAAACGTCTATGCAAACTTGAACTTGTTTGGTAAAATAATTATATTCCTTTACATATATTTTTATATCTATGTATATAAAACCCCAACATTTTTAAGAGTACAATCTGAGGTAGTGTGCGTTAACTACCCTATAAAAATAAATCATTAAATAGTTTTGAAAACACAGTAATCAAATGTTTTAATAAATTGTTACAATAGTATACGAAACATAACTGGATGTTCATACATAAACCATACAAATTTTCTTATCTAGAAATGTTTTGAAAGTTCAAAGATTCATAACAATAATACCTAGGCCTACAATTAATTTTAACTGTTCGTTCATTAATATTTTACATGTGTCTCTAATACTTATTTAAATTGAAGACAATAAATCAAATAAAAAATATCTTAATTATTTGACAATATTAAGAGAGTTACATAATTATTAGAGACAACAGAGTTACATAATAGCGTCATATATACATATACTGTACAATCCTCAGTACAAAATACAACTATAAAGGAACTGTACACTTACAGTATTAATTGATCTCACAATCTTTTAATCTAATCAAATCTTATCATAATAATAACTGATATAACTCCATATTATTGAAAATAAACACTAAACATCTTTTATGTTATCCATAAGATTCCTTCAAAATGTCGTCCGTCAATGGTTGCCATCGACATATACACAACTAGAGAAGTCTGGGGTGTCCATGTTGAATGGTAGTCTAGGTTCAGATGTTGTGTGGGGGAAGAGAACTGAGTGTCAGAACTCAGCTAGTAATAATGACTAAACTCGTTCATCTACACTCATCACACTCATTCAACTCTAACATTCGCCCGTATCTCTACGATCGGCGTTTTAGAAATGAATAATAAATTCTTAAATCTTGGTGGGTTAGTAATTAATTGAATGGAATTTGGTAATAATTCGAAGAATTTAATTGAATTTTAAGTCAGATGGTTTTGGAAAATTGGTGTTCTGTATTGGGGAATTATTGAATGGTATTTGCCAGAAGTATAATATGGAAGCTGTAATCTATTTAATTCAATTCATGGTTTTATTTTTGCCATGGAAAAAAGTAATGCCGCCAAGGATATAAATTGATAGAAAAGTTAAAATTGTGTGTTCTCTTTAAAGAAGTTTTCAGGAAAAATTGCTAGGTTTTTAAAACATTGTCCTTATGGCTTTTTTCTGTAACCTGAAAATTAAATTGGTCCTATTGCATTCATGCTCCCATAAAGATAATTATTATGTTTTATTATCAAAAGAGAACATCACAAATCCGAACATGGTTGACTACAAATAATTTACTCGCTCAGAGAATATTTGCTGTATAATTTTACATACCATGTTAATTGTACCCTGCATCTGTGGCCCTTCAAAAATCACCATAGCTCTAAGAAATAATATCAGGACTATATAGTCATAACAATAACAAATGTTATTATTATAGTCACAACATTAATATAATGTCAATAATTATTTTGCTTTGGTCCAGAAACAAACAAATTTATCTCTTTCACCCTGGTAAAGAAAAGTAGCATATTCATCTTCTGTACATTATTTTGTTACTCAGTGATCTGGTGAAACTTCACTCTCTTCCCTTCCCATCACCAAAAATTACGAAGGCCGTCTCAATGGAGGAAAAACATCTCGTAGTGCGTATATGTGAGGAATCTGTTGCAAATTATAACTGTGATTTGAAAAAGAAACGTAACTACGCAATCTTTATGATCTTTAATGCAGAATCAGTTCACGAAACCTTACCATAGATAAGACTCGGTCTTATTCTGCTTTGTTCGACTCACACGTAACGTCAGTTGTATATCTGTTAACTCCCACTCAAAAGAGTGCGATGAAATGAAAATTGTCTTTATTGTTTATACAAATGATGAGGTTTAGGACTACATAGTCCTCTCTTACACATAACCATTATTAAACATTACATATTACTATAAATTTACCAATCATAAACTGACAGGAATTACTTCAATTAGTTAATGAAAGTTTAAAAGTAAGGTACAATAATAGATAAATAAAATACATAAAAGAAAGAAGCAGTTGGAAAATGTACAATAATAAAATCATTAAATGAAAAATATTATACCTATAAAAATAATCATATTTCAGAAAGTGTATTTATAAAAACAAAAAAATATTTAAACTAGTCTGAACATACATCATCTTTCATACCGCACCATTACCCAGTGCCGCGATGTCGTCAGTCTGCAAGTGTTGTTGGCAGTTTACAATATTCTATTGATGTTATTATGCTTGTACGATTGATTAAAATCTAATTTTACTTTATATTCACTAGTGTATTGAATCATGAAGGTATGTTATTTTCGTAATTTAAGGCCTCATGATCTACATTTAGTACATGTAAAGTGTGCCAAGCCAGTATTAATAATACATCCAAACAAATATTCCAGAACAAGTAATATATCCTAAAGAATGTCTGTACCATTGAAAATCGTAAAAAAAAATTATATGTATGTTTAGTATACGACATACGATACATACAGAATGCCACGGTAAGTCTCGCGATTATATTTCATTTAGAAAATTAAACCAAACGGACCTACTGTATGTTATTCGTTTTGAGGTAAATCGAAAAAAGGCAATCAGAAAAAGGAACGATAAGTCGTTACGTTTAGATTAGATCAATTTATTGGTTCGGTATAAGAACAAAATAATCAGGGACCGGTAATCTGAATAATTTTGTTTTTATTTACTTATATATATATATATATATTTTTTTTTTTGCTTGGTTCAGTTCCGTTACCGAAAGAATGGTGGACAGTGACACAACTGTTTAATTCCGTGCAAACGTTGTTAAGGTGCAACATTCTGCTTGGTGACGAAACGGGTCGAGTATATCTTAACTCGACTCGTATGCCGAGCCAACTCGAGCTGTGATTCTAGGCAGACTCGACTCGGCCTGCATTTAATAGGTACTTATCATTAAATAGGTAAATAAGATTAAATAAAGTATAAATAGATAAACAAAAGTGAGACGATACGATGATAATAAACTAGCTTGAGCATGTTTTATTTGAATAATTGAATAAAGAGTAAACTAAAACCTTAACTATTTGCAAACTTTGAATATTGAATTTAGGTAGGGGTACAATATAATGCTAAAACATAATAAATATAATAATAAAATACATTATTCATTAAAATGGAAAAATGAACTGAATATATTTGATTGAGTAATTAAATAAAATGCCAGAAAAAATTACTCAACTCCCTACTTATTCTGGATGTTACTGCCAAGACGGAAATTCTCACAAACTTTTGAGTGAATTCCGCTTTGACTCTTTCAGCCTGAGTCAACTCATCCAACACTTCGATTGAGTCAACCCGCCGGCCGGCGAGTCGGAAGTCCTCGTTAAAATCTCGGGCGAGTTCGGGTTTGACTCGTTTTACTCCGAGTAAAGTCAAATAACATCTCGAGTCCAGTCAACTACGGCCGCAAGTCGGAAGTCCTCGTCTAACTTTGGGTTTTACCATGAGTCAACTCACTTACAAATCGGCGAGTCGTAACTTCTTGTCATCCTTCGGGTGAGTTCGGTTTTTGACTCTAGTCAACTCGCCAAGCAATGAGTCGGAAACTTTCGTCAATCTTCGTATGAGCATAGACCTTCTATTATACCATAAGGTCTATGGTATGAGTTTGTTTTCGACCCCTTCACATATAATAGCAAACAGTATAATTCCATTTCTTAGTTCAACTCGAGTTGAAATTAAAACAACTCGAGTTGAGTCGAGTCAGGGCTTAACTCGACTCGACACATTACTAATTATGCTTGCAATTCTTACGTATGAGACGCCGACACAACGTTGTTGGTATTTTAAGGCGAATATGAATGATTATATGAGTGTAGTCTGGTTATTAACTGAGTACAAGTACAACTGTTCCTCAGAAAGGACAATTTATTAATAGCCTAACAGCCAGGACCTACAGCTTTACGTGGAGTCCGAACTACGTAGCGCTGGTCTGATTTTCAGCTAATTGACAAGCCTGATACTCAGTCATCTCCCCCACACAATGACTACCACCCAACATGGACACCCCAGACTTCTCTAGTAATGTCCACGCCGATAGCAACCACTGAGCGGACGACATGTCGATATTAAGAGGACTTTGCATCCAACATATCGCCTACAATCTCCCAAACACTTTGTCCCCATTATAATGTGCTGGGTTGCAGCACTACGCCACCAGTCACAGTTCAAAGAAACAGGTTCCTCACGCATGGGCACTACGAGATGTTCTTCCTCCACCGAGACAGTCGACAGCCGTTAATTAAGAGGAATTCACTCGGTCACCGGAAGTCAGATTAAAATGGCCGCTCCTGTAGCAACTGGCTCTAGCAGTTCTATTTATCGCCACAGGATTGCGCTAGTGAGCGCAGGGAAGCCAACCGCGCGGAGATAAAGTTTGGATCTGAGTGTCTAGTGGTACGTGAATTTCTCCCTCTTCTCCCGCCCAGCAGTCAGCAGCTCAGATGCCAGTTGCCGCACCGCGACACAACATGCAGCTTGTCATTCGTTATCCTATACCAACGCAACATCTTTCGTCGGTTCTCGATGATGTTGGTTGTAACCATTCATGAATAAACCAAAAGAATGCATCAAAAATAAAATAGCATTGATTTATATGCTATACTTCGTCGTCAAGATATTGTTCAACAAATGACCATATAGCCAAATAAGTTAAAAATTATTGGTGAAAACATAACCGTAAGGCTAACCTTCTCTACTTATCTAAAGAATTAGCGTTCTAAATCAGTTATTAGTGTAGGTTGAAACATGACATTATTAGACTTATACTGTGGTACCGGTAATCATACAAACAAATAATCAAGACGATTAAATATAACTGTCTTTACTTACCGTATTGAAGTAATATGTCACAATGTTACATTTTCACAAAGTTGCGCTTTTCAATGAAGGTACTTTTGGGTTAACAAAAATCCAGTGTTGTTAATTTTACACAATTTATTACAGTATAATTCCAGACGTGTGCATTTTTGTGAACCTTATGGATAGTGTTATGAGCACACATAAGGTTGATCATGGTTTAGTTTTAAATAATTAAAAAAGTATGTTTTACATAATACATAAAGATCAAACGCCAAAATACAGCATACATTTCTTTCTACAAAATAATTCAACAATACAGAAATTTGAAGTGCTATATCATTGATTTGCACTAGAAGCATCAAATCAACTGAACTAAAAGAAACAAAATAACACCACCAAAACAATTTACTATTTAAAGGCCTATACGTATATGTAGTACTATCTTGAAATTAAGACATATTATATATATATATAATTTATATATATATTCAGATTAAAATTTATGTACAACAAATTTGACTAAATAATTCTACTGTTTTAAATTATGATTAAGTACACGTAGTTTAAACAATAACAGCTGGAAGCATCGTTTAATTCACACATTCGCTATAATCTGCTGGTGTTACATCACAAAACAGCTGATTTGTAAATATTAAATTACCAAAATCCAATTCAAGGTGGGGTTTCCTATAAGCGATTTCGCCCAGCGACGGTGACTACAGCCGCCAGCGATCCTGTTCTGCGCATGCGCAGTCGTGTGTTCATTCAACAAATGCTAACTGCGCGTGAGCAGAACAGGATCGCTGGCGGCTGTAGTCACCGTCGCTGGGCAAAATCGCTTCTAGGAAACCCCACCTTCACTCCTCATAATTTTTCCATAAGAGAACGTGCTAAAAGATGTTATCACATCACTAAATTATTAATCAAATAGCGAAACTTTGCTTCAGTAAATAATTAAAAGTAATGTTCATATAAACTGTAAATTTGCAAATACGTAAACTACAATTTTTATTCAAACACCCTAGGACCCAGTCCATTTGCTTTTTTCAAACTATATAATCTGCACATAAAAATTTTTACATGAAATTCAAGATAAAGTTATATTGGTAAATTCAAATATCGTAAATAAATAGCTTGTACAGTAATCTAGTCTGCACAACGTCATATCTGTACGTCACTTGGATGGCAGGGTTGGTAAGCTCTCTCTCACTCATGGAGAGCAGGCTGCTGTCGGCCGGTCAAGGTCACAGCACATCCGCGCCTGGCCACCCCTTCCCCCCTTCGATGTTCAAAACACCTGCTGTATGATTGACCAAAACTTGGTTGCAGTATATGATTGCCATTTTGCCGCCAATTGGCTTTTAAGTCTTTCATAAGAATTGTTCATCGTCTAAGTCTAACTACGTAATGTTTTTGGCCAATGTGAAAAAATATGTACACAATTTTTTTTGTTACAACAGCACAAAAGAGAGCTTCAAACGCAAAAATAAGCTACCAAACATTTAGTTTTGAAGCCTTGTATGGGTATACTCTTTCCTACATAAACTAACCTAACACAAACTACAATTATATAGTACAACATTGTAAATTTATGAATAATACTGAAATGGTGTTAGAACAGATAGAACTTTGATCCGATGACTGGATGGAATTTACTCTATAAACTAGTCTACAATTATACAATATTCTAATATTTCACATACACGCAAACACATCAATGCCAATTTCTATAATAGGTCTAATGATGTAAATATTTCGAAAACCCCTTTAATAGTATTGAGAATTTGTTGAAACCTAAAATGAGAACATATCCATAATTGTACGTCTAAAATTGCTTCTATTTACCACCGATCAAAATTTTAATGTTCACAAATAATGTTAATCGAAAACCAGACCACCATATTTAAATTTTAATGTAGTTTGATGGTGTGAATAACTAAGATAATGTATAAACTAATGTCATTTATACTGGTTACGAAATAAAAAGCAGTCATGGAAAATTTTACTTTTTATTTGCTTCCTTTTTTTTGATAGCCTCGACAATATAAGGGGGGTCTCGTATTGGCATTGATCTGGTGTGGCGGGGATCGACAAGTTCTGGTAGTAAGCAGTTGCGATAAAACCTTTGCAGTTTTTCGCTCATCTCCTTTTCCCAGAACTCATCATCCCTCAGCACCTTTTCTGTTTTAATTCCTAAGGGAGTCCACATCACAAGATAGCAATATTGGCGTTGAGTGATGTGAAGCTGACCCTGGATTTGGAAGTAGTAGTCGTTCGATTTGTTTACTTGTCCAACAGTGTTGTTATTAATTTGCCAAAATTTAAATTTTCTTTTCAAAATTCCCTCCTGTGGTGTCATAGTTTTGCACGATGCAGGACATTTCACCTCAACTAAGCCATCCTCACCTATTAGTCCATCTGGCGTAGCACCCAGATAAGGTAATTTGCTGTCAGTGAATAGCCCACATTTGTGTACTTGCAAACCAGTAGCTTCTTCAAAAGCTCTTATTGCTACTGGCTCGTTTTCCCTTCCGTAGGCAGTGGAAGAAGTTTCAAACTCTTTGTACAAAAGAGCTTTGACTAGATTTTGGCATGACGTTGTGTCTTCAAATAGACGATATTTGAATTTACCAATATAACTTTATCTTGAATTTCATGTAAAATTTTTATGTGCAGATTATATAGTTTGAAAAAAGCAAATGGACTGGGTCCTAGGGTGTTTGAATAAAAATTGTAGTTTACGTATTTGCAAATTTACAGTTTATATGAACATTACTTTTAATTATTTACTGAAGCAAAGTTTCGCTATTTGATTAATAATTTAGTGATGTGATAACATCTTTTAGCACGTTCTCTTATGGAAAAATTATGAGGAGTGAAGGTGGGGTTTCCTAGAACAGGGTTATCATCTTGTTCTATTCCTGGGCTTGGTTCTAGATTTTCGACAGACGTAGCAGACAATACAGCATCTTGTATCTGAGACCTGCAAACATTTTATTTCTATAATTCTTTACCGTTTGATCAAGCCACACGCAGGCTAAATTGATTTCTTGTGCATAATAGGTTACAACTGATTTTCTCAAGACGACTGTTGTTGCAACTATATGGTGCTGTTACACTATCAATATATTGACAATATGTATTGAGGCTTATGTCAATATTGACGTCGGTACTGACACAGATGTTCGAGCCTGGCGAAATTCCGCCATTTGAAACAATATATTGACGGAAATGTCAAAAGTAAACAAACAACATATCTTCAATATTTCATCAATACTTATTGTCAATATATTGATAGTGTAACATCACGGATAGACAACAATCTACGAAGCTGTTTGTACTCGTAAATCAGTAAATGCAACAGCTGACAGCTGTTCTCTGTAGGTAGGGTGTACAGTCAGCGAAACTACTACACTGTGTAGTGTGTAGGTTGCTCAAAGATAGTTGCTATGACAACCGCCACGATGCTGCCTGTGCTGAGACAGCCAGCTGGCGGGAAGTGGCCTTGGTCGCACTGCTCTACTATAAACTTCACCGAACTGAATTTTTACTGCTTCACACACACACACACCCACCAATATAACCACGACTGACGACACACACAGCTACGTCAGTGTTTTGCTGTTTAGCTACAATTTAGTGTATTTGTTTTGTTGTAAAAATGCGACTAATAACTTTTTATGAAACCTAAAAAATACCGTAAATTAGGTACAGCTTATATAATTTTGTGCTTACTTATGTATTTTACACAATTAGCCTACTAAACAACTAGAACGGTACGGGTCTAAGCTCAAGAAAATACCTTTGCTATACTATATTTTTACTTATACCAATGACAATTTGAACTACAGGTTGAACATTTTAAAAATAATCACTTACCTTGCTTCCTTTTGTTGTTGCCATTTTAATAAACCAGGATTTCGTCGTCTTTTTTTAACATACGAACTCAAACAAAAAAAATTTACTGGTTAGGAATTTAGGACTAGGTAGTAAACTTGATACATATAACTTTAACTTGATACATATAACTTTAACTTGATACATATAACACTATATACTGTATAACCTATATTAAATAGATTTCTTTAAATATACACACACAAAACATTACAGCGTATAATAATTTTCTTGTAAAACATTTTTTGACTTTAAGCAACATTATTGATGTAAAAGTTGTTTGCAATTTTGGATTACTGTTTGATATTTAATCGATAAACAGTAAACACTGCATAAAGCTCAACAAATAATAGAACATTTAGTATGCAGTAATTAATTATTAATCAAATTTATATTTTAAAATTATATAAATAATACAAAATTATATTTGATATTCAATTATTATACAAATGTGTCGAACACAGATCACACAAAGTCAAAGTCAATATATCTTTATTACATCATCGTCAAGATGAGAATAGTGTCACAGAGTTTACAAAATAAGTTTAATTATTGAAAAATTCATTTAAAGTGTAGAATGGTCGGTCTTGTAGCCACGTCTTTAGATGTTGTCCAAATAGCTGTTGTTTAATTTGCACACTCGTCATTCAGATACAGTAGCGTACCGTATTATCGTGAAAGAAATTGCGATACCTGTGCGGATACATAAATTTACACTACCTGGGATATTTCATTGCTAGCGAAAACAGTTGGCAACATGAGTTGCAGGGACGAGGTACTACGCTTCTCCGCCAGGCACCGCTACTCTACAGCTCCGTCCAGACAGCTCACATTCAAGAACATGCCTCTCTATTTTAAATTATTAAAATTCGGAATGTCGCCGTACAGTTATGGTAGACCTGTTCATATATTCTTAAGGAATCAAAGCTTGGACTGGCTGAAATTGGCAGTTGTTTAGAAACAATTTTACTTGCCATAATTCAATCTGAAAAACTCGTATTTTACGTTTTTTAGTCGAAATTATCTCACATATTGGAGGTAGTATTTTAATTTTAAAGTCAGCCAGTCCAAAAGGACAATATTTGTGAACATATTAACACTTATTTCAGCTCAATATGTGAATAAATAACGATAGGAGAGTTTAAAAAGAAGAGGCATGTTTCGCGCCGCCAAATCCACGGGTGAAACCCTCTTAAGAGGAATTCACTCGGTCACCGGAAGTCAGATTAAAATGGCCGCTCCTATAGCAACTGGCTCTAGCAGTTCTATTTATCGCCACAGGATTGCGCTAGTGAGCGCAGGGAAGCCAACCGCGCGGAGATAAAGTTTGGATCTGAGTGTCTAGTGGTACGTGAATTTCTCCCTCTTCTCCCGCCCAGCAGTCAGCAGCTCAGATGCCAGTTGCCGCACCGCGACGCGAGTGACGCGATATGAAGCTTGTCATTCGTTATCCTATACCATCGCAACATCTTTCGTCGGTTCTCGATGATGTTGGTTGTAACCATTCATGAATAAACCAAAAGAATGCGTCAAAAATAAAATAGCATTGATTTATATGCTATACTTAGTCGTCAAGATATTGTTCAACAAATGACCATATAGCCAAATAAGTTAAAAATTATTGGTGAAAACATAACCTAAGGCTAGCCTTCTCTACTTATCTAAAGAATTACCGTTCTAAATCAGTTATTAGTGTAGGTTGACATGACATTATTAGACGTTATACTGTGGTACCGGTAATCATACAAACAAATAATCAAGACGATTAAATATAACTGTCTTTACTTATTGAAGTAATATGTCACAATGTTACATTTTCACAAAGTTGCGCTTTTCAATGAAGGTTCTTTTGGGTTAACAAAAATCCAGTGTTGTTAATTTTACACAATTTATTACAGTATAATTCCAGACGTGTACATTTTTGTGAACCTTATGGATAGTGTTATGAGCACACATAAGGTTGATCATGGTTTAGTTTTAAATAATTAAAAAAGTATGCTTTACATAATACATAAAGATCAAACGCCAAAATACAGCATACATTTCTTTCTACAAAATAATTCAACAATACAGAAATTTGAAGTGCTATATCATTGATTTGCACTAGAAGCATCAAATCAACTGAACTAAAAGAAACAAAATAACACCACCAAAACAATTTACTATTTAAAGGCATATACGTTATGTAGTACTATCTTGAAATTAAGACGTATTATATATATATATATATATATATATATATATATATATATATATAATACGTCTTATATATAATATATATTCAGATTAAAATTTATGTACAACAAATTTGACTAAATAATTCTACTGTTTTAAATTATGATTAAGTACACGTAGTTTAAACAATAACAGCTGGAAGCATCGTTTAATTCACACATTCGCTATAATCTGCTGGTGTTACATAACAAAACAGCTGATTTGTAAATATTACATTACCAAAATCCAATTCAAGGTGGGGTTTCCTATAAGCGATTTCGCCCAGCGACGGCGACTACAGCCGCCCACCTTCACTCCTCATAATTTTTCCATA
Source organism: Stictocephala bisonia (assembly GCA_035578905.1). Taxonomy (NCBI): domain Eukaryota; kingdom Metazoa; phylum Arthropoda; class Insecta; order Hemiptera; family Membracidae; genus Stictocephala; species Stictocephala bisonia. The sequence goes on along the minus strand of JAQJVL010000359.1, from coordinate 890,565 downwards.
AGAGAACGTGCTAAAAGATGTTATCACATCACTAAATTATTAATCAAATAGCGAAACTTTGCTTCAGTAAATAATTAAAAGTAATGTTCATATAAACTGTAAATTTGCAAATACGTAAACTACAATTTTTATTCAAACACCCTAGGACCCAGTCCATTTGCTTTTTTCAAACTATATAATCTGCACATAAAAAATTTTACATGAAATTCAAGATAAAGTTATATTGGTAAATTCAAATATCGTAAATAAATAGCTTGTACAGTAATCTAGTCTGCACAACGTCATATCTGTACGTCACTTGGTTGCCAGGGTTGGTAAGCTCTCTCTCACTCATGGAGAGCAGACTGCTGTCGGCCGGTCAAGGTCACAGCACATCCGCGCCTGGCCACCCCTTCCCCCCTTCGATGTTCAAAACACCTGCTGTATGATTGACCAAAACTTGGTTGCAGTATATGATTGCCATTTTGCCGCCAATTGGCTTTTAAGTCTTTCATAAGAATTGTTCATCGTCTAAGTCTAACTAGGTAATGTTTTTGGCCAATGTGAAAAATATGTACACAATTTTTTTTGTTACAACAGCACAAAAGAGAGCTTCAAACGCAAAAATAAGCTACCAAACATTTAGTTTTGAAGCCTTGTATGGGTATACTCTTTCCTACATAAACTAACTTAACACAAACTACAATTATATAGTACAACATTGTAAATTTATGAATAATACTGAAATGGTGTTAGAACAGATAGAACTTTGATCCGATGACTGGATGGAATTTACTCTATAAACTAGTCTACAATTATACAATATTCTAATATTTCACATACACGCAAACACATCAATGCCAATTTCTATAATAGGTCTAATGATGTAAATATTTCGAAAACCCCTTTAATAGTATTGAGAATTTGTTGAAACCTAAAATGAGAACATATCCATAATCGTACGTCTAAAATTGCTTCTATTTACCACCGATCAAAATTGTAATGTTCACAAATAATGTTAATCGAAAACCAGACCACCATATTTAAATTTTAATGTAGTTTGATGGTGTGAATAACTAAGATAATGTATAAACTAATGTCATTTATACTGGTTACGAAATAAAAAGCAGCCATGGAAAATTTTACTTTTTATTTGCTTCCTTTTTTTTGATAGCCTCGACAATATAAGGGGGGTCTCGTATTGGCATTGATCTGGTGTGGCGGGGATCGACAAGTTCTGGTAGTAAGCAGTTGCGATAAAACCTTTGCAGTTTTTCGCTCATCTCCTTTTCCCAGAACTCATCATCCCTCAGCACCTTTTCTGTTTTAATTCCTAAGGGAGTCCACATCACAAGATAGCAATATTGGCGTTGAGTGATGTGAAGCTGACCCTGGATTTGGAAGTAGTAGTCGTTCGATTTGTTTACTTGTCCAACAGTGTTGTTATTAATTTGCCAAAATTTAAATTTTCTTTTCAAAATTCCCTCCTGTGGTGTCATAGTTTTGCACGATGCAGGACATTTCACCTCAACTAAGCCATCCTCACCTATTAGTCCATCTGGCGTAGCACCCAGATAAGGTAATTTGCTGTCAGTGAATAGCCCACATTTGTGTACTTGCAAACCAGTAGCTTCTTCAAAAGCTCTTATTGCTACTGGCTCGTTTTCCCTTCCGTAGGCAGTGGAAGAAGTTTCAAACTCTCTGTACAAAAGAGCTTTGAGTAGATTTTGGCATGACGTTGTGTCTCTTCTTTTGCAGACTGTGGCAAAGTTTGATGCTGTGAGCAGCTTCCTTCTTTCCTCCATCCACCTCCCACTGCCCGCTTGTAGCATTGTCCCCCGCTCCAACTCTTGCCTCTCCTCCTCGGTGCGTTTCAAGCCTTTCATAAAATCTGCTGATTTTCTCTGGAACACATCATCAGGCATGTCCGGCTTCATCGCTGCCTCCCCATAATGCTTTGCGTTTTCTTTTTTTCCGTTGTTTTCTTTTGGTTTCCATTTCCGTGGATGTTCTTGCCTTCTCAATAGCTTTCTTTTAATTTTTCTTTTGTTTGATGATTGCAAGTTTTTCATGACTCTACCAGGACTTTTTTTGTACATACTTTTATGTAACTTATACAGTGGAAGGCCGGAATTGTACGAAACTGCCGCTGCTAAGCACCTTGCTTTGTAAGATCTTTTGACAGCGAAATTCACTCGTTTGCCACCAATAAACTTGCTAACAATTGAGTTGTAGTGCTCAACAGCGTTGTTGTTCATTTTTAGTAGCAAACTTCGGCTGTTATCAGCTAGGTAGTTTACAGGTTTCATTAGTTGTTGGTACATTCCGGCTTCTTTTAGTTCGGGTACATGATTAGTTTCGCCTTCTTTAGGACCATTGCAAAAATATTTTTTGCAGTTTGAGTGGTCCCCGAACACATGGCTAGGGCCATTTACTATATCTTTTGATAGCTCAGACAGTTTCTCATGGTCAGGTTTTTCTTCGGATTTTCTGTATTCAACTGCTTTTGACACAGCAGTACGTAGCCTTAGAATATTTTTCCCTACTACCTTTCTCAAATTGATCGGGCCACTTTTACTGTTAGCAGCTACTTCTTTGACTTTGTTACAGTAATTTCGCAACAGATGATTGGTACATTCGATTTTCTCCACAGTTATATTAGGATAAGGCCTTGCCTCAATTATACTTGCGTACACAGACGAGTCGCCATCAGCCAACAGCCTTCCATACATGACGCCGTACATATCCATGCTGCTCATGAACCCCTCCAGGATGATGTCTGTCTCCATGCCTGACGAGCTTCCTGTCCAGTTCTTGTAGCAGACGTGTTCACGGGCTTCTTTGGATAAACTCGCAGCTCTGGCACAGATGGTGCAGTATTTGTTCCGCACTCCAAGGAATATTACCTTTTTGGTGTGGAATCCCACAATGGCTGCCTGAAAAAGTAAAATGTAATACCTTTTTTCCTTTTTTTTAAGACATTTAGCAGATATTTTTAAACAAACAAGAAAAATTAGAACTATTTGAAAAATCATAGAGTATTAGTAGCCTACAAAAGTAATGGAATGGGCTCAGATCACATAATTTTCCCAATTTCAGTGCCGTAACAAAAATTTGTGTGTATTTTCTTGTAATGTTGTTGACGTTTTGAAACAAAATAAATGTGTTAAAAATAGATTTTCGTTTAATTTATCATGCGTGGTTAATAGCCTTATAGTTTAACATCAATACAGCATTTATTTTATCATGATATCTTTCTAAATACATGTACTAGGCGTAAATATGTTTTAAGATGTTCGATCGTGTAGCACCAATCACACGAGTGGGGTGGTACCGATCAATCCCGATCATGTGATCAAGTACGAAATCACAAATTTGTTTAATGACAAGCTCATTGTTTTCAAAAACGTTATATATTTGTAAATGTTTAAGGCAAAGGTTGTTTTGAAAGTTAAGTTAAAAATTGAACACCAATATAACCCCCAATCAATTTTAAAACTCCCCAAAATGGCCAAAATTTTCAAAATTTTGGTTTTTGATGGTTATAATTTACGGTGTAAACGTAAATTATACTCTATATCAGATGTATTTTCAATTAAAAATTTAAAATCACAATTTAAGTTAGTTTTTTATGAAAAATTGGTTGGTAAAAATTGTCCCATTTAAATTGCATTGGAATATTGATGATCGGTATTCCCTTCTTTAGCCCTTTTCACCCTTTATCCTAAAATTATTTTAAGTAAAGCTTCAAAAATTTCATTTTACACCTTCTCTGCATTCCTTTCCCACACAGTATTTTCTACACAAAATTTTGCCGATTCTATATTTGAAATATTGAAGAAGGCATTTCACCAACATTTCAAGAACTTTTAAACAATTTACAAAAAAATTCAAAAGAACGAAGAACAATTTAAAAATAATTGTTCCTCGTGTACCTTTATTAATAGATCAACTAATATTGCCCTTTCATTTGATAATTTATCCAAGGTATTTAGACACACCAAAAAATGCCATTCTTCTTATTTAAAAGTTAATATGCAATTACGCCTGCTGAGCTTTGGAGGATAGTTTAAAAATAAAAGCTGTGAGAACTGATCCGGTGCAACCATGACTTAAAAAGTCCTACATGTAATACAGTCCCTATATATGCAAATTTCCAAAAAAATTATATTCGTTCAACTTACCACGCCAGCTAATGAGTTGAAGTTGGATCTATATGAACGCTTTATCCAACTACCGTCTGCAACTACTGTCAGGATAGGAATTCCGTCAGGTGATGTGTGGCCGTTTTCAAGAGAAAACTGGATCTCCTCTTCGATAGCAGATCTCATTTCATTTAGGGCGGTTTCTTCCCAAGCGTCTGCAACCCTGTCATGCGTCTTGTTATATTTGTTCCACGACATGTACGGTACCTCCAAAGTTGCCAACAATTCCTTCATTTGAGAATGACCGATACCTACAGCCATGGCACCAGCGACACTAGCAGTGTTGACGTCCATCAAGTCATGTTTAGGATCCTCTGAATGTAAAGAAAACTTTTCGTTGCACATGTTGCACTTCAATGTAACTGTGAATTTAAGTCCACTGAAACGTTCGTTAACAACACAACAGTTACTTATAGTACATCCAAATGTGCGATTGTGTTCATTTATCAATTTAATTTGTTCAAAAAAGTAAGAAAAATGTATCATGCGTCGCCCTTCTACACCACAAGACAATTGAACACCGTCCATGAATTTCTCTCCAGAACCTGTTTGCTGATTACTGTTCGACAAGAGTTCGTCAAATTGAAGCATGTCTTCTTCAACACAGTTGGATACATTGGATTCAACAATCAATAAATCATGTTCGTCTTCTTTCTCCAAATCCATTCTTAGCCTTCTTCGGGAACCTGGGTTTTGAGCCGAAGCCATCTTTGGAGTACTGCTACATACTCTGAAAAACACAAGTAAATATTAAAAACAATAGCTGTAGTGCCCGCTCACCTATTTTACGCTCACACCCGCACCGCGTATAGTAGGCTTTGCGGCCTTGTAGATTAGAGGAATTTATTTTTATACACCGCTTTGGCCTAGGACCTCATGGATTGGGGTGTCGCTACGTTGCCTGGGTGGGTATATTTGATTCAAAATATATAATAGATTTAACTTACTTCAAAGAAACACTAAAAACTAATGCTGAGCATCAGGAACTTTAGGTAGTAAGATGGTTTATTGGTTAGTTATCATTAGCGTTATATTTAGTTCATATTTTCAGACGACAACAGACTACTTACATTTCAGCTTTGTTGAAAGAGACGGAATGAGATTTTCTCAGAAGTGTGGGCTCTTTTACTGCATCTAGGATAGGTTTACTGCTGTAAGGATGGTCCATCACTAGAGCCTCTAGTGAAGTGATGTTCTTTGGACTATACCTGAAAGAAAGACAAATTTAGGTATTTTTGGTACACATTAATACATTTTTCACAAAATTTTCAAAACAGGGCTTTAAAAATGTATTGTTTATATGGATTATGCAATTATTCTGTGCTCCTAAATCCTAGATTGAATAATGATAAAATTTGTTGTAAGAGTATCAGCTGCTTACATTTCAGTCTTGCTGTTCATAGGTCTTTGATTTTGAATTTCCATGTCAACGGAAGAGGGATCTACTACAGCTTCATTGTCAGAAGATGGAATATCTTGCAGCAGAGATCTGAAAAAAGACTTGTTTCTATATAAAAGTGCAGACATTTTTGTATACATATAATCATTTCGAGTTCTCGCAGCACAAAACTATATAAATAACTTCTATACTGGTAGTAGTCAAAAATAAACTTATTATTTTATTGAAATCATTTCTATGTGCCGTTTTGTGAATTATTTGCGTAAGCACAAAAAAACATAAAGATACGGAAAACGGCCTTTTTTGGAAACGAGGTATTCTATAAAAGTGTTAATTTATTCAATTCCTTAGTATCATAACAAAATTAAACATATACACCAACTTAAAAAAATTGATTTTCAAAATTAAAAGTTATTTTGTGGAAGAAAACAAAATATCAAATATTTGCTAAAAAAATCATAAAAAACAAACAAATCATCAATACATATATGATTAATACATTTAAAGTTAATTAATTCACTATAACTGTCTTACATTTCGTCATCATCGTAGACAGGGTTATCATCTTGTTCTATTCCTGGGCTTGGTTCTAGATTTTCAACAGACGTAGCAGACAATACAGCATCTTGTATCTGAGACCTGCAAACAATTTATTTCTATAATTCTTGACCGTTTGATCAAGCCACACGCAGGCTAAATTGATTTCTTGTGCATAATAGGTTACAACTGATTTTCTCAAGACGACTGTTGTTGCAACTATATGGTGCTGTTACACTATCAATATATTGACAATATGTATTGAGGCTTATGTCAATATTGACGTCAGTACTGACACAGCTGTTCGAGCCTGGCGAAATTTCGCCATTTGAAACAATATATTGACGGAAATGTCAAAAGTAAACAAACAACATATCTTCAAAATTTCATCAATACTTATTGTCAATATATTGATAGTGTAACATCACGGATAGACAACAATCTACGAAGCTGTTTGTACTCGTAAATCAGTAAATGCAACAGCTGACAGCTGTTCTCTGTAGGTAGGGTGTACAGGCAACGAAACTACTACACTGTGTAGTGTGTAGGTTGCTCAAAGATAGTTGCTATGACAACCGCCACGATGCTGCCTGTGCTGAGACAGCCAGCTGGCGGGAAGTGGCCTTGGTCGCACTGCTCCACTATAAACTTCACCGAACTGAATTTTTACTGCTTCACACACACACCCACCAATATAACCACGACTGACGACACACACAGCTACGTCAGTGTTTTGCTGTTTAGCTACAATTTAGTGTATTTGTTTTGTTGTAAAAATGTGACTAATAACTTTCTATGAAACCTAAAAAAATACCGTAAATTAGGTACAGCTTATATAATTTTGTGCTTACTTATGTATTTTACACAATTAGCCTACTAAACAACTAGAACGGTACGGGTCTAAGCTCAAGAAAATACCTTTGCTATACTCTATTTTTACTTATACCAATGACAATTTGAACTACAGGTTGAACATTTTAAAAATAATCACTTACCTTGCTTCCTTTTGTTGTTGCCATTTTAATAAACCAGGATTTCGTCGTCTTTTTTTAACATACGAACTCAAACACCGTCTACGCTTAGGCATATTGAAACACGTGAACAATTACAGTAAGAAATATAAATCAGCCTGAAGACGCGTAAGCACAACACTGACTGACCTGTGAGTCATTCGCATCCGTTTCCGACAGTATATTCATAAATAGGTTGGCCAACAACTCTTATTTTAAAATAAAATTCCTCTATTGCAGAAAAGACTGGTCTTGGAAAAGACCCCTGACACAATCAGTGTACTAACATTCAATTTATTTAAATTTTTATTAGCACACCTCGTCGTTGAGTCACACACATGAAGCGTCGTCTCGTTGAGTTAAATACATATTATGTAGATTCATCTTTATATAATGCAGCCCATTAATTACAAGATCACATAAAAAGATTCTAATATTATGCTATATTTTTATGTACAGTAAAATGTAAACATGTAGGCTTACTATGTATATTTTCGTCATCTCAGGATTCCAGAGTATTTACTGGTTAGGAATTTAGGAATAGGTAGTAAACTTGATACATATAACTTTAACTTGATACATATAACTTTAACTTGATACATATAACACTATATATAACCTATATTAAATAGATTTCTTTAAATATACACACACAAAACACTGCGGTGTATAATAATTTTCTTGTAAAACAGTTTTTGAATTTAAGCAACATTATTGATGTAAAAGTTGTTTGCAATTTTGGATTACTGTTTGATATTTCATCGATAAACAGTAAACACTGCATAAAGCTCAACAAATAATACAACATTTAGTATGCAGTAATTAATTATTAATCAAATTTATATTTTAAAATTATATAAATAATACAAAATTACATTTGATATTCAATTATTATACAAATGTGTCGAACACAGATCACACAAAGTCAAAGTCAAAATATCTTTATTAAATCATCGTCAAGATGAGAATAGTGTCACAGAGTTTACAAAATAAGTTTAATTATTGAAAAATTCATTTAAAGTGTAGAATGGTCGGTCTTGTAGCCACGTCTTTAGATGTTGTCCAAATAGCTGTTGTTTAATTTGCACACTCGTCATTCACATACAGTAGCGTACCGTATTATCGTGAAAGAAATTGCGATACCTGTGGCGATACATAAATTTACACTACCTGGGATATTTCGTTGCTAGCGAAAACAGTTGGCAACATGAGTTGCAGGGACGAGGTACTACGCTTCTCCACCAGGTACCGCTACTCTACAGCTCCGTCCAGACAGCTCACATTCAAGAACATGTCTCTCTATTTTATATGATTAAAATTCGGAATGTCGCCGTACAGTTATGGTAGACCTGTTCATATATTCTTAAGGAATCAAAGCTTGGACTGGCTGAAATTGGCAGTTGTTTAGAAAGAATTTTACTTGCCATAATTCAATCTGAAAAACTCGTATTTTACGTTTTTTAGTCGAAATTATCTCACATATTGGAGGTAGTATTTTAATTTTAAAGTCAGCCAGTCCAAAAGGACACTATTTGTGAACATATTAACACTTATTTCAGCTCAATATGTGGATAAATAACGATAGGAGAGTTTAAAAAGAAGAGGCATGTTTCGCGCCGCCAAATCCACGGGTGAAACCCTCTTAAGCACACTTTTCTAGAATCAAAATCTCTTTGTTATTTCATTTACTGTTTCGACACTCTCTCAGTTCACGTCACATCCGCTCCATTTCTTGCGTTTAGTGATGGGATTAGCGAATACTTTTGAATAGCGAATACTCTGTATTCGTATACCCAGTAGTATTTGAATAGTATTCGAATAAAAAAGTATTCACTTCTTTTTCTATTATTGTACTTGTTTCAAGTCACTTCCCCTCCCCGCCCCATACATTTTGCCTGTCCAGACCTGTACGTTTGACAGAGAGTAACGTATTTGATATTTCTGTTTCTATTATTCGTGTGTCAGTAGTCAGTGCTGCGTCTCTTTAAATAAGAAAATAAGTGTAAATAGTGTAAAAAAGCGTAAAAATAAGTGTATATAGTTAAAATTAATTATACATATTATTATATTGTTTGAAATGTACTTTTTACGGATTGGTCATTACGTTGATATTCGCTGAACTGAGGACAATAAAGTAAGTACAATTACAATAATTCTTAGAATACATTTTATATTAATATTACTAAAACCAATTTTAAATATATTATATTAAACACTTATAAACATTTTACATGTTTTCTGAATAATTTCTAATAATATAAGTAATATGAATTATATTAATATTAGCATAGACCTTCTATTCTATTCTATACCTATGGTATAATAGAAGGTCTATGATATTAGTCTTGTTATGCATATTTTATCATGCATGTAATTGCATCAAATTAATAATTAAGTCCCGCTCTAGTCGTTTGACTTGAGACTAATGTAGTGAATAGTAGCAGTAAAGGAATAGTATTCATTATTGCTTTTGAATACTGCAAACGGCAGTAGTGGATTCAAAAGAGCTTCTGAATACTATTCAGTTCAAGTATTCGCTACAGTTGTGTGAGTCGTGACTCGTGAGATTGCGTTCGAAAGTATTCGTTTAGAGGAGTATTCGCTACTTTTACAAGTATTCGAATATACGAATACTAAAGGACTATTCGAATAGTTTGAATACTTCGAATACGAATACCCCATCACTACTTGCGTTGCTTGCTGCTTGACTGTTGGAACGAACTGCACTTTGGGTTTGGGCTCTGAAGTTTCTCCATTTTGACGACTCGTTAAATTGAAGAAAATATATCGTGTAATAGTTGATATTTGCAAGTTTGTTCCTGTATTCATTCCTTTGTAAGTACCTCTTTTAATTATTTCATTATAATGTTAAGTTATAATTACACAACATTATAACTTCGTCATTTATGTAATGTAAACCCTTTGTTGGAAATTTTTCACTTATGGCTCAGAGGCGTAATAATAGTCAAGTTATTGGAAAAGTAACTTGAAAAAGGTGTTATTTTACTAATGGTCTTCCAAAATACATAATTTCTTTGGAGACCATATGTTGTTTGTAGGAATTTTCAGACAAATTTACTGAAGTAAATTATTGTAGTAGAATGGTTAAATTATGCAATAATGAAGTAAGGAAACCAATGAGGCACATTAGTTAGAAATTATATTACAGATCTATAAACTCCGCCAAAGCAGAAGTCATGTAATTCACCATAAAATTTCCTCACGCATTGAAGGGAAAATGTCCACATTTGATGCATGACTTTGGAATGTCGTTTTCACACAATGAGTTTGGCAAGTTTGCTGTAGAGTTAACTAATTAGGCCCTACCAAATTTCTGGAAGATAACATGATGAAGGTCAGTGTTAGAATGGGCTAGGTCTACATCTGGGAATTCCTTTCTTGATTTTTTTTATCATTAGTAGGTAGAATCCGGTTATGTTTTATGAGAAAACACTTTTTATTCTGTGGAAATAACGTTTCATAAAAAAAAAAACAAAATTCTAAAGGTTTGAATTCAATTTATCACCGTTATTTTTTATAATATTTTCATTATTTTATTTTATTTGATGTCGTTTTTTGTGCTGAATACAAATTCAAAAACTAATTGGTAACTATGCACGTTCTTGCCAGCTCTGAAAATAGGATTTCATTTTGAAAAGGTGGTGAAAAATGAGTTTATATCTCTTGAGGAGTTTGATTTCATCCGTGGAAAATTCGGGTTTTTTATCTGATAGTGAAATAATCAACTTTTTTAAAAATCGTTATTTATCGGCAACTTTTTTTCATTTCTCGTGTTTTTTTTATGCTGAATACAAATAAATATATAACTGGTTTTGTAGTAAAATTATTTGTTCAGCTCGAAAAATGCATTTTTTATTGACAACCTAGTAGTCTTTATTTTCTCAACAAAAATTCGTAATTTGCGTTAAATTCGAGTGTTTGGCCTGCGTGATGGCCTGCCGGCCGTCACTCCGGCAAGAATATAGGTAAATTTGGTTTTTGTGATTAATAGTTGTTGTATATAATGATCACGTAATGGCCGCTAATTGCTATTTGCTGCGATAGTAGTTTTTCCGTTATATCTGGAGAAATATTTGTAATAGACCAAAATAGTTTTCAAAATAGCGCAAAAAAACACATCAAAATTAAAAAAAGATGATGACAAAAATACTAAAAGTTGTAACATTGGTTTTTTTTTAATTTTTCGGTAAAATACATTATTTCCGCGGATTAACCCTTTCACCGCCATGCATTTGATGTGCGTAATGTCTAAGACCGCCGGGTTCAGTAGCGCAATCGGTCCGCCGGGCCATTACGGCGTTGTTCATTGCAAAACCGCCAGGCCATTTTTAGCGATTTTTACATTAGTACGCTATTATGCTTGTAATTCCGGTGTTTTTATCACTATTGCAATGATTTTGGTGTCATTCTCTTCGTAATTAAATTATCCACGATTCTGTGTAAAATTTGTATATATAAAATTTCAGATCGCGTGAACAAAATAAAATTTTAAAATAAAAATAATTAAAAATTTATAATTTTAATTTTTAAAATTCCATAAAACAATCAAAACAAATATACTTATAAAATTTAATATTTTTTTACTGTATACCATTATATTGAAAACATTCCCTGGTAATTTCAGCAAAAAATATACATAAATCATATATTTATGTACATTTAACGTAATTAGTACATTTCTGAGAATTTACTACTGTATAAGAGTTTCACCGGTAGCCTACAGTGCTTATTATCTTATAGTATATATTGTTGTTTATGTTTTATATTATACATTTACATCAGACATATTTGTTTATATCAGTAATAAAATATACAAAATGATCACAACAAACATATTATAATAATTCTATATGGTGAACTAGGGGACACCCCTGCATGCTTCGCATGCCAACCCCGATGCTCGCTGCAATCGATACACCTCGGCCTTCGGCCTCAGCATGTAACTATTCAATGCAAAAAATAGGAGTTTAACTATATAACGTAAAATCACAATATTAAAATTAGTTACAGTATCTTACTGACACTAATTGCTTTGCCACCTATTTAGCCCATTTCAACCATGTTCATTACATTTATTTTTATTTAACAGCTGAAGATTAAACTCATAGTAAAATATTAAAAATGCATCAATAGTATTTGAGTAACTGAGTATAATATCAAACATTCAAAATAGACATGTTTATTTATTTACAAACCAGCTGTTATTAATTTACTAAAATCAACTCAATGTTATCCTTATGGAGAAATATTTTAAGGGTGGTTTCTACCCCTTAGGAGTACTTTATCAAGATGAAAATACTTTAGTTGTCCTATTTAAGACCTAAAGACACACACAGTATACAAAATTTCAGCTCTCTACCTACATGGGAAGTTGGAGAATTAGTGATGAGTGAGTGAGTCAATCAGTGAGGGCTTTGCCTTTTATATATATAGATAATATACAAAAATTGTAACACTTACCATATGAAGATCTAAGCATTGTAACAGAAAGATTTACAATGTATTTACACATTGTTGTACAAAATACAAATATTTACACAAATAATATTAATAATAATAATAAAATAAAATAAATAAAAATAAATAAAAATAAAAAAAATTAAAATAAATACAAAATATTTACACAGGATTAATATTAACACTAAAACACTGATACAACACCATCACAAAGCATTCACAACGATAAACTAATGATAGGCCTAGTCTATACTTATTAGGTTACTTGTTGTTTACATCTTTCCCAGCAACGTCAGCTGACAGCCCGCTGCCAACTAGATCACGCATAGAGTTTTATTCATTGTTTGTTTATATCAAAGATAAATAGTGTTTCTGTTGTTATTATTGCAAAGAGGGACTCATAGTAATTAATTATATATAAATTAAGTGTACTTGTGCATAATAATAACGAAAATGTGTGAAAAGTAGAAAAGGCCGATATTTCCGGCCCGCGGCGGTTTTCGGTCGCGAGTGGCGAGCCGAATATTACGGCCCGTGGCGGTTTTAAGCACAAATATACGAGCCGATTTTTACGGCCCACGGCAGTTTTATCTATTAACTACAAAGCCGAAAATCTCGGCCCTTGGCGGTGAAAGGGTTAAAAAGCATATTTCGTGAAAATACAGCCAATTCTAGACCTATTTCAAGACAAATGTTCCAAATTTGTTTGGTGACAAGAAACTGCATAAATACCAACTAGCCTATTTTGGTTTACGACAATTATTTCTAGAGATACTATGGGTAAACTACGTTCGCGGCAAATCACCTACGGTGTCCATATGCACAATGTTAAGAGGAGGAGCTATGAGTAGCCTCTAAATTAAATTCGCACGTATTCTTGCAGAAGTGACGGCCAGCAGTCAGTCACGTAGGCCAAGCACCCGAATTTAATGCAAATTATGAATTTTTGTTGAGTTCCTTATCAATATAGACGATTAGGAAATGTTAGGTTATGATTGGTTAGGTAAGTAAAAAGTGTATTTTTCAGGCTGAAAAATTAATTTAATTGTAAAACATTATGTAAAAACATTAAAAAAACATTAAAATAAGTAAATAAGTAAAACATTAAAACCAATTATGAACATTCAAAAATAAGTAATTCTGCACTATTGCTCAGTCAATTTCGAATCTTTTTATACTTTGATAATACATTTTTGGGATGCGAAATATCAAAATTTAGTGAAAATTAGGTGTCAGAAACAGAGTTAACTAACTTAGTATCATTAGTATACACCGAGGTCGCCCATACATATTGTGCCGTGGCAGTTATGGATGGGTTATCATATATTTATTGTAGAATATGTTTTTACAAATTCTGCTGGCTGAAAAGCAGTTATTACTGAAAATACTTTATTACAGATTCATTCTACAATATGAACCTGATACCTTTGAACCGAACCATAACTGCCATAGCACGATGTCTCCAAAATGTCTCCTTGTGGACTTTGGTCGCCTATATACATCATGCACAGCAGTTATGGTTAGGTTAACATAGCCTATTGTAGAATATGTTTTTACAAATTATACTGACTGAAAAGCTGTTTATGACAGTGAAAATACGTTATTACTCCAAAATATAATTACCTAACCATAACTGCCGCAGCACAATGTCTCCGAAATGTCAATTATAGCATGTTGACTTTAAACCTTGCAACGTGTACGACTGCTAACCAACATTTGATTTTCATTTTTCTAACTAAGTGAGAACTGCCATATCATCATATCAAAATATGAAACGAATTGGTAATTCTCTACCATTACTTAGTCAATCTCAAATCTTTTCTTACTCTGATAATACATTTTTGGGATGATAATGTATACAGTAAAAATTATTTATTTTATTTATATATTTTTAAAAAATTTAGTAAAAACTAGGTGTCGGAAAGCCATTGTTCACGTTGCAAAGCGATAAGAAGGTTTAATGTCCATACGCTATCACTGAAATTTCAGACATCGCGCCGCTGCAGTTATAGTTAGATTCAAATTCAAATCAACTTTATTCAACAATTGTTTAACTCTTAAAACGCGGCATCCGTATATATACACATGTTTACAATTGCCCGTAACGCGTTATACGTAATATTTCGCGAGCTGATAACAATAATCCTATAACAGGCCTAATACAACTTAGCGAGTTCTAAGATTCAAGGTCAAGACTATTTTCAGGTTATTATTCATTTTCGAGACCTTTGGACTGGTTACTAGGCAACAAATATAAATAATATGAAGTTTTCATTCATTATTGCATCTGTCGAGGTAACCGCTAGCGCTCGCAGCGAATATATACGCATCTGCTAGTCACATGACACGGCAACCGGCTGGCGCTCAAGTCAGTCTGCAGTTATTTGTTGTCTGTCTCGTGCATTGTACTAACCTCCGGTGTGTAAACAAAGTTTATTATTTCGAATTTACTCTATATTTTTCATTGTGAAGTCTAGTTTTATTTTTGTTGTAAATAGTGTTTATTTTGTGTACATAATCTGTTGTCTTATTGAGTTATATTGTATATATTTTTATAATGGCTAGCCCCGATGATTCTGACTTCGACGAGTTTGTTGCTGGTGCAATGGATTGTACATTTTCAAGTGCAATTCATGATGATGACATAAGTGATAATGAAGATGTTTTATTGCATAACATTAGTGATAGTGAAGAAAGTGTTGATTTGGGGCAGCAGCAAATACAAGGTACAACAAACCCTACAGGTAGGCAATGGGTAGATGTTAAAAAATATCCCAGGACCAAGCAAAACAATCCCAATTTACAATATCAAATCAGGCCCAAATTTGCCTTCTCATTTTGATAAAAATTCCTTGCCAATTTAATATTTTGAGCTATTTTTCAATGATGAAATATTGGAGTATATATGCCAGGAAACTAACTTTTTTGCAAATAAAAAAAAACAAAATCACTCCACATGCTACAATAAAGAAATGGACAGATATTTCAAAAGTAAATTTGAAAGCATTTTTAGGAACGGTAATAAACATGGGCCTAATGCCATTACCAAACATTGAAACATATTTCTCAACGAAATGGGAATGTCGCATCCCTTTTTATAGAGACATATTTTCCAAGGACGAATTCCTTAATCTATTTTGGAATTTACATTTCAATCATGGTCCACAAGGTCAAGGTGATGCGAGACCTAAAGACTTTTTGATTAGACCTCTAGTAGAACATGTCCAGTCCAAGTGTAAACTATTTTACGCCCCAAGCAATTCTGTCGCTGTTGATGAAAGCACAATTTTATTCAAAGGGACAATTAGTTTCAAAGTTTACAATCCACAGAAACCAACTAAATTTGGTTTGAAATTGTTCGTTTTATCTGATTGTAAAAATGGGTACATTTTCAACTTTTTGCCTTACTATGGTAAACAGCAATTTATTCAGAATTCCACTTTGCTAAAAACTACTCAAATCTTTAAAGCATTATGTGACTCTGTAGTAATGAAGGATCCAGCTAATTCAGTAAAAGGTCTTCATGTGTATACGGACAGATACTACACAAGTCCGGAATTGGCAATGGAGTTATTGGATATGGATTGTCATCTGACAGGAACCGTTATGACCCATAGGGTTGGGTTACCACCTGCTATCAAGCAGTTTCAAAAAAATATGAAGAAAGGTGATGTTATTTCTAAACGTAACAACAATCTTCTTGTTCTTTCCTGGGAGGACAAGCGTATTGTCACTATGCTTTCTTCTAAAAGTAAAGGGAGTAACAAGGATGTAACAGACGTTGCTAGCAATACCACTGTACGTGTATGGGTGGGCGGGTGGGATAATACCACTGTACGTGTATGGGTGGGCAGGTGGGTCAATACCACTTTATGTGTATGGGTGGGCGGGTGGTTCAATACCACTGTACATGTATGGGTGGGCGGGTGGGTAAATACCACTGTACGTGTTTGGGTGGGTGGGTGGGTCAATACCACTGTACAATGTACATGTATGGGTAGGTGGGTGGGTAAATACCACTGTACGTGTATGGGTGGGTGGGTCAACATCACTGTTCATGTATGTGTGGGCGGGTGAGTCAATACCACTGTACGTGTATGGGTGAGCGGGTGGGTCAATACCACTGTACATGTATGGGTGGGCGGGTGGGTAAATACCACTGTACGTGTATGGGTGGGCGGGTGGGTCAATACCACTGTACGTGTATGGTTGGGCGGGTGGGTAAATACCACTGAATGTGTATGGGTGGGTGGGTGGGTCAATACCACTGTTTGTGTATGGGTGGGTGGGTGGGTCAATACCACTGTATATGTATGGGTGGGCGGGTGGGTCAATACCACTGTATTTGTATGGGTGGGTGGGTGGGTCAATACCATTGTACGTGTATGGGTGGGTGGGTGGGTCAATACCACAATACGTGTATGGGTGGGCGGGTGGGTCAATACCACAGTGCGTGTATGGGTGGGTGCGTGGGCCTATAGCACTGTATGATGGGTTGGTGCTCCGGTCTATACCACTGTACATGTATGGGTGGGTCAGTACCACTGTACTTGTATGGGTTGGTTGGCACTATATGTGGAAAGTACAGTGGTAAACTCCTGTGTCTAAACCTGATGTTGTGCTCGACTATACTGCAAATATGGGCACAGTAGACAGGAGTGACCACTTTATTTCCTCCTACCAATTTATCAGACGAACAAGGAAATGGTATCGTAAATTGTTCTTTTGGTTACTCGAAGTGTCTATTGTCAATTCTTATTTATTGTACAGATCTGTTCAAGAGCAACATCACAAGAAACCTCTGTCGCATAGAGATTTTAGGACAAGTCTTGTTTCTTCCCTTGTTCGTGAACAACTGGCAATTAGGCCAACGCAAAAAAAGCGAGGACGGCCATCCCAAGGGCCCCCTGAAGAAAGACTGAATGGGAAACCCCACTTTATGGGCAAAAGAGTGAAAGGGGCAGCTAGATGTGTAGTGTGTCATAAGAGAGGACTACGCAAGGAGACTGTATACTGGTGCAAAACCTGCACAACTAACCCTGCCTTGCACCCGGAAGTTTGTTTTGAAGTTTTTCACACAACTGCTACTTTCTAAGGAAGAAATTGTCATTCTAAAATCATATTTCAATTGAAAAATTTATTTTTGCAAGTATAACATTTTTTTAATTGCATGCAATAATATTTTGTTTTTACAGTTTTGACAAAATTTTGTTATGAATAAAAAATTAAAAAACAAATATAAAAAATACATCGTGTTTTTTTTTTCTTTTTTTATTGTACCGTACTGTCCTGGTTTAGATTTAAAAAAATATAGCTTTACAAAAACTAAAATTATATGTATTCAAGAAAATTAAGCGTTAATTGAAAAATTACAGAAAATTGCTCAGCGCTTTAAGGGTTAAAGCATACAAATGAATGGTGTCAATAACAAAATAAAAACATATGGTACAATTATTATTATTTTTCTTAATTTACGCATGAAAATACTAAGTTAAACACAATGCATTAAGGAAGGCCAGTCAAAATGTTCCTCACACGTGTAAAGAGGGTTTTAAACCATAAAGAAGTTTTTTTAATTTCTTATAATTAGTTACATTTTTTTAGATAATTTGGAAGTGCGCTGAAAGATTAAATTCCTGTGTATGTAGTTTTACTCTAAAAAAGTTTTAAATTATGTGCTGGTACAACTAGGTTTTGCCTGTATCTAGTGTTGTAATTGTGATGTAATTATGTCTAACAGGGAATCAGAACTGGAATGTTGTTTTACAAACAAAATACAACGATAAATATTTATTGAATAGATTGTCGTAATATTAAGTTCCTTAAAAAGTTCTTTTGCTGAATGATGATAGTTTAGCCTTAATATTATCTGAATGGCTTTTTTGTAAAATTAGCAATCTCTCCATGTTCTTATTTGTAGTAGCACCATAAATGTTAATTCCAAAGGATATATGTGACTGAATATGAGCAAAATAAACAAGTTTTAAAGTTTCTAAACTTCAGAAATGTCTTAATCTATACAAAGCATAAATGCCAGAAGAAACTGTACTATTTTCAACGTGATGATCCCAACTCAGTGTACTGTCCGTCATTAGGCCTAAATATTTGGTTTGATTTACTTCAGTTAGTTCTGTTCCTTCAAATTAATTTTGATTGATCTATCATTTTTCTTATATTTTATATGAAATTGAATAAAATTAGTTTTCAATAAATTTATTACAAGATTATGATCAGAAAAAAGTGCTTAATTTTGGTAAATGTATTTAATGCTAATGCCTCCAGGTCATTTGAATTTTGATTTCTTACTATTAAGTTGACATCATCTATGTAGAGACAGATGTCACTAGTTAAATCATTAGAAGAAATTGCAGGTAATCCTTTAAGACAAGACAAAGACAAAAGACAAAGACAAAAGTTCTTTATTCACACAGTCATAGAGAATGGTGTTGGCGTCAATAATTTAGATTTAATAGGTATAAGTGCATAAGGTAATGGCAACTTAAGTCGAAAAATAAGAATAATGAGTCGTTATATTGCTAAGGAATGTCTATTTCATTTCTTCGTTCCAGGAACTCCTTTTCCGAGTAGAGTGGGTGTTCTTCAAGCCATTTCAGGAGTTGTTTCTTGAAGCGCTTCCCAGTGAACTGTTTAATGTGATCACTCAGCTTGTTAAAGAAGAGTGCTCCTTTGTAGGTTGGCTTTTTCTCGGCAAGACTGAGATGGTGTATGGGGAGTGAGAAGTCAGAAGCGTTTCTGGTGTTGTACTGGTGGTAGTCTCCAAGTTTTGGTTTGTCTGATGACATCACCAGCAGAATTACCTCACTAATATACAGTGCCGGTACTGTGAGTATTTTGAGGTCTTTGAAGGCTTGCCGACAGCTGTCTTGGTTTTCCAGGCCACCTAGGATCCTCACTGCCTTTTTTTGTTGCAGAAATACTCTCTCCATGTTTGCATTTGTTGTTCCACCCCAGACTGAAATGCCATATCTTAGATGGGCCTCGAACAATGAAAAGTATGCTGTTCTTGCTGCAGTTGGTCCACATATTTTCATTATTCTTCTCATGACATAGATGCCTGATGCAAGCTTTTTACACAATGCTTCGATGTGAGCATTCCATTTCAGGTTCATGTCAAGTGTAATACCCAGGTATTTTGTACTTTCTTCTGTTTTAATGCTAGGTAGACCATCTTGTTCGTTTCCTCTTATACTGTATTTCATTTGAACAGTTTTATTATCATTTAAGACTAGGTCGTTTTTACTGCTATACTGCTTGGCTAAGTTGAAAGTCTTGAGTGTTTCTTTTTTAAGATGTTCTTTGTTTTTGTTAGCCAGCGTAAGTACGGTATCGTCCGCATACATTACAGTTTGGCAGAGGCTATCCATATATTGGGGGAGGTCATTTGTCAATAACAGGAAAAGGACTGGTCCCAGAACCGAGCCTTGGGGCACTCCTCGCTTCATCAGAATTGGTGTTGATTGTACCTTGCTCATCGTTCCATTCTGATTGCATTTCAGTTCCACTAGCTGTTTTCTCCCGCTAAGGTAGCTTTTGAACCATTTGCCTGGTATCCCCTTTATTCCGAGGGATTGTAATTTCTTGATAAGTAGGTGGTGGTCAAGGCAGTCAAAAGCACGACTAAAGTCAAGGAACAGGCTGATAACTGAGTTGCCTCTTTCTATTTGATCAATAATATGTTCAACAAGCTGTGTGATTGCTGTTATGGTAGACCTTCCTTTCAAGAATCCATGCTGGTTATCTGTTAAGAGCTTGTTGTAGTTTAGATGTTCTATAAGTCTCTGCAGTATAAGAACATCTAAACTACAACAAGCTCTTAACAGATAACCAGCATGGATTCTTGAAAGGAAGGTCTACCATAACAGCAATCACACAGCTTGTTGAACATATTATTGATCAAATAGAAAGAGGCAACTCAGTTATCAGCCTGTTCCTTGACTTTAGTCGTGCTTTTGACTGCCTTGACCACCACCTAATGTAACAAAGAAACAGTAAAAGCCCCAAAATAGAGCCCTGAGGATTCCATGTTTAATTAAACTTAGCTTTGATCGGATAGAAATTAATTTATTATGACCATTGACGTGTTCAACTTCAACAAATTGCATTCTGCTTTCCAGATACAATTTGAACCATGATAAAGTAGGACTCTTCAAGATATTTAACCAATCTAGTACATAATGCTTTTTGATAAATTTTAGAGATGACGGGCAAAATCGCAATGGGTCTATAGTTGGAAATTTCACAAACAATTTCTTTCTTTTAATTTTATTTTTAATTTTGCTGGAAATATACCCAATTCTGAATGACAAATTTATCATGCGAGTTAGAGGCTTAACTAAACAGCTTCTGGCAAACGATAAATAGCTACAAATACAAATTTAAGTGATTGAAAATTAAATTCTGCTAGACAGCACTCAAATTCTTTCATCTATGAGTTCATTAATTGATTTCAAGTTATTAAGACTTATAATTCCTGTGTTGTTTTTTGATAAAATTAAGACACCCTCTCCCCTCAAATTTGCAACAAGAAAAGAAAGATGTTAAGCTATATAGTTATTTAGATTGAGGCGACTCAGTTTGTCATTAGACATCTTATGTTCGTATAAAACTACTATTTCAGGATTTCCTATTTCCATCAGAGTAATTTCCAGTGATTCAATTCGTGTTGGTAGATACTGGATATTTTGGTGAAAAATATGTTTTATCCTTTATTTGCTCTGATGAATTATTATATTTAAGGTCAGTTTGAGATAAGATATTTCGTGGGTTATTATTTTTGCTTTCCTTATTTACGTAATTATAACTAAAACTATTAATAGGGTTTTTACTATCAGACATCTTTCCTGGGATAAAAAAGAAGCATCGTATGCATCACTGATCTCAGAACTCTCACTTCTCTCTGCTTTACTAAATGAAACTGGACCAAGCCTCACTCTTGTACTGCACTTAGATGTAGAATGAACTCTGGGCTGCTGTAGGATTGATTGAGAGGGATTAGGCTGCTCCTCACGCCCGATATTATTGGCTGGTGTCTCAGAATGTGTTGGATTATGCTGCTCCTAATGCACAATATTATTTGCTGGTGTCACAGGATGTGTTGGTAGAGACTTATGGCAACTTTCCAACAGACTGCTAAGCTGTGTTATGAACTCTTTATGGGAAAGATCATTCCTCAATTTCTTGAATGACTGCTCTTCATAAACCACAATCTCAACATTGGCCTTTGTTTCCTCTTGAAACATAATTATGTTAGAGACAAAGTGAGTCAGTGGGACTTTGTCATGAGTACATCCCATTGGCGAGCACATTAGTTTTCTGTAATCTTTTGTTTTGAAATGTACTGCAAAAAGTTGAAATGCTTTATTGTAACTATGCGCCAGTGGTTTGTTGTGAAACTTTTCTTTTGTTATTAGACTGTAAACGACTGGAGTTCCCTTGGTTTTTTGGTAGACAAGGTGTTGGTCGAGGCAATCAAACATAGAAAGTCTTCCAAACAGCTTCCTAAAGTCAACAGTGACTCCTGCTGACATCTGGAAATCCGCAGATACACAATGTACAAAAGCTGTGAAAGATACACATTGTTCCAATACCTGACCAACAAAATGTTTGTTACTATTCTTTAATGAGTATTAGACAATCACCCATGAACCTACTTTAACAGGTAAAACTTCTTGGTTGTTATCTCTTAGATGGCCTATTGACACGTTCATGAAAGATTTGGCCTCCGACATCACATCCCATCAGGAACGGAATCTACACTATCACTGTCATCAGAGAAGATGGTAGATTTTTTTTCTAGGTTTTACAGGAGGTTTTGATGTATCACTAGTACTTGGTTTACTTGATGCTGCATTGTATTCTGCATAATTTGTGCTGTGTCTCGCTTCCACAAATAAATTATTTTTTGGAAGTGATTTGTGCCTGTGGGTCTTCACACATTTTGGTTAACATTGATACAACAACATATTGCATATTTTCATTACTACTGCAGATTTGAAGTGTTTTCTCTACTGTTGTCTTGTTACCACTTTGGTTAGGATTTACAGGTGTAACAAGTACCAGTACAGAAATGTTAGGATTTGGCAATTTTTGAAGAACACGTTCTGGATTGAATAGTTTGATACCAGTTGCAGCGAAACCTGCTAATATATTTTTATTAGATTCTAGATCAAGCTTGACCTTTTTTAGAAGCTTTGGAAATATCTGTTTTGGAAGAGCTTACAATGTTTCTGCCTTTGGTGATCCTCCACTGTTCCAGAATGGTGCGCCATAGTTTTTTTTTTTTTTTATAGATGATTAAAAAGCAACATACAAAGGCTGTGTAAGGTGAGTGGTGTTTGCTGGAAAACACACAAATGAAATTTTGAGTTCTTCACATTTTTTTAACCTTAGATCGTGAGCAATGTTAAACTCCCAACTGCTCTGTGCAATTCAAGAAAACATTTTTAAATATTGTATGAAAATTATAACTTACAATCTTCCTTAGGAGCACTAAAATATGTTAGTAAATAATTCCATTTATTTTTTTTATTTTTTTAATTCATAGCAACGGTTTTCCATTTTTTACAAACAAATTAACAAAATTGGTTACTTAACAACTAATTATAGTATTAATTTGGTTTTAAAATTACCACATTAATGATATATAAATAATATAACAAAAATACATGTTGTACATTAAAGTACAATATTAAAGAGATCATGTCAACATTATTATTTATAGGAATATCTTATGACTGGCTTTGTATGAATTTAGACACTTCTTTTTTGAAGATTTGTATTGTGTATCAAATATTTCCGGATCAAGATTGTTGCCTTCTCTCAGGAGTCGCGGGATGCAGCTTATTGTTAAGCGTATTCGGTAGATTTACTTCTGTTAGCAAAAGCATCGGACAGTCTTGTTCCTCTTGGCACTCATAATTCAATCAATGTTTAAAGTTCTTAGTAATCGAGTTGTCCATTGATCAGCTTCTATAAGAAAATTAGACCTGACATCGTTCTCCTTGATTCTAATGAAAATTGTCAGAATCTTTGCATAAGTTCTTTGATTGGGACCTCCAAGTATCGCATGCCAACTAATCATATTACTCTGGTTTGTATTTTATTAATGGAGTCAATATAGCGAGAGTAATTAGGAAACCAGACCACAGAGACACATTCTAGGACAGGTCTTACAAGTGTCTTGTATAGTGTCAGTATAGTAAAAGTGGACTGAAAATCTCTAGGTGTTCTTATTATGAATCCTAGCAAGGAGTTGGCTTTATTACACATATGGGATATATGTTCATGGCAAGAGAATGATTCCAAGATAGCCAAATTGTTAGAAATGTAATAATATGTAGTTACATTTTAGAGAAAGTACTAGGTTTTTTTGGAATTTTTTGTTTTGATAAAAACAGAAAAATGAAAAAATGTGCAAAGTTGCAGTATGATCATTGTAGGTAATCAAATAGTACACACACAAAATCAGCTTTGAATAGGAAAGAAAAAGTTGTTCAGGAATAATCATATTGTACCCTTTTTTTTTTTTTTTTTTTTTTAAAGTTAAAAAAGTTTCTCTGAAAAAATGCACAACAATCCAAAAATAAAGCTATCCATAATTTTGTGCTACATGTATTTTATTAATACAATCTGTTAGCTACAGGAAAATGTAAAATATATGAAAATATTCAAAAAAGTATAAATACCATTAATAAGCATGCGCAAATTGTGTAAACGACATTTGAAAAATTGTGCACATTATAATCATAATATAAAATAATTTTTAGGATTTTTGTAGGTACTAAAACTTGATAGATGACATATTTCTGAATAGATATGTCATTAAATAATAATTAATTGTTAGATTACAGCCAAAAATAAAGTTTGAACAATAACTTTTGGAAAAACATGCAAACAAGGGTGTACAACAACAATTTTGGTAAAATACCCAATGCAGCTAAAACATTGCAACTTATTTTGTTGGATAGAGTATTTCATTCTCTGCAGACAGACATTTGGTACACCTTATTCCGTCTTCTGGTTATTCTTCAGTCATGCAACAAACATCAGCCATTTTTCCCACTCCCGACCTTCGCCAGCCGGGAATTGAGCGGGTGTTTCATGTTGCAAGTTTTCATTTTATTTCCTACGCTTATAAAATTGCATAGAAAATTATTTAAAACTCTGAAATGTATAGAACAGAACATTCTGCGTCGATTGGTACCAAAAAGCCCTTAATATTGGGCTGCTTGATATAATGGTTTCGTCCTGTAAAAGTGTGGTTACTCTGTAACAATATCCTGCATAGTGCATTGTTTTATGAATCATAATTTTTTTAAAATTTTGTATTGTCATTTTTGAAAAAAAATGAACATATGATAATCTTGCCTCTCACTTTTCTGTAGATGTATTAACCCTATATCGTAAGGAACAAAATAATTTATGATGTTCACAATTTTACTTCTAAATATGGCATGTCATATGCTGTTCCACCAGACTCAATTTTGCTGATCTGTTTAGGAATCTACATATATTATAAAAGCTGTTGCACTAATACAGGAATTGCTACTAAACTAATTATTTTTCAGACAAAAATGCAGATTTTTGTGAAGACGCTTACTGGGAAGACCATAACTCTAGAAGTTGAAGCTTCAGACACAATTGAAAATGTAAAAGCAAAAATTCAAGACAAAGAAGGAATCCCTCCTGATCAGCAGCGCTTGATTTTTGCAGGCAAGCAGTTGGAAGATGGCCGGACATTGTCAGACTACAATATTCAGAAAGGTAATTTTAATTTTATCAGTGATTTGTTTAAAGCTTAGTAAGGCCCAGAATCTTACCTTAATAGTAACAACTGAGTTCGTCAATTTGAATATAAACAGTTTTATTTTCTTGGTATTTTAAATTTGTTACATATATGTTTTCTTTAATAGAGATATTGAGCCCAGTTTTAGGATAGTTTGTAAGAGAAGTCTTAGTTGTGTAGATGCGGAATCACATTAGGACATTTCTAAGGTTTCTGAATGGTTGTAAAACCTGTATTTAGCTCTGTGATGAGAGAGCAATATTTAAACACTAAGACTCAAGTACTTTAAATTTTATTTCCATTGGAGATATATTTTTCCATCTAGTTTATCCATTTTATATATATATATATTTTTTTTTTCCTTATAACTGGCAATTAAAAACCATAATGTTTCTCTAATGTCAGTTTGGTTACTACGACTTGGAGGAAGGTGCAGATTATTCCATGGATATTCAGTTATTAATTGAATAGATAGCAACAAGAACTTGTCCAAGCCCTCTACTACTATTATTACTAGAACTAGTAGAGATAGTTCACACCATGAAATTGGATTCAGCTCTAGTAAATTAGTATGTCTTGTTTGAAAAGTTATTTATAATTTTGTATTTAGTATTAATTTCTTGTTATGTTTAGAAATATAAAGTAGTGGTGCTTACAAAATGAATTTTTGTGTTTTCCGAAAAACTATCTATGTTTAGGATAAATTGGATTTTCAGATAAGCAGGATTTGACTGAACTGCTTTTCAAACAGAGAAGGAAAGCAGACTTTAAATTTGAAAGTTGTTAATAATGTTATGTTTAATACAGGTGAAGCGTGAGAACAAAAAGTCATTCTGACCTATTAATTCTCTATCCGTATGCCCTCTTCTGCCCTCCACACTTGTACCATGTTGATTGCCCCAACCAACCACATATTGCATTGACAGCCCTTCTAATCACGTTTAATCACCCTTCAAAATAAAATGTCAAAAAAACAGAACTAATCTACTTGCTAAAAAAGAAAAGTTTACATTACTTGCTGAAAAAATCCATATTTTTAAAGCAGAAGTCCAATCCGTGGTTTTTTTACTTTTAATACCGAGCATTTTATGTTGTGTTCTTCAATAAGTATTTTAAATATCTAACTTAATAATATGTGGAGAAGGCTGATTGTAAGATTGAAACCATTGAAACCGCCGCCTAAAAAGAAGTTGTCATTTAAAGTCACCGAAAATTCTGGCAACAAGATAAACAATATATCTTTGTCAGAAAATATCAGCCTATAGATAGGCCACATCCTTATCAGTAGTGATTTGGCCAGGAGAAAAACAAATCATCTTGGTCAAAAATATTCTCCTATTGTCTGGCCACTTCCACATCAGCACTCAAAAGAGATAGATAACATTATGAATAGGAATTCACAAGCAAAAACAGCGAATTAATGCCATTCATTTTTGTTCTACAGTCCATTCTTCCTTCACACCTGAGCTCCACCCTTGTTTATCCAACCCTTCTTATCACTTTCTGTCTGATAAAAACCTGTGAAAACGAAAACATTCCTTTCTGTTTGGAACTTAACCTATATTTTGAAAATAACCATGCTTCTATTCTAATAAAAGGTTTTTATGGTGTAAAAATTTATAATAAAATGAGTTCCCACGGGTTAATTCTTCTTTGTTTTTGTGCTAAAAAATATCAAAACGAAACATTTATTTTTATTATTTTATAAATTCAAATGTTTGTAGTGTAAAATAACAATCTTATAATACATTATATTAATTATTTTCTTGTAAACAAACTTATTATAAGCATTTTGGTGCCTCAAACATTATGATAGCTAAAATGTTGTCTAAGATATGATATTTTAGGCCGAATCCTGCAAACCGGGTCAAAGTATGTCTAGGGTTTTTCGACAATACTCCACAAAACTGGTCTTAGGCAAAATGTTTTTGGGTTCGGGATTCAAAAGGTTAAAGTACCTTTATAGCAGGTAGAATACAAAAAAACAAATTGGGTGTGCGTCGGACCACACGGTGGAAGTTATACTTCTTTGGCCATTCTCATACACCCACTCACGCACACAAACATACAGGATATATAAATGAAATATAAGACATTTTTCAATATTATTCAATATATTTATCTTCAATATATTATACGTGACTTCATTATTATATTATACACCTATATTATCATTATCAGTAATTTCTTCGATTAACAATCGATTAATAGATAGTTCTTAAAAATTTGTTCTTACTTTTCAGCGTGACGCGGTTTCTCGACCAACATCCCATCCCAAAGTGTCTAATGGGCGCAAAGAAGTATAACTTCAAAAATGTTAGCACTTTTCGAGTAAACCTCAACTTTAAAAATTTCTAAAACAAAAAGTACTAAAGATAAGTTAGCGAAACCACACGTGAAGGACATTTTATTTATTTATTTATTTATTTACTTTTTTTTTTTTTTTTTAGTCAGTCCAAATTCTAGAATTTTTACTCTTTTACAAACTTTTCTGTTGTAATTTTTCTAAACCCTTGCAATCCTACAGAATGGCTGATCATACTAACTACCAAAAGGGTTCAAAAATACCGAATTGAAAAATAAAGTAAGATTCTAAAATGGTAAGTGTGATACAAAAATCTTGCGATTTTATATCACATGATAATCCAACAGACATCGATGTGCGCTCATGTAGAAGCAAATTCCGAGGCTCAACACTTCAAAACTAGTTTCAACTGAGAATTTCAGCGTTGCCGAATCTTGCGTCTGGAAGTGTTTAAACAGTGCACGAAAGGGTTATTACTGTGGAAGTATTGAACAGTTAATCAATCATGTTTTCTATCTAAATTTAAACCTCATTTTTTTATCACTTTTTGTCATGAGGGCTTTCGACCTCCAACTACAGGTTTAAAAATTTTATAGCTCTAAAAAGATTATCAAATTAAAAAATAACTTACAGGTTTACAATTATGTAAATTTCACTTGTAACAAGCTGAATGTCACATAAAAATGAGAGCCACCCATTATATTGGTGATTTGAAGGATGTACTCATCACATTTCTAGTAACTGTGAGTGATTGTTCAGCCTTTAGATGTAACATGTATACCTGTCATTCATAGCTAATAAGTACCCTAATACGGGGTGGACATCCAGCTGCATGATGTGGCAACACCATGTCCGCTGGCTCGGTCGGCCGCCCGTGTTAAGTCACATCAATGTTGGTTGAATTATGTGATGTAAAATCGTAGGATTTTTTTATCGCACTTACCATTTTATATTCTTACTTTATTTTTCAATCCGGTATTTTTGAACTGTTTTGGAAGTTATGATCAGTCATTTTTAAAATTGCAAGGGTTAACAAAAATTACGACAAAAATTTTGTAAAATAAAAGAGTACAAATTCTACAATTTGGACATACTACAAAAAACAACCTTCTTCATATGTGTTTAAAGTTTCACTGACTTATCTGTAGTAATTTTTAAAGTCATTAAAAACGTAAGAAATTACGTAGAATTGAATAAGCTAATTTTTGGTGTACAATCCAACAAAATTGGATGAGTATTTTGTAGCAGTGGTTCAAACTCGAGTACATTGCTTTTTGAATTCGACAGTAGGTGATTTTCATATTAGCTCATGTGCTGTCAACAGAATAATAACAATTAACTACATGTCTCGAGATACTGTAGAACTGACTTCAATAAAAATGTTTCAGAATCTACACTTCACCTAGTCCTTCGTCTGAGAGGTGGAATGCAGATCTTTGTCAAGACACTCACAGGCAAGACCATTACGCTGGAAGTGGAGCCATCTGACACCATTGAAAACGTAAAGGCCAAAATCCAGGACAAAGAAGGCATTCCTCCAGACCAACAGAGATTGATCTTTGCAGGCAAACAATTGGAAGACGGACGCACCTTGTCAGACTATAACATCCAGAAGGAGTCCACACTTCACCTTGTCCTTCGTCTGCGTGGTGGAATGCAGATATTTGTCAAGACACTCACAGGCAAGACCATTACACTGGAAGTGGAGCCATCTGACACCATTGAAAACGTAAAGGCTAAGATCCAGGACAAAGAAGGCATTCCTCCAGACCAACAGAGATTGATCTTTGCTGGCAAACAATTGGAAGATGGACGCACCTTGTCAGACTATAATATCCAGAAGGAGTCCACACTTCACCTTGTCCTTCGTCTGCGTGGTGGAATGCAGATATTTGTCAAGACACTCACAGGCAAGACCATTACACTGGAAGTGGAGCCATCTGACACCATTGAAAACGTAAAGGCTAAGATCCAGGACAAAGAAGGCATTCCTCCAGACCAACAGAGATTGATCTTTGCTGGCAAACAATTGGAAGATGGACGCACCTTGTCAGACTATAATATCCAGAAGGAGTCCACACTTCACCTTGTCCTTCGTCTGCGTGGTGGAATGCAGATATTTGTCAAGACACTCACAGGCAAGACCATTACACTGGAAGTGGAGCCATCTGACACCATTGAAAACGTAAAGGCTAAGATCCAGGACAAAGAAGGCATTCCTCCAGACCAACAGAGATTGATATTTGCTGGCAAACAATTGGAAGACGGACGCACCTTGTCAGACTATAACATCCAGAAGGAGTCCACACTTCACCTTGTCCTTCGTCTGCGTGGTGGAATGCAGATATTTGTCAAGACACTCACAGGCAAGACCATTACACGGGAAGTGGAGCCATCTGACACCATTGAACACGTAAAGGCTACGATCCAGGACAAAGAAGGCATTCCTCCACACCAACAGAGATTGATCTTTGCTGGCAAACAATTGGAAGACGGACGCACCTTGTCACACTATAACATCCAGAAGGAGTCCACACTTCACCTTCTCCTTTGTATGGGTGGTGGAATGCAGATATTTGTCAAGACACTCACAGGCAAGACCATTACTCTGGAAGTGGAGCCATCTGACACCATTGAAAACGTAAAGGCTAAGATCCAGGACAAAGAAGGCATTCCTCCAGACCAACAGAGATTGATCTTTGCTGGCAAACAATTGGAAGACGGACGCACCTTGTCAGACTATAACATCCAGAAGGAGTCCACACTTCACCTTGTCCTTCGTCTGCGTGGTGGAATGCAGATATTTGTCAAGACACTCACAGGCAAGACCATTACTCTGGAAGTGGAGCCATCTGACACCATTGAAAACGTAAAGGCTAAGATCCAGGACAAAGAAGGCATTCCTCCAGACCAACAGAGATTGATCTTTGCTGGCAAACAATTGGAAGACGGACGCACCTTGTCAGACTATAACATCCAGAAGGAGTCCACACTTCACCTTGTCCTTCGTCTGCGTGGTGGAATGCAGATATTTGTCAAGACACTCACAGGCAAGACCATTACACTGGAAGTGGAGCCATCTGACACCATTGAAAACGTAAAGGCTAAGATCCAGGACAAAGAAGGCATTCCTCCAGACCAACAGAGATTGATCTTTGCTGGCAAACAATTGGAAGACGGGCGCACCTTGTCAGATTACAACATCCAAAAGGAGTCCACACTTCACCTTGTCCTTCGTCTGCGTGGTGGAAGAAACAATTAAATCTTATTCCTATCTGTGGAGCTATTGTATTTTCTCCATTCCTTTGTTTTTTTAATAATCTGAATATGATATTGCTCTTAATATGATAATATAATATTAACAATAAATTCATTTAGTTGTGTGCTATGGTGTTAATTTCTCCACATTCCAACTTATATAATTATATTGCAATTTTTGCACCTTTCTTTTGTTTTTAATACAAAGAGAAAGATTAAAATTATTGCCATGCCAAAAAGCATTAATTATAATAATAATTTTTCCCCTGGGGTCAAGGGAGTGAAAGAAGTTATTTTATAAGTCAGTCAGTGTTTGGCAGTATAAGTACTGAATCTAATTTGCTACTGACTGAAAAGTAAAGTTAGTTTATCAAGATAATTTTTAACAAATCTTCAATTCTTTAAGGTCTTTAATACGATGCCATTTTTAAGTCATGACAAATTTCTAATCGTAATGTAACATTTTTCTCTAATGAAATCAGGCTTTCTAAAAACTCCTTGGTTAAGTGTTGTGAAAGTGACACACACAAATGAAATAAATTTCAGGGCTATGGACCTTATTTTCCTTCACAGAAGAGGGTTAATAGAACTAGGATTTGAACTGAGCTGAGTGTTGTGTTGTCATACAATTGTAGCTAAATATTGCTTACTTAGAATCTATATATTAGAGGTTAGTAACTGTATTGGAACATTTTTGATTATTATCTAATGGTATAGTTTGGAGGCTCTCTTGATTTAGTGAATCATTGTCTGGGTTGTGAAAAGTTATAGTTATTTAGTGAATCATTGTCTGGGTTGTGAAATGTTATAGTTATTTAGTGAATCATTGGGTTGTGAAATGTTATAGTTATTTAGTGAATCATTGTCTGGGTTGTGAAATGTTATAGTTATTTAGTGAATCATTGTCTGGGTTGTGAAATGTTATAGTTATTTAGTGAATCATTGTCTGGGTTGTGAAATGTTATAGTTATTTAGTGAATCATTGTCTGGGTTGTGAAATGTTATAGTTATTTAGTGAATCATTGTCTGGGTTGTGAAATGTTATAGTTATTTAGTGAATCATTGTCTGGGTTGTGAAATGTTATAGTTATTTAGTGAATCATTGTCTGGGTTGTGAAATGTAATAGTTATTTAGTGAATCATTGTCTGGGTTGTGAAATGTTATAGTTATTTAGTGAATCATTGTCTGGGTTGTGAAATGTTATAGTTATTTAGTGAATCATTGTCTGGGTTGTGAAATGTTATAGTTATTTAGTGAATCATTGTCTGGGTTGTGAAATGTTATAGTTATTTAGTGAATCATTGTCTGGGTTGTGAAATGTTATAGTTATTTAGTGAATCATTGTCTGGGTTGTGAAATGTTATAGTTATTTAGTGAATCATTGTCTGGGTTGTGAAATGTTATAGTTATTTAGTGAATCATTGTCTGGGTTGTGAAATGTTACAGTTATTTAGTGAATCATTGTCTGGGTTGTGAAATGTTATAGTTATTTAGTGAATCATTGTCTGGGTTGTGAAATGTTATAGTTATTTAGTGAATCATTGTCTGGGTTGTGAAAAGTTATAGTTATTTAGTGAATCATTGTCTGGGTTGTGAAATGTTATAGTTATTTAGTGAATCATTGTCTGGGTTGTGAAATGTTATAGTTATTTAGTGAATCATTGTCTGGGTTGTGAAAAGTTATAGTTATTTAGTGAATCATTGTCTGGGTTGTGAAAAGTTATAGTTATTTAGTGAATCATTGTCTGGGTTGTGAAAAGTTATAGTTATTTAGTGAATCATTGTCTGGGTTGTGAAATGTTATAGTTATTTAGTGAATCATTGTCTGGGTTGTGAAAAGTTATAGTTATTTAGTGAATCATTGTCTGGGTTGTGAAAAGTATAGTTATGAGGAATAGATTTTATTATTTTGGTCCTATATAATTAAAATAGCACCTGGTTGTTATAATCAGATGAGTGGTAGCATGTTTCACAATAGTTTGATTGAGACCTTCAAAACATCAGAGAATAGTTTATGCTATTTTTCAATACAAGCAGGCTTACTCAGGAGTAAAATCATTTAAGGTTTCAAAACATTCATTATGCATTTAAGGATTACAAATAAGTAATATTTTACTAGCATTATATGGCAACACTGCAGCTCAGCTCTAATCTACCACTCATTGAATAAAAAAAGCTGACGCACATGCCTATAAGTCCATGTGAACCGGCTATGAAGTTTTTTTACATTAATTGCAGTGGCGGTGATAATAGACCTGCGGGCCGGGAGGTTCCGTGAGCCTCTATAAATATACTTTTATAATTGAATGTTTTAAATTAAAAGGTTCCAATTGTTTACAAATAACAGAGGGAAAGATGTAAGGAGAGCGTAAAATATTCCCATTATATTTTATAAATGAAATGCCTAATGATAATATGTAAATCACGGGGCTCCCACCAACATAACATTATATATTTGATCAAATTACTGTTTAGTGCTGAAAGACTAGAGGTGGATGAAGCTGTAGCTGTGAGAAAACATATTGACTCGTTTGACTTCTTTCTAATAATAACCTTACGAGCGACATTTGGAATGCGGTCTTGCAGAGCTTAACAGCATACTAGGGGAAACCCCTGAACGCTTCGCGTGCCAACCCCTCCCTCGCTGCGCTCCTGACACCTCGGCCTCGGCATATGACTTTTGACAACAAATATTAGTGGTTAAACTATATGAAGTAAAATCATAATACAGCATGTACATTTATTTCTAGTAGCTCACACATTGCACTTGAGTTTCAACCTATTTACAGTTTTAATACAAACACCCAATGTTATTACGAAGATTAGGATCTATTCTCAATATTATAAATATCATTGTGTACATTCTATATCAGCTGTGTTAATTTGTGCGTAACAGTGCGTTTTAGTATATTTCCTGAATAATTTTGCTATTTTAATTATATTTTCTCGTTTATTTTGCAATAAGTGTTCAAAATATAGTTTAATTAGGCGTTTCTTTGTTATTATTTATTTTACTTAAAATTGTTCTAGTGATTAAATAGTTGTTTTCAGTGTTTGTTTACATTTAGCCTAGGTTAGGCTATTTTTCTTACATTGAACAAACTTCCACGTACGTCTAATTCATTTTGTCCGAAAACTGTGACCACTCATTCTTATAATGAACATAATTACTCACTCAATCAACACAAAACCAATTCAACTTCTACTTCATCTGACTTCCGTACTTCTCCACAAGCATCTGACCAAAGTCTTGACGTCCCTTGGCAAGTAGTGTCCCAAAATAATAAGAGAATGTACTCTAATCCTAATACTTGCAGCGACCATAAAAAGTGTCGACATAACTCTTCTGACAATTCAGGTAACAAGACAATTCAGGTAAAGTATACCACCAATATCTAACAACTTTACTATTCTGGGGCTAACACCATGGAAGAAAAGTCGTGTAACGAAGCCAAAAAGGAGCCTAAACCAAGTCCAATTTTCAATCCAGGGGCCCGTTTCACGAAGGTTACAAGTTACATATTCACCAGTAAATTTTTACAAACCTGTAAAAATATCAGTTACAGGTGTTTCACAAACACAAAGTTACAAGTCTAGTAGTAACCAGTAATAATTTACTGATTCACAAGTACAATTTCACCAATTCACTACTGTGACTTTATATTGTTACAAGTCTACACTTGTTAAATGTAAACATATTTTTAACCTATATTGAAACATATGTAAATAATTGTATAAGAGGACTTGTTACAATGTTTTGATTCTATTGTGCGTTGTTTATTTTACTCATTTTTACTCAACTATTGTTAAAATACTTCATTTCTTTGCTTTTTTACTTTTTGTGCAGATTAATCGTATTGCAACTCTAAACTATATGTATAAAAAAATTAGTTTTTAGATTATTATGTGGAACAGCTCTTTATCTGATGAGGACAATCCTGCAAGACATCGAAGACAGAGTGTTTAGACCGAGAACAAATGTTGATTTTGTTAGTGTTTATGACTTTAATGAGAGGTTTCGAATGTCTTCCATTAATATGGAATCAGTCCTTGGATATATATATAGGATACAGACTTAGGCGTGCAACACGAAGAAGTGAAGCTCTCTCTGAAAGAGTTATTTTGTGCGCAGCTCTCCACTGGTTAGGAAATAGAGGGCAGTACCATGGTATTGGCGATATGCATGGTATATCAAAAGCAAGTGTTTGTAGAGCATTGCATTCTGTTGTGGCAGCTGTAAATGAGGACATGTTTGCTCATGTAATTGACTGGCCAAATAATGTCGAAGACGTTGCAGTTAATAACTTTTTTCGATTAGCTCGAATGCCTCTGGTTGTAGGTTGTGTTGATGGAACATTGATCAAAATAGATTCACCAACAGAAAATGAGAACCAATATGTGGATAGGCATGGTAATCACTCAATCAATGTTATGGCTGTCTGTGGACCTTCTGCAAATTTTACTATGTGAGTGCACGATGGCCTGGAAGTGTTAACGACGCCAGAGTTTATAGTAACAGTTCACTACATCGTCGTTTTGTAGATGGTTGGAGACCACTTCCTGATGGTATAGTTCTAGCTGATTCTGGTTATCCACTAAAGGAATGGTTGATTCTCCCCAACTGATTTGAATGTGGGTGACCGTGCTGTCAGACGTTTTAATAATGCACATAAGTCTAATCGACAAGTTGTGGAAAACTCGTTTGGAATTTTCAAAGAGAAATTCCCTTGCCTTAAGGGGGTAGGTGCACGGAACATTTTTATTTTTATCGACAAATTTTTTTTCACCATTTTATAGCTTAAAATGTCCTCTTTCCAACGGTATATAACACTAATTATTTATTATTTTCTAAATGTGCTTAAAAATTAGTTTTCTAAAAGTGTCATACTCGATTTTCTATTGAAATCATCTCTCTGAGTGCCACACATTGTGTATTCATTTATTACACTAATATCATCTTCATATAGTAATACTAGTGCATATAGTAATTGTAGTAATAAATTTGAAGAAGATTAAGGGAAGGAACCATCATATGCACCAGGGTTTTATTAATGTAAGTTTTTGTGTTGTTTTTATTAGTAAAACTGTATTTATTTTGGTTTATTGCGATTTTCCGAAAGTTGTGTTATTTGACACATATGTTCCTTTTTCTCAAAAACTACTAATGGTAACAAGATAAAGCTTTTTGTGGTTATACATGTAACTTAGTTACACAAGAAGAATTAAAAAATAGTCAAAATTAACAAAGAATAAAATTTAAAAAAAAATTATAAATGAAAAGAATTTGAAAAAAATTTATAGACTTTTTAAAATTTTGTGAAAAATTTATAATTATTTCAAAGTTAGATTTTACAACCGTAGTTTATGTAACAAAGGCCAATGTATCAGGTAAAAAAAACAGAAGTGAAATATCTTTTCTACTTTCTGAGAAAAAGGTACATATGTTAACATTACGGAAGATAGGGCGCACCTACCCCCTTAATCATTTAAGAGTATCTCCACTTTTTGCCTGTGAAATAATAAAATGTTGTTTTACACTATGTAACATTGCTCGGACAGAAAACAATGCAGGCAGAGTTCTACAGCTTCAAGATCCAGAAGACAGGGAAGAGGAGCTTGTCAGGGCCAGTGCAAATCCTGCTGCTGAAAGAAGACTTCAAGCATTGATAGATCACTGTCGATGATTTTCAGGACAAGATTGTTATTTTCCTCCATCCCAATGTTAATGTTACGTAACCTTATAAATTTTAACAGACGGTGCCGTGCTTATGAATGAATATCCCTGTACTACCAATAATGTTAATAATGGAAAGTAAAAGAACATAAAAACAATTAATTATTAAAATAAGGGACTGCTGTTTTATGAATAATTTATCATTACCGTATTTTGAAATTAATTATTGTTGATGAACCACTATGTTTTAGTATTAATTAAAAGCTGAATTTTTGTACACATTCTTATTTTAAATTTAAATTATTTTTATCAGTTAGTAAGAAATCACCTATTTATATGTAATTCAGTTAATAAATAAAAGTATGCCTGTAACTATACGTTTTATTACAGAAAATTGGTTGATTATTTATGGTAGTTAATAGTTACTTACTCACCATTAAATATAATTTATCAAAAAGTATACAAATCTAAGTACTGCAGTATATCAGTTAGATAGGTTCTAAGCAAACAATGAAATGGTATTGAACAAATTAGTTAATATAACCATTATCATATTACAAATTGAAACAAATATTGAGCTCTTCAATTATTTTTTTAAATATTAAAGAAACTTATACTAAATGGTCAAAATGTCCTTCATCAGTTGTAAAACCTTCTGTGAATTTAGATGGAGGTAGTTATAATTTTCTTTCCCTCTCCAATATATCTAATAGCTAAAGTAAATGTAAACATTAAAATAAACTTATTACAGTGATCAGCTGACTTGTAACAATTAGTCACAACTGTGACTTTTTATTATAAAAGTAACAAGTGTTTTCAAGAAACACCTGTACTTGTGAAATTGTAGTTAGTTAGTTAGTTTAAAAGGGGATATATAGTTGGTCCAGCCAACCCTTGCAACGAAGCCTAAGGCTTTTTGTGCCAATCCCGGTGCCTAATCGTCGTAAAGCTGGCAACCCTTGACCAAGTCAAGGAGCTTCTTCACTAGATTAGTAATTTCCAACTGTCCCAGAGGTGAGCCTTCAAAAAGTACTCTTCTTCTGGCACCAAGGGCCTCACACTCCAGGACAATGTGTTCTGCCGACTCATCGTCCTCCCCACAGAGGCGACAGATGGGATCCTCCGTAAAGAGTCCCACCGTTCTTAGATGCCTCCGGAATTTGCCGTGGCCGGTGATGAGTCCCACCACCAGCTTAACGTGCGGTTTACTTAACCCAAGAAGTGACTTTGTCAACTTCTGGGAGGGAATCTTGACAAGAACCTTGCCGAGTCTTTGCCCTGGGAACCGCCGCCATCTTTCCAGATGACTGGCGCTGACCCAGTTTTTGATTGCTGTTTTGGCAGCTGCAATCGAAACGCCGCAGGCCGGCTCAGGACCAATGGAGGGCTTAAGAGCACCCTCCCTAGCCAATGCATCGGCCTGCTCGTTGCCTTCTAATCCCCTATGTCCTGGGATCCATTCCAGCAAGACCTGATTTCTTGAGCCCAGGATGCTGAGGGACTCCACACATTCCCAGACTAGACCCGACGAGACCTTCCAGGAGTTAAGAGCCCCTAAGGCCGCCTGACTGTCTGAGAGGATGTGGATATATTTCCCGCAAATCCCTCTCTCGACCGCCTGGGCGGCACAATGAAGGATTGCGGTGACTTCAGCTTAGAAAACGGTGCCATACGCTCCCAGGCTCACGCTAGCGTTAGTCCTAGGGTCGCCAGTATAGACACCAAATCCAGCTCTGTTGCCCATTCTTGACCCGTCTGTGAACCATACAATTCGGTCGTGAGAAGAAACCGGGCTACTAACACCATCCCAGTACTCCCTCGACCTGAAATCCACAGTATAGGGTCTAGTGAAAAGGTACTTAGTCCCAATGAAGTCAGACTTCATTGAGAGTACCTCATCGTTTACTAGATTGGCCACTGAGGAGTGACCTGTACAGGACCCCCTCCAGTGGCCAGTTAGCTGAAGCCTATAAGCCGCCGCCCGAGCCTCCCCAATAATGAAGAGATCAAGGGGCGGCAGGTTGAGAAGAACCTCCAGTGCAATAGAAGGGGTCGACCTAAAGGCCCCTGTCATGCACATGCAGGCAAGTCTTTGTAGGCTAGAAAGCCTACCCCGGACAGTTACCTGATTGACCTTAGGCCACCAGATCAAAGCCCCGTAAGTAATTTGTGGTCTGATGACCGCTGTGTAAAGCCAGTGGCAGACATGGGGTGACAGGCCCCATGTGGAGCCCACGCAGCGCCTAGTGGTCACGAAGGACCACTTAGCTCTGCGGATGACTTTATCAAGATGCAAGTTCCATGTCAGTTTCTGATCAAGGATTACTCCCAGATACTCAACCGACGATGAAACAGGCAGAGACACTCCACCAAGGGCCAGGCCTCTGAAGGAGCCCTGAACCCTTTTCCTGGTGAAGGGAACTGTGAAATTGTAACTACAACTACCTGTACTAGTTAAATAGTGAATATGTAACTTGTAACTTTCGTGAAACAGGCCCCAGATGTTCAAAATGTAACTAAAATTGTAAAAATTATTGAATCAGTTCTAACCAGAGATGAATATTTTTACAACTGTTTACCCAACAATAAGATAAGGATCACTCCTCTTACATCTGATGTCTACCGTAAATTAGTCAGAAAACTCTGAAAG
This sequence comes from Stictocephala bisonia, assembly GCA_035578905.1. Classification (NCBI taxonomy): domain Eukaryota; kingdom Metazoa; phylum Arthropoda; class Insecta; order Hemiptera; family Membracidae; genus Stictocephala; species Stictocephala bisonia. The sequence continues at coordinate 851,264 of JAQJVL010000359.1, read as the reverse complement.
CTGAATGTTGGCTTCCACACATTTCAATTAAAACAAGAAAGAGCTTTCCGTACAGTTTTAAAAATATGCACTATTCAACGTATCCTGACATTATCACTGCCATTAATGCTTACGGACACAATGTAAGGAATGTTTCAAATGCTCGTAGTGCCAAAACAAAAACTCTTAGGTATGTTTTTCGTTGATTTAGATCCAGCTAAAAATAACAAAGATATTTACGATATCGAATTTGTGTTAAATGCTTAAGTCAAGTTTGAGCCTCCTTATAAAAAAATTATATTGTTTAGTGCAAGAAGTGCCAAAGACGTGGTCATTCAAGTCATATTGTTGGTATCCCTTCCGGTGTGTTAAATGTGGTTCAAACTACGAAACTAGTGCTTGTACTAAATATAAAGATGCCTCACCTAAGAGTGTACGGTGTAATGGAGACCATCCCGCAAACTACAAAGGTTGCAATATCTACAAAAATTTGAAAAATAAAACAAAAATCTCTTACCTCACATACAACAAATGGTACAATTAGTAAATCTGATACACCATCGCCTCCCACTACACATGAAAATAATCACGTGAATGAGTCAGTGTCTTATGCTCAAGCAACAAAAAATGGGCCAAATTCCTCCACAAGTAATGAATTATCAATCCTTACCCAGGTTATAAATTCTATTTTTGAACAATTTTAAACCCTCCTAACACAGCAAACGCAAGAGCCTGTTAGCAACAATTATTTATAAATTAAAATTAATATCTGAAACCCACTTCACTGATTTAACTTTCTTTAAAATTCCTAATTTTTCAATTTATAGTTGAGATCATCCTGATAATTGGATGATCCTCATGGTGGTTCTGCTATTTTTATACGAAACACTATTAAGCATTATGAACTTCCAAGTTACCAGTTTGACCACATTCAGGCTTCAAGTATTGTTGTAGGAGATTGGACTGGTCCTCTGACAGTCCAATCTTCAGTATACTGCCCACGAAGACATAACATCACCAATGTGCAATTTAACGATTTCTTTAACTTCTTGGGCTCTCGCTTCATTTCTGGCGGAGACTACAACGCTAAGCATCAGATGTGGGGATCACGGCTTAACAATCCTAGAGATCGACAGTTACTACAAACAATTAATACTTTTAATATGGATGCTATTTCGACAGGGTAACCTACATACTGGCCTAGTGACCCACACAAAAATTCCAGATATCTTAGATTTTTTTATTACGAAAGGTATTGTTACTGAAAGAACTACGCAGTAAGGGAGTACTATTCTTTAATTTTCTATTTAACGCCATATTACGGATAGAACACATATCAGTTCAATTTAAAAGAGCTCAGCTAATTGTCATACCGAAACCGGGAAAGCCCCTCAATCAACTTACATCATACAGGCCTTATAAGTTTACTGCCAGTCATTTCAAAATTGTTTGAACACTTTTTTCTCAGAAAATTGCACTCTTCAATCAACATGGATGAAATAGTGCCAAGAATTTAATGCCAGTTCGGATTTAGGCCAAATCATAATACAATAGAACAAGTCCACAGGATGATTGAACCGATACGTCAGTGCTTAGAAAACAAACATTACTGTTGAGCAGCCTTTTAGATGTCGTGCAGGCATTTGACAAAGTGTGACATACTGGATTGCCATACAAAATAAAAAAGTGTTTGCCCCATTATATTTTTCCAATATTAATCCTATCTCAATGACAGATTTTTTCGAATTAAATACGGAGACGTTCATACTCAGTTACTTCATATAGAATTTGGACCCCAAGGTAGTGAGTGTTCTTGGACCCTTCTTGTACATCTTATATACTGCTGACCTTCCACTAAACGAAAATTCTCATTCATAATGATCCTGTACAAGCATCGATTCACTTGCTACAAAGTTTGGATGATATTAGATGGTTCAATATTTGGAGAATAAAAGTAAATGAAAACTAATCAAGTCATATAACGTGCACATTAAATCAAAATTCTTGTCCTCCAGTTTCAATTACCTCAAGTATCAGAAGTAAAATACTTAGGAATGCACATTGATAGAAGACTAACTTGTAAATCTCACATCTGGTCAAAGAGACAACATTTAAATTTGAAAACAAATAAACTTGATTGGCTTTTAGGATTTAAATCCGAACTCAACTTGAAAAACAAATTGTTACTGTACAAAACTATTTTGAAACCAATCTGGACATATGGACTGCAGCTGTGGGGCACTGCATCTAACTCACATATAGATATAATTCAACGGTACCAGTCTAAAATATTGAGAAAGGTTGTTTATCAAATGGTATGTATCAAATGCCACTCTTCGCCGGACCTTAAAATATCAACAGTAAGACAGGAAGTTGTCAGATACAGTGAACGTTACGTGGTTAAACTACAGAATCATTCAAACCACCTAGCCATGAACTTGTTGGACAACTCATGGCTTACATTGGACATTAACGACTCAATGTCTTGGACTTACAATATAGATTTGTTTAATTTTTTGTTAGTGTTTACAATGGTTAACATCTAATTCAAGACAACACAATATTTGTACATCTTTTATAAAATTTACTTATTGTTTATTTCATCAGAACAGATTGTATAGAAATAAATTGTTATAAAAAATTGTGTACATTATAACAGCTGTTAAAATTACGTAAACGTCATTGTTTACATGTGAAAAGCTGTTACATTTTGACTAATTTAAATCCCTCTTCATGTTATTCTTATAGCCAAAAATCGTACTTTGAGGGTTTCTTGTACCCTTTATGGTAAAAATATGAAATTTTATTGCACAACTACGAATAGAGGCAAATCTTTTGACGCCTTAAGCGTTAAAATTGATGAAGAAATAAAGGAAGAATTGCGTGACAAAAAACTGCTTCACATGTTATATATAAAGGATGTCAGTGGATCTGGAAAAAGGCTTTTAGTAACTACGAAATGAAAAGTTTACAAGACAAACTTCTCAGAGTTTTTTTGCGAATCAACGCACTTCGCACAACGATGAAACGTATCTACCAAAATAAAGCAAAACCTACAGAGAATTAATTATGAGGTGGGTTTTTAATGAACTACGTATGATTACAGCATTTACAACTCCGAAAATTCGTTTGAAATGAATATTTAGTAATTCCTCATTGGATATTGCAATCAATCTAATATAAAACATGTTCTCTAGTATACAATTATTAATAATCGAACACTTTTTTGTATGCTAGAAAACCCGAAAAAACTTGCTGAGAAATGCATTACAGGAAAGGCAATTGTCCCCTAAATAAGTACCCTGATAACATCAACGACCAGCTAACAGGAAAAGTACTGTCGTCTAGGTCATTGTTACATGATAAGATTGCCACAATAAACAGACAGAGATATAGAAAAACTACTCAATGAAGAAAATAGTTTGCTCTTAAGTAAGTTAGCTGTCCAATCCTACAACCAAAGCTGCAGCGGTGCAACTGTACCTCACATAACAAAAAAAGCTACAACGGCAGAAAGAAATTTTTCCAAATTAAAACTTATCAAGAAGTTTTAAAGAAGTGTTATGAGCCAAACAAGACGTAGTGATGTTGTGATCCTCAGTGTTGAAAAACAGGAAATGCGTAAAATAGAGTTGAAGAGTTTCTTCCTTGAATAGTAATAATAATTAAAAGAACAAATAAATAAACAAAAATTAACTCATAGTGAGTATAAGGCTGTCAAAGTGATAAATTGTCAGTATTTATATGAGAAAATCGTTCAATCGTAACTTTAAAAAATATTAATTGATCGTGTATATACTGTAGTTGTTAAGTTGCCAAAATAACTTATTAATTATTATCATACCAATTAACAAAATCAACTACAAAAGTCAGTTTAAGGAATTGGTTAAACATGAATACTAAGATTATCATCCCAAACCAAAACGCCTTTATTTATAAATAAATAGTTAATTATCAGCACAATAGGGACATACAATTTTTTTACATCATCACCAAAAATTCAGCCAATAACTAACAGCACTAAAGAGGGAAAATGGACCACAGCTTTGTTTCTTGACCTAAGCAAAGCCGATCAATGCAATGGGATGAGAGTTATCTGTTGTCAAGCTAGCAATGTGAGTATTGCTACTTAAAGTAAACAGCTAAATTCATGGGTAATATATTTCAGAATCATTTGAAATAAAAATCGAGGTCAGGCGAGGATATGGACTCACACCTCTATTATTCAACTTCGTGATAAAATACGGGACGGAGTATTTGGAAAGACAACATAAAGAGGAAAATCACTGAGAAACAATAACACGTCTTGGAAGCGGAGAAATAAAAATCGATGTCAGACGAGAATATGGACTCACACCACTATTATTGAACATCGTGATAAAATACGGTAATGGAAGAATGGGAAAGACAACATAAAGAGGAAAATCACTGAGAAACAATAGCACGTTTTGGAAGCAGAAAAATAAAACCGAAAACCGCTACAAATTACCATAGGTTACTTAGCTTTCGCGGATAACAATACTAACAGACAACGAAGAAAATGCAACCTGATAATTGATGTACTGGAAGAACACGCAAAGAAACTTGGCTTACAGATTTCTTACAAAACCCCCTATTTTATAGCTAACAAACATGGAAATATTGAATACAACAATTGGCACTATACAACGATTTTTAAATATTTAGGTGATTACATACCACCTTCCAGGACAAGAAACTCACAAATATACAGATTATAGAAGGCGAAGAAAGCGTACAGTAAAATATATGACACCATAATAAAATAATTTTAAATGTTATGTAAAATTAACTAAAAATGTAGTAAAATAGGTCCCAGATTTGTAACCACAGCAGTTTTTAAGTTATTTGACAAAATACGCAAGGCTAAGTCTCTAAAAACATACGTTTAGGTATTACGTTTAGGTTTGAATTACATTAACTTTGTTAAATGATTGCCAAATACGTTTAATTGTTAGACAAAACTTATAGATAGTCCAATTCTGAAGAGAATTATGCAAAATAGGCCAGTAATAAATATTTGTTTAAAATTGTATGAAGTAACTTTGAATGAAACAAAAACATACGAAAAAAGTTCAATTACAATTAATTCATTTTATTATAAAACATACTCTGCAATATTGCGAAAGTTGACTATTGAAAATATTTGAAAAATAATTGATTATAGGTTTGATACAAATATTTGAGCTGTGTTTAATTAATTTAAACTAAAAAACAAATAATATCGGAAAAGCTTAATTTAACGGTAAGTGTCAATTAATTTAAGTAATTTTTGAACGTTTATTCCTACAGTAGTTGTAAGTTGTCAGTTATATTACAACAGCTGATCAAACGGTAGTAACAGTTGATCAACAATTAAAATTATCTACTTTTTAATATTTTATACTGAATTGTCATACAGATGAAAGAAGTGTAAATTAATATCAGGGTTGAAATGCCGTTTCAATTTTCAGTTTCTAACTAATTATGATAAGGTCAATTAATTTTATTTATTTATGAAGCCACTTTTACGAGAAATGGGATCTTCAATTCTAGAAATAGTCATTTATGGAGTAAATAAAATCCACGAGGTATCGTTGAAACTAGTTTCCAACACACACATTTCACAATAATGTTTGGTATGGCGTTATTGATGACAAAGGCTTAGACCAATTATTTTTAATTCGAACCTCACAGGAGACTTGCACAGACAATTTTTAGAAAAAGATTTACCGTTTCTTTTAGACGATATACCTCTACAAACTATCAAATTTGATTTTACAACACGATTGTGCAAGTGCAACTCCACAGTTTTCTTTTGCAGCTAGAAATCATTGAAATGATAAATTCTTGAACTGGATTGGAAGTGGTGGACCAATTAACTAGTCGCCACGATTACCAGACAACACCAATTGGCTATTTCTTTTGGAGCCTCTTGAAAACGATGGTATACGAACAGAGAGTCTAATATGACGATGGTATAATACTGGAGAGGTGTTACTTGTTAGAATTTACAATGCAGTTGAATCAGCAACGATCCGAATACAGAAAGACACAGAAAATATTTAACTAAGCTAAGCATTGACTCCAAAGTCGTAATATCAAGGGACAGAGAAAGAGGCTGTAAAACTTAAACAATAAACATTTGCTCCTTACTGTCATAAGTTGCTGTAGGATCAATAAAAGCTGCAAATGTTTTCAACTTCTTTTCAAACCCATTTTCGATAAATGATGTCAGAGCTAGGATCTGGTCGCTACAACTTCGGCCAGGGCGGAAACCAGCCTGCTCAACTGGAACATTAGAATCAAGAATAGGTGATATTTTACTGTATAATAGCCATTCTTGCAACTTACAACAAACACTAAGAAGAGATATTGGGCGATAACTTTCCACTCGTTCAGGATCTTTGCCAGGCTTCTGTACAGCTACTATTTTTGATCGCTTGAATGCTTTTGGCAAATTGCCTGTAGCTAATATCCTATTGTAGACTGTTTGAAGCCATTGTTTCACTTTGCTACCCGCATGCAACAGAAATTCCGGAAAGATACCGTTAAGACCGGCTGCTTTCCCTGCTGTTATAGCGGAAATCGCCCTGTCTACCTCTTCCTCCGTGAAATTTCTGGAGACTTCCAGGGGTGCAATTTAAATCTTTTTTATTTCATTCATTTTGTAAAGCACATGTTTGTCAGAAAGATGGCGGGTTGACTTTCATAAACTGACTATTCGTTTCGCTATATTAGAGGCCTTCGGGCGGAGCACTTCTCTATGATTTGGAGATTAACCAGTAGGAGTTTCCTTAAAAGTGACCTTGATAATTTTTTTTTTTTATCGACACCTCATGAAATGTTATGTTGTCATTGGTAAATGACGTCTCTTTATTTTGTTATGGTACATATGGTGGTCTCTTCTGTTACTATCCTATCCTCGTGGCATATATTTTATGACTATAAGAATATATTAAATATTTATATATTTATTAATCATCAGATATTTATTATTTAGTACTCGTATACAGTGTACTTTTTTTAAATAATTTGAGGAATTCTTTCTTGTTGTTTCGTAGTTATTTGGACACAGACACATTTTTTTTATTTTAAAATAGGCCGTTCGATTATGAGAAATTAATTCAGGCATTTCTAGTTATTTCTGTAGCTGTTGCTTTTCAAAAGCTACCGTTAAGCTACACTCTCCCTGTATTTACATTAACATGATTAACTAGTAAATTACATTCTAATAATTATGCCTGGTAGGTATGTAAAACAATTTATTTGTAGCCATGCCTCACTTTATATTCTAGCCATTTAACAATATTGCATTTATTCACTATAAGGGGCCGATCCTAAATTACGCAACGCTAAAATTGGCCTTTTCAGACCACCCGTGTAACGGACCTGTAACGGTAAACTTAACCCCCCTAAAAAAAATTACGTAACACTATCAACAACCCTCACCCCCTCTCTCCAATTTGTTTTCTTTCACTTTGATGCATTTTTTAATGATAAAGTCATTGTTTGTTTTCTTAGTAACGGGAGAGTGGTGGTGGTGGTAACTAACTTAAAATAATATTGTATTTTGAGGAAAAACGATCAAATTTTGTGAATGAACTCAAAGAAATTGTCGAGAATTAATTGTTATGTAACACTGCTTAGAACCCCCACCCTCCCCTGGACGGAACACCTGGACCATGGACGGACGTGTCATGTGGACGGACGGCGACGGCAACCGAGGGACTGCGACTCGACTGGACGAATTACCACAAGGTGAAAACTAAGACTGACCAAAGCTGCTAGCCAAACTGTAAGCTGACTTCGTTTACATTTATTATTTACACTATTTATTCTTTATCCTAAACTTGCTTACAACTGACAAATTAAAAAACTAAATTATGTATTTATTTTTTGCTGTTAGGAATTATAATAAGTTGGTCATATTCAACATTTAATAGCATACATATTTTTTATTGGTTTAGTAATTTAAATTTTGTAAATAAGGAAATTATATATTAGACTCTATTATATAATATGGCAATATATCCATATTTATAAGAATTGTATAATTTAATTTTTATAAAGTAATGTTTGGGTTAGTTTATTTTTTATTTTTATAATTACAACAGTTGTTGCAGATAATTTAAAAAAAATTAATGTCAGTTGCATATTATTTTGTGTGCTTTGACTAAATTTTAAAGGTAGGAAACTACAGTATGTTCGATATAATACAAAAACATATACCAGAATTAATCTTAATGTGAAAGAGGTTTTTATTATTATTATTATTATTTTTTTTATTACTTATCAAGATCTCATAAAAATTTTTAAATACTTACTTCCATTATTTTGTTCTTAAAATATGCGTACTTGTATTTCAAATTTCTTTTCAAATTGTTTAAACCGTGATTTGATGGATCCGATTTCCAATGTTTGTTAATCTATTAATCATATATCATTAAATTGTTAGGTGTGCTTGCCCTCATTCTTGAATTTGAGTACCAAAAAATAGATATAGCTTAAATAATTTGACAGGACCAATTGTGAAAATTATAAATATTTGGAGCTGACAGAAAATTACGTGTTATGGAAAGAGAATATGAGTCAAATAACAAATTTAAAGCTAAATACATTGTTATTTTTTTTCAAATTTCAATATTGTAAAAACGTTTATCTGAATGTGTGTGTGAATGTGTTTGCTATCTTCTTTGTTCTGGCGGGGTGCCGGGTCCGGAGCGGGCTGGGCGGATCAGTTGATCCAGGATAGCTCAGCACAAGGACAGCCACAATACCGGCAGGCAGCTCCCCCTCCCCGCACCATCCTCACCTTCGCCTCTGCCCACAGCTGATATCTTATCTCACTCCTTATCTCCCTACCATAAACACCTCAAATTCGCACATATTAACGCTCAGTCATTAATGGGTCATATTTTTGAGATCAAAGAAATATTTAAAAATCGCAGCTTTGACTTGATAGGTGTTTCGGAATCTTGGCTTAAGCCGAGTATTCAGTCAACGGAAGTGGCCTTGCCTGGTTATACTATTTTTAGGAATGATAGGCTAAATAAAATTGGTGGGGGAGTGGCCATATACGTAAGAGAAGATCTCAAGACGAAGTTGGTCTGCACTTCGCCATCTGAATACTCGGCAAAGCCTGAATTTTTATTCATTGAAGTTAAACTGTTGGGTGCAGATGTACTGTTACTTGGGGTGTGCTACCGCCCACCCAATGTTGGTCACCTGGCTGATTTTGAAGATGTTCTTGTTCGGTTAATGCCAGGATATAGTCGAGTTTTGCTCATGGGTGACTACAACATTGACTTACTTAAGGACAAACAACGATACGACTACAGACTACTCACTACTATGTTCGAATCATGCAACCTTACTATACTGCCACTAGGACCTACACACCACACCGCCGAGGCTGACACACTGATTGATCTTATTGTTGTTTCTGACCCACAAGACATCGTCCACCATGGGCAGCTTCCAGTCCCGTCCGTGTCAAAACACGATCTTATCTACTGTGTGTCTTCTGTCAAAGTTCCTGAGGCTGCTACTAAGTTCATCAGCTACAGAGATTTCAATAAATTAAATGAGGTTGCCTTCATGGCGGATGTTATAAACAGCCCATGGCATGACATCGAAGCTTTTCCAAATGTTGAAGACATGGTTGAAGAATTCAATCGCATTATTCTATCATTATATAACAAACACGCACCTGTTGTCACAAAGCGAATCTCAAAAAAACACCCTGTGCCCTGGATCAACGCGGAAATCCACTGTCTTATGGCCCAACGTAATTCCTTGTTCAGAAAAGCAAAAAATCTAACAATAATGAAGTTATGACACAATATCGCCTTCTGAGAAATAGAGTCAAACAGCTTCTGAGAAATTCTCGTTTACAATTCACTTACAGCCTTTTTCAAACACAAAAGCAATCCTCCCAAGATATGTGGCGTAAAATCAAAGGTCTTGGCTTAGGAAAACAGAGAGAATCTCATTCAGTTAATGTGCCATTAAATGATTTAAATAGGTTTTTCACTTCGTGTGGTCAAACGAATAGCCAAAATGCAGTAGATAACTACATCCAAGAGTTTTCGTATGCTCCAAGAGTTATGCAAGCGGGGTTCATTGAATTTGCTTTCAAACCTGTTATTCAAATTGATGTTTTGAGAGCTATTCGTCGTATAACCAGTAATGCTGTAGGTTCAGATAGTGTTCCCATTCGTTTTGTAAAAGATATCTTGTTTGTCACATTACCTATAATCACAACTATTTTTAATAGATCCCTCAGAAATTGCATTTTTCCTTGTCAGTGGAAGTCTGCCCTTGTTCGTCCTTTGCAAAAGACCTCAATTCCTTCCACCTGCCAAGACTTCAGGCCAATCAGTATTTTGCCCACTTTATCTAAAGGTCTTGAAAGAGTAGTTCACTGTCAAATTATTGAATACTTAACAAACCAGAATATTTTAAGTGATTTCCAGTCGGGCTTCCGCACTACTCACAATACCGAAACAGCTCTTCTTCGAATTACTGATGACATACGTAAAGCGATGGATTCTAGTCAGGGAACTATTCTTACTCTCTTTGATTTCTCTAAAGCTTTCGATTGTGTAAATCATCAACTTCTTCTTTTAAAATTGAGGGCATTAGGGTTTTCTGACCAAGTAGTTTCCTGGCTAAGGTCATATCTTTCCGGCAGGCGGCAGTGTGTACAGATCGGTGACGAGACATCTGACTGGGAACATGTTACTTGTGGTGTGCCCCAGGGCTCTATACTGGGCCCTTTGTTGTTTGTCCTCTATGTCAATGACATAACTTCGAGCATCACTAATTGTAAATATCACATGTACGCCGACGATCTCCAAATATACCTGCATTTTTGTCCAAACATGGTAAATAACTCTATTCAGATGATGAATGCTGATATATCCAATATAGTTAAATGGGCGGAAAAGAATGGTCTTAATCTGAATAGCAGCAAGACGAAGCCAATTATCATAAGTAATTCCCGGCTCAGAAATGCAATCAACCATGATACCCTACAAGAGATAAGTGTAAATGGACAAGCTGTTCCTTTTTGTAGCAAGGTAAAGAGTCTTGGGGTAACAATCAACACTACTCTTACTTGGAACGAAGCCGTTGTCGAGACATGCAACAGAGTATTTGCAGGTATGCACACGCTAAAAAGACTTCAATACTTTCTACCTGCAAAAATCAAACTGATCCTAGTCAAATCACTCATATTTCCCTATTTTACTTACTGTAACTCAGTACTTAATGACATGACTGTATCACTTAGTGAAAGACTGCAAAGGACTCAAAATTACTGCCTCCGTTTTGCTTTTAACATACGGAGAGATGAGCATATAACTCCATACTATATCCAGTATAAAATTTTGAAACTATCTGATCAGAGGTCTATCAAAATTCTCTCTTTAACTCATTCTTTCATTACCAAAAAATCACCAAAATATTTTTCTAAAGATTTTGAGTACGTGGCGGAAAGAAGTTCAAGTGGATCAAGATCGGGATCTTCACTTTTGCGCATGCCCCATCACAGAACAGCTGCATACGACAAATCTTTCACAATAACGGCGTGTCGCTTATGGAACTCCCTCCCGATAAATATTACCTCAATCCATAGCCTTTCCCGGTTTGTGGTGTCTTTAAAACAACATTTCATGGAGCGGATGATTTCGGCCGGTTCGTCTTAGGGCTTGGGCTCTGCTGGGGTGGAGTTGATAGCGAGCGGTATGAATGAGAGGATGTATGAATGGAAAAAAATATTTAATAATTTTTGCACTGCTCTGTTTTAATAAAATTATTATTGATGTACAGTATGTTCATGTTAAGTGTAATAATGTAAAATGTATGTTTTTATAACTGTTCATGCTAAGTTAAGTAGTAAGCTTTTTTTTCCTTTAAATGACTTATAGCTATTTAATATGGTATTTTCATTTCTTTATTTAGTTATTGTACTTTATTATTGTTCTACTTAAGGTTAAGTGTAAGAAAGGGCCATGTGGCCCTAACTTCGCCTTTTTTGTGAATTAATTGTATAATTAATTTTCAAAATAAAGAAATTTCTATTCTATTCTATTCTATTCTCCCCTGTGACGGTGCATAACGCTGCCAAAAATCCCTTCCCCCTTCAGGCGTTACGTAATCTAGAGACGGCACCTATAGTCCGAATAAAATAACTTTGGTACTGGCGGAACGGCCACGCACCACTGATCTGAAATGACAAAACTCTGAGCTTTAATTTGCTGCCAAACTTAAAATAAGTAAGCAATAATTTTCAAACTACTTGTATAGTGTCCACCATGTTATATTCTTTAAGAAAAAATTATGCTGGATATTTTGCTTAAACTAATTTGCTTTTTTATTGTGATATTTGTGTTTAAGAACACGGTTTTATGAGTGAAATTGCGCGTGAGTCGTCTTCAACCTGTCACTGTAGCGAGAGTAATAATAATAAAATAATTTCTTGTGGATGGATGACAGTTTGATTCATTGTGATTAGTTTGGTATAAGTCTCATTTAATAATTCAAACAGGTTAATGAGAAATTAATTTTTTTGTAAAACCTTGTAAACTCGGAAACGAAAAACGCTAGACAAAATTTATTTGAGCAAACATTAACTGTGTTATTTAAGTGACACTAAAATCGTACTCTCGTATTAAATAGAATTTTCTTGAACTAGGAAGAAAGATTCAGGAGTTTTCAAAACTAGATTTTCAACAAGGCGGCGCTGATACCACACGCACAATGTACAGTCACTGGCTCAGCTCTTGCCTCTTCCATTGCAAACATTTATTGTCAATTACTAATAGAACATTACCTAAAATTTGAAAGTCTAAATATTAGAATTGCAATAAACACTGATAATTATATACACACTGAATCCTATAGCATTATTGTCACATCTAAATAAATAAAAACGTGTTATATCACTAAAATTAAATAACTGTAATAAAAACAAACTAGTGATTAAACTATACTAAGCACTGTCAAATCGATAAAGAACTGAACACGAACACACCTCAAAGTCAAAAGTCAACCAACTTACCTTATTTCTTACTGGAGAAACATTTCTTATCTGGAAATATCGTCGATCGGAATTCGTTTTACGCTTGGACTGAATATTCAGTCTACACTTTCCCTTGAGCAGAGTATACCTTACGCGTCCGACACAGCCTCGATGTAAACAAACTTCATCAACTCTTCATTATTTTTCCGCATGCTTTATTAGTACCACAGTATTATTTTAATAATACATAAATAACACAGTTAATGTTTGCTCAAATAAATTTTGTCTAGCGTTTTTCGTTTCCGAGTTTACAAGGTTTTACAAAAAAATTAATGTCTCATTAACCTGTTTGAATTATTAAATGAGACTTATACCAAACTAATCACAATGAATCAAACTGTCATCCATCCACAAGAAATTATTTTATTATTATTATTTTTTCTACAGTGACAGGTTGAAGACGACTCACGCGCAATTTCACTCATAAAACCGTGTTTTTAAATACAAATATCGCTATAAAAAGCAATTTAGCTCAAGAAAAATTTCCGGCATAATTTTTCCTTAAAGAATATAAACTGGTGGACACTATACAATTAGTTTTAAATTTATTGCTTACTTATTTTAAGTTTGGCAGCAAATTAAAGCTCAGAGTTTTGTCATTTCAGACTAGTGGAGCGAGGGCGTTCCGCCAGTACCAAAGTTATTTTATTCGAACTATAAATAGTTTGATTTTTTTTCATTTAGTGTAAATAAAGTTATATTAAAATGCGTTACTTTTGTAGTAAACACTCATCAACAAAGTTAAACTTCGTTCCATGTGAATTGATCTTAAGTAATTTCTTATAGCATGATTATACGAGTTCAATCAAGCTAGCCGTGGGATATGATGACGCACCATCAAATCTTTAAAGCTTTGTATCCCTCCGCCACACATGCGCTTCTCTACATTTGTGCGATAATATCTTCCTGTCGGCCATTTTAGTCCCCTTCAACTTCTCTTGAACGAGTCGTAGGACGCTTGTGAAACCGGCCAGCTTAAGTTCTAATATTTCTTCAAAATGAGGGTGAAGAATGAGTTGGATGAAGATGAACAAGGGTAAGCAGTTAGAATGTGATTCATATTAGGTCAATTTTCTTGAAATAATTTGTTTTAAGTCCTCTAAATAACTAAATTTTATGGAGGGCGTTTGCTTGGCTGTAATCGGCTTCCTACGTGTAAATCTGTTATTGAACACCACGATGTGATGCACTAGACCAAACACGACTTTGGCTTAAATTTACCTTTTTAATATTATTAAAACTCAGAAATCGTAATGTTCAATGTAAAAACTGATTTGAAAGGAAAATATATTCTTGATTATTATGATATAATGCAGCAATGTGCTTACAAATGGCGATAAGTGGGTCATTCAAAAATTAGCATTTTTATTCTGATTATTAATATGCATACCACAGTGATCATTAATAGTCCAATTTGAACCTGGGTTTTAACAAATGAACTGTGCATCTAAATAGTTTGATATTCCCGGTATACACAATGGTTATGTCATAAGGCCTACCTAGAACAAATTTTTCTTCATATACTCTCTCCATCCCAGTTTTCCGGGTATTCATAACACAACCCTAGATCGCGAATCCTGACACTGTGTGCTTTAATCAAACGTGTAAGCGATTGCAAAAGTAGGCACATGGCGTGCTCTTTTGTAAAACTCAATAAAACATGTTTATCATAAAGCAAGTGTCACAAACTTGGTACCAATCGACGCAGAATTTTCTGTTCTATACATTTCAAGTTAATAATAATTTTTTTAACAATTTTATAAACTTAGAAAAATGTGCAACAAACTCCCACTTAATTCCCGCCTGGAGGTCTGGACAGCGTAAAATTGCTGATGTTTGTTGCATGACTGAATAACACCAGAAGACGGAAAAAGGTGTACCAAATGACAGTCTGCAGTGAATTAAATACTCTATCCACAAAAACAAATTACAAAGTTGTAGGTTAACCCTTGACCTGGCGAAGTGCGCTTTTAGCGCACTGTTTATGTGTGTCGAAATGGCAGAGTGCGCTTTTAGCGCACTGTTGACACGACCGCATATAACTATCATTATAGTACGTATTTATCACGCTACGACAAAGTTTTACATGCCTATGGATTCTACGTTAGTGGCCGGTTCCAACGATATGCATTGATAGTCAATACATCGTTTATTTTGGTGACGTCATGTGATTGAAAGTGAAGCACAACGAAGAAGCCGTTTGATCTAGCCATCTTGTTTCATTTCACCGGTGCTCTGTTGTTGTTTTGTTTCATGGTATATCTTCACGTGTAATAGGCCCGTTAGAACAACAAATATTTTCAATTTATAGCTCTTATTTTTACCTAAATTTTGGTATAAGTATGAACTCTGTAGTGTATATAATTTTTTTTAAGGAAATTATTGAATATAACAATATCCGCGGTAACGAAATTTCTGATTTTTGTACTGTTTACATTTATAAATTTCCAAAATTTATTTTTACCTATAAGATATATATAATGTTTATATTTTCTGAAACTAGATAAAATTTATAAACTTTTGGCTATCTCACATTTCCTAATTTACTATCGCCACTGTGTTTCCTAGGGGTACCCCCCCTTTTCATGTTTTATAAAAAAACTTTTGAAATGTAACAAGCCACAAAAAAACTAAAACAATTTTTTTTTTTATATACTATATGATAGTCTACTTCATTGTGATCATTTCGATACCAAACATAAGTATATTTACAGTATATAACTATTTTTTATGAATTTATTAAAAAAGGCTTACACACAGGCCTAAAATCACCCGCCAGTACAGACAAAATCAACTGCCAGGTTGAGGGTTAATGAGGCGTTTTACCAAAAACGTTTTTGTATACCTTTTTGCGTGTTTCAGATTCTTCGTAGAGCAGACATTTTCTATAAACAAAAAATATGTTCTAGAGTACAATATAAATATTTTTCCAGAACATCTTTATTCTCTATTCAATGCTGATTTTTTTTATGTAATATTTGATTACCTACAATGATCATGCTGAAACTTTGCACTTTTTTTTATGTAAACAAACAATTCCAAACAAAAGACTAGCAGTTTATTTCAAATGTAACAACATATTATAGTGTACAAAATAAAAAAAAATTGGCTATCTTGGAATTATTTACATTTTTTTTTTTTTTTTAGTGCTCTAAGGAGGGTTTTAAGAAACATACAAAAATTTATTTTTTTCCGATCTTCCAGACTATAATTATTTATTTCTTTTTCTAAGTTTTGATGGTAGTATGTGAAAGTACAGTTCATGAGAAGAAAAACAAAATGATAAAATTGACATTTGGAGCATATTTGGTATTATGATTTTTACAAAAAAAAAAGCTTGCCAAGTGCTGAAAAGAAGCACTTTGCAGTTAGGAGTTCATAATGGAGCACCTAGTATTCACCATATAGGGTTCAAAAATTCGAGTTTACCAGATGTTTGTAAAATCCCAACGCCCTGTTTAAAATCGTACGTTATGAAGATAATTTGTTATACAAATATTTATGAACTCAAAATGAAGGCCTTATTAGTGATATATTAATGTTCAGGATAAAATTTTTTATTATAAAAACATTGATTTGTTACAATGGAATGCTTTATTACAGGAGTTTTTCAACAACTTGTGTTTTGCATTAACAGCTATGTCGATTTTTGTCAGATGAGATCGTCATCTGAGGTTAATTGGTGTTTTATGACTGATGTGATTGTTTGTGTAGTATGGGAGATAACTAAAATAAAACATTATGTTGTAAATAAGTGATTATACAATTGCGTGTATGGGTTGGAATCAGATCACATACGTGGTTCAGTTGTTATGTTTAGGATTAAAACTTGAACTGCGGTGTTTAACTCTACTGATGGCAAGTTATGGCTAGCCGTCATGGTGACGCGCCTGGAGTAATTATTTTATTACGATACATAGCGGTATCATGGTGGCACTAGAAAAGTAAGAATATGGTCTATCGCTAGATGTCACATGTTCTATGTCTAAGCCCTTTCCGTATTCTAATGGAGTGATAACAAACAACACTAATATTCTGTTGACATCAAATTGAGTATCTTCTGTAATATTCTGTTGACATCAAATTGAGTATTTGCTTACAAATCATGTGTAAATTGTTTAATTTTTAAATTCTTCACCAAAAGGGGATTATGGGACTTTTGCTTAACTTTTAATTCGGAGCTGCCCAGGGATTCCGGCTTACTCCCTGGCCCGGTGGAATCAAGGGATGTGGGCTAAATTGCCGGTTTAATTATTGTTTTCCAGACGTTTTCTAAATTTTCACTTTTATTTGGGGCTTAAATTTTGTCTTACGTTTTGGGGTGTCTCAAGCTGGGCTGCAGATAGGCCATACAATCGGTAATTGTTAAATTTGGTATTTGTTGAGTTTGTTGTTTGTGTAGCTTTTGTGTATTATATTGTTAATTTTTGTTATCTTGTAGTTATTTAACTGCGAATTAATATTGTGGCCTTCTGCCTGTCAGTTTTTGATATTTTTGTTTGTTTGCTGGTAATAAAGTAGTTTTGCTCAGCTGCCGAGTTTTATTTTGACCCTCCAACTGCCACCCGTGATCCCATCGCTTTACTCGTTTTGAGCCATCCCCCAGTTGGCACGCTTCCCAGCTTTGGTGGGGAGGATGGGTCTCAACGTGTTTGATTTTAGAATGAAATCAGTGTTGTGTTAAGATATTTTTGACAAATATTAGTATTGTTATGTGACTTTATTATTTCTTATGATAGAAGTAAATTTTATAGGCATGGTCCTAACAATATTTTTCAAATATGAAATTTAAAAAAAAAAAATATACAAAGTAGTAGTTAATTTAAATACAAAATTATTATTCACCATTTCATTCTGAAAAAAAACGTAACAAAACACATACTGTATTGTTAATTTTTATTAAAAACCCTTACGCAACCACTGAAAATAGCCTACTGCTAGTTAGGTTAAACAGAGCCACAACTTTTTTGGTATTCATGCTCAATGTATAGACGCCTCGCCAATCTTGAGTTTTTAATTACTGGTGGGTAGATTCAGGTCTATATTTAATGAGAAAACATTGTTAATTCCGCGTAAATAAGGTTTCATTTAAAAATAGTAAATTCTAAATTTTTTTTAAATGTTATTTTTGTATATAAATCTGTTATTTTTTATAATTTTAATTAATTTTATGTAGTTTTTCGTGCTCAACATGAATTTGAAAATTATTCTTGTCTGACAATTATTTTTCGAGATATTGTGGAAAAACAACGTTTGTGACAAAACGCCTATGGTGCCCAGATATGCATTATGTTTATAGGAGCTATGAATATACACCAAAAACAAATCTGCAAATATTCCCGCCTTCGTAAAGGCCATCAGGCTGTCATGGAGGTCAGGTACCCAAGTTTGATACAAATTATGAAATTGTTTTGAGTATATAGATGATTGGGATAAGGTATGTTATGATTGGTTAGGTAAGTAAAAAGTGAATTTTTCGGGCAGAAAAATTAATTTTATTGATATATCAATGATATATTTTTGTTCAGAAATTAAATTGTTGAATAATTCATATTTTTAACCCTTGAGCCGGCAGTTATTTTTTGCCTAACTGGCAGGCAATTTTCAGTCGATTTGCAAACTATTTTCATTAATTAAAAAAAAAAAAAAAAAAAAAAAAAAAGGGAATACAGTGTCAACCTACTAATGTTTGGTATTATTGTGATCACAAAAGAATATGCTATTATATAATATGCATAAAATGTATCAAAACAATTTAATATATTTTTTCCCCAGCGACTTGAATTAAAAAGTCATGGAAATGATTGGGATATATTATACAAACAATAATGATGCAATAATAAAATTAAAAATGGAAGATAGCCAAGATATTCTAAATTTTATGTAGTTTTAGGAAATATATACATAACGGATGATAGATAGATAAATAAAAATACTGCACTTCAAAAACTGCAAAGGCCTACACTACACAAAAATGGAAATTGGTTACTATGGAAATAGTTGTAATAAAAATTACTAAAAATGTTGTATAAACACTTCAGAGTTGTAACATACACTACGATTTATATAAAAACCTGCTCTACAAAGTAATTAACTTTTTTGATTGTTTATCTAGGATTCCATAGGTGTGAGCTTATAATTAATAATTATAAATGAATAAGAACCTCGCATAACCTTTGCGTTAACTGTTTTGATAGTCTACGCTTATGTTTCATTATAAATAACACTTGTTTCATACAAATAACTCATTACTATGCACTAATCCCTAACTATGATATTTATTGCAACATATAAACACAGTATAACAGGTATTTTAACCCTTTCAGTGCCAACGTCCGGGTACCCGGACGTTTTTTAACTGTTCACAAAGTGCCAACGTCCGGTAGGACCCGGACGTTTATAGGTGGTCGCGTAGTGCCAACGTCCGGTTTTCCCGGACGTTTCGTAAAAAAATCGTAAAAAATAAATATAATAATTTTTAGCTTTGAAACATTAACAATAGTATTAAGAATAATATTCTTTATCCGTTTTCAATATTTATAAAGCATTTAACTGTGTACATTCAGTATATAAAAAGAATAATAAACACATCACAACGTGATCAAGTCAGCAGCGCTCTCGGTCAGCTGTCTGACGCAACGTCATTGTTATTCTGCATCACATGCTGACAGAACCATTCCTCCAATTCAAAAAATTCCTGATGACCGTGAAAAAAATTGCTGTGTTTGCAGTAAGGAAAGTACGCAAAAAGGTGGCAAAAGGAAGAAGTCCACTTTCATGTGTAGTAAATGTAAGAAAGGCATACATAACAAGTGCCTTAGCAAACACCATTGCTAAAAATATTTTAATTTTTTTTATTTATCATAAAAATTGTAAATATGTTAGCCTAGTTCATTTTTTTACTATTAATTATATAATATTATGCAACATGTATGAACTTCATTGAACTTATTTGGATGGAAATCAATAATAGAATATCCTCATGTATTACCGGTTATTGTAGTGAAAAACTGAAATGCGCCAGAATTTACAAAAATGTGAACCAATTAGTTATTTTTGAAGCTATGGACCTGAAAATTTGTATTTATATTCTTAAATGATTGTTTTAATTAGTGAAGTGCACATCTATAACAAACAGATTTTTTTCATCATGGTTAAAAGGCATTCTTTTTGGATTAAAAAAAAAAAAAAAAAAAATTGGTAAGTACATATATTTTTATATAGTGTTAACCATAATATTATATGATTTCTGTTGTTTTATGGTGTTGTGCATACATTTTGGAAAATAACAAAAAAAAATCATTGTTTTACCTTGATAAATAAATTAGTTATGATTTTTTTTTAAATAGCTTGCAAAACCGCTTAAAATTGCCCGGCAACATAAGGTAAAACTAGTGAAAAAATGCCCGGCAACATAGGGACATTTTTAAAAAAAATGTCCGGCACTGAAAGGGTTAATAATAAAATTATTATACCGTAGAATTCACAAGCAGAAAAACGCTACATCTCTGTTTACAAACAGCGAATATGAGCCGTCGTAACTTAATATCTTCTTATTTGATCATATGATACTCCTACAACAGTGTGTCGTATACCACTGCAATCTGCAACTCGTGTAGCGTCTAGTGCCATTGGAATTATTCGCGTAGCGTAAAAACGCATACTATAATAGTTGATTAACATCGCCATGTATTTAACCCTTTGAGGAGTAATCACGTCATATGACGTGACACAATGTCCATAAGGAGTAGTGTAAATTTTACTAAAAATGCGTTTGGGAGTAAAAAAATAAAATTGCACAATTTAAACAAAATTGTTATTATTTATTCATATAAATGCATATGAGAATATTTACATAGAATGATTTTTTTATGTTGAGTACTTTTTTTGTTTAGTACTTTTTTATAAGTTAGTATGAAAAAGTTCAAAACAAGGCTCAATGCATAAGGCGACTCGGCAGTCTGGACATTCGTAAGAAGTGTCTTTTCGTTTTTTAGGATTTCGTGATGAGTTTGCACAAACATAACACTGCCTTTGTATTTTCCTTTTACGTTCTTGATTACGTTCTTTTAGGTAGAGATTTTATGAAGTGCCGTTCAGTCAATCGGAGCGGGTGCTTATCGCCTGTCAAGGAGCGTGGGATTGCTGGTTGTTTCTCTTTCGGTGTGTAGTGAGTTTCAAGGACTTTCATTCTTTCAGCAATATTCATTTACTGCCTGCCTAATTTCCTCACTGTGTAGTAATCTATCTCGATCTAAGTGCATTTTGATAATAAACTGTACACTATTTTATTTACACTTATACAATATTGTATGAATAAAACACTATACACTACTAAAACATATATACACTATATACAATAAAGCCTTGTGAAAACATAAATAATACTTGATAACCACACCGTAACAATCACAAAACACGTCCAAGAAATAGGAGTGAGTAGCAAGTGACAGTGACTATTATTAGATGAGTGACATTAGTAGGGGGAAAAGCGCGCGAATAATCACTATAGGTGAAATAAAAGCGGCAGTATGACGTCACTAATTGACCTAGCAGGGGCCGGTAGATGCAAACACATGAGTAATAACAGCTGTGATGCGTCTTCATATTCCTGGAAACATTATTTGTACGAACTCCATAACGTAGCAGCACAAACGTGGCCATATGGTCTGTCACGTCATATGACGTGGTGACTTCTTTGGGCCATTATCGTCGACCACGTCATTTGACGTGTTTACTCAAAACTGCACATAGTGAGCACTCTACAAAGGGTTAAGGGCCATAAACCGGCCGGTACAAGAGTTAAAGTAGTTGGTTTTTCACCATCATATAGAAATCTAGTTTTTTTTTCTTTCGCTAAATACTAGTTTTTCGCAGCTAAAATCAACCTCCTCAACCTAGTATTTCACCACTTATCCAACAAGAAATTGCATTTTCAGATGTGTCTAGAAAGTGTATAATTGCCACTTTTTATAAATTTTTTAGACATAGCATTGTGAAATGGGCTAGATTAATTTCTTTGAAGATAATTAAATAGTGTTATTAGCTCTGGTCAATGAATTTGTTTAGTGCTATCCACAACGCAACAAACAACAGAATATTCAACATTTTTTTGTAAATATAAAGTATATAAATAAAAAGTTCATTATTGTTAGTCCTTTTTTATTTTAAGTTGCATGTACAAGTACTACTCTTACTCCTGTGGCCACTCAAATCCAAGGTGATTTTTGGCCTCGCCAACAAGTTGCCTCCACAGTCCTCTATCCTCTGCCATCTCGATGTCTCCACCAAGACTTCTCACATCCTGTTCCACTAGGTCGTCTCATCTTATTCTTGGTCGTCCTAGAGGTCGCCTTCCTGCTGTTTTCCCCATCCATACCCTTCTTATCATTTTTCTTCTTCCCTTCCCCTCACATAACCAAGCCATCTTATTCTTCTGCTTCTAACCACCGCCACAATATCAGGTCTCTTGTACAGTTCTCTAAGCTCTGTTCTTTTCCATTCACCACACTCCTGATTCATATATATATATATTCTTAAAATTTTGTCTTTAAATGTAATCAATATTTTTTTGTTATACATTGTTAGGGTCCACACCTCAGATCAATACAATTGAACAGGATGTACAATAGCTATATACATTCTTATTTTTGTGGGTCTGGACAGTAGTTTACTTTTTAATATCTTTAGGAGACTCCAGTAGCATCTATTTGCAGCATTAATTCCGACTTGTATTTCCTCCATTTTATTTTGGCTAGTCAAAGTAACTCCCAGATACTTGAAGTCTTCAGTGGCTAAACATTTGTAATCCATTACGTCCAGTGTTGACTGATTGCCTCTGGCTGTCTCCTTCTCTTCATATATTTAGTCTTTTCTTCATTCACTTAAAGACCTACTTTGTTGGCTTCTTTTAACAGGACACCTGCCAGCGTTTTTAGATCACTTATTATCAGCTACTAATGCCACATCATCAGCAAATGTGGAAGATTTCATAGTTTCCAAAAATGTAATCTCTTTTGGAAACTAATAAATTTCAAAATAACAAATCCGCTTCATAAATAAATTGTTTAGTTTAATGGGACTAAATCAACTAATTAGAGCCTGGGCTTTTTGGGTATGTAAAATATGTAAATAACTGGAATGTTTTTAACAACTTAAAAAAAATAAATGTCAGGGTTGGAAAGGGTTAATATTTTTTTAATAATAGGATATATAGCACAAATTAGGTGGGAGTTAAATTAGTAGACCTTAGCATAGGTCTAGCTAGAAATTCATTTATTTGAGAAAGCTGCGATTTTTAATGTATAATTTATATTTTCCCTGCAAGTCTAAGTTTTGTAATATTTGTTGTCTACTAATTATAATTTTTTCCCTGTAAAAATCAGGATGTATTACAGCAACATTGTTATAGTAGGATAAATTTTAGAATACAAACAAAAGTATTGTTTATTAACACGTTCACCACGATGTGCGCCACCGGTGGTACATGCTACAAATCTTTGAAAAATCAAATAAGTGTAGTTTTAACCAGTGTACTATGCTAAAAAAAAAAAAAGATACGTTTTCAAGGTAAAAATTCAAATATTCAGTAATGTTTGTAAACTACATTATACATTTTATATGATCGTTTTAAATAAGTTTCTTAAATTATAATGATAACAATCTAGTCTATCACCGGTGGTGCACATCATGATACAATAAACACAGACTAAGGTTTGGTCAACGTGACCACCGGTGGGTCACTATCTTCTATACGTACAGTAGTTAAAATAATTGTCGCGTAAGTGCAGCACTTAACTAAGCAATAAGGTGTGTCACTCTGGTGGAGATCTAGTTAACCCACTCTCACTGACTTCTATATCCGGGAGTGAACGCGCCTAGTGATGATTTGGAGTGTTCTAGTTAAAATGTATAATGATAATGATGACAGTGAAGTTCAGGAACAAAACAGACAATACCGATGTAGTTCCAATAGAAACGTCGGATGACCCTGTGGAAAATGTAGTAAGGGCAATTCATAATGACTTTGTTATGTATTCTTCAGAATGGACGGCATAGTTATTTTCCGCACAACCTGGCTTGCAATATAATTTTGATGTTGAGAACCTTTTACTATTCAAACAGTTTGTAGACAATGAGTTCTTAGACCTTATAGTAGGTCAAACAAACTTGTATGCCAAGCAACACATTGCATCCAAGCAAATAAAGAAACGTTCTACTATGGCATATTGGAGAAACTGCAACAAAGCTGAAATACAAGAACTCCTTGGTGTTTTAATAACCATGGGCATTTGTCCAATCCCACAACGGCAGGTGTATTGGTCTAATAATCCAAAGTATGGAAATCCAGTAGTTAAAAACATGTCTAGAGACAGATTTGACTGTTTAATGGAGTGTTTGCATTTTCAAAACAATGAAGAAGTGGTTCTCATTGAACCACGACTAGACAAAATTAAAAATTTCAATTCTAAATTCAAAAATGTTCTTGTACCAAATGAGTCCCTAGTCATTGACAAGTCAATGGTTCCACAGAGGGGATGGCTTCTTTCCAAGCAATATGTGCCCGGTAAATTCCACAAGTATGGGGTGAAAATTTACAAAGTTTGCTCAACTACTGGTTTACATTTAAAGTAAAAGTATATGCCGGGAAATCAGACGTGACAGCACAAGAAGGCCATGCTGATAAAGTTGTGTTTGATTTATTGGATAACTTAATTCCAAATGACGGTCATACTCTATACAGATAATTTTTACACTTCTATCAAACTGGCAGCTTCTACCAGAAGAAAGTGAAAGTCTCGTTAACACCGGAAAACGGCAATAAAAAAGGTAATTCTATTATGAATCTTTCAAGTGTACCTCAAAGCAGAATGTTTTCAAACTTCCTGCGACGGTGTATAAAAAATTAAAAAAAAAAAACGCTTTCTGCAAGTACTATATTATAGTACCAATAGCATAAAATATCAACTGGAAATAAAACATTATTTATATTTTCCAACTATGGAATACAGTAGAGCGCCGATTATCCGAACGTCGATTATCCGAACGCCCTAATATGTATGTACTGTAATTCATATTTTGAACGTGATTCTCAAGTACGTAATTCAAATTCGCGCGCCAACCGAAACTCCCGCTGCGCCGGTGTCGTTCACTGTAAGCAGCACTGTTCATACGTCTACGGCCTACGTGACTCGGCGCTCGTAGTATAGTCACTAGTCAGTGGCTTGTGAGCCTTTGCCGGGAACGGATCGTAGTGCTGTTGTGCTGTTGTGAAGTTTGGTTTGAGACAGTTCTGTTGCAATGTCTTCAAAAAGGAAACGCGTTGTTCTAAGTGTGTCGGATAAACTTACTATAATAAAGCGATTGAAAAGTGGTTCTAGTGGAGCAAGTTTAGCTCAAGAATACGCTGTTGGTAAAGCAACAATTTCAGAAATAAAAAAGAAGAGCGATTCTATCTTGAAATTTGCGTGTGTGCTTGACAGTGCTGATGGAAGCTTGAACAGAAAAACAATTAAAACTGCCACAAACCAAGATTTGGACACAGCAGTTTATACATGGTTCATGCAGGTACGTGGTCAAGGACAGCCTATAAGTGGCCCTTTGATATGCGAAAAAGCGCTTGAAATGAACAATAAGCTCGGTGGTGATGCTGATTTTAAAGCTTTTACTTGGTGGCTGAAGCGTTTTAAATCCCGCCATGGAATACGAGAAATAGATATGGTTTTTCTTTAATTTGATATGCTAATCATATTGATTGGTGTTGAAATATTTTTCAATGATTTTAGTTGATGCCTTGCGATCGCAACTAGTTTATGGCAGCATTGTAATGTGTCGTGATGGCGACTTTTAGCTCATCTAGCATTAAACAGCCCATTCACTAGACTTTGGCTCTGAATTGAGTCAGATGGCATGAAAATAACACTATTTTATCATCTATTTTCATAAGTAATTGTGGCCAACTGATATCATAAACAAACTGTTCTAAGTTCTTATTCTTACATATGAGACGCCGACACAACGTTGTTGGTATTTTAAGGCGAATATGAATGATTATATGAGTGTAGTCTAATTACATAATTGGCGAGACTGTAATAGTCTTGGAGTTACTTAAAGATTCAGGCACTTTAATTACTTGGCAAGGTTGACATTTGAAAGTTATGTTTCAATAGCTTACACATCTGGCCATCTATTTATAAATAAATTAATAGCTTATACACAGACTATGTTTTATGCAAAGTTACTTGATAGACGATAAAATATAATTGATGCAATTATGTCTGGGCGCACGGTCAAGTGCAGGCAGCTTAATTGCCCGCGCAACAAAAAAAATGTAAAACAGATGTTTTATATTGCATTTAATTAAAATAACCTAGTTATAATCATGTGTATGTTTCAGAAAACTTTTTGTGGGCGGTTTAAGCTGGGAGACAACACAAGGTATATTATACTGGATTTTTATTAGATTATTTTATTTATATTTTGAAAAACTATCTTACATATCATTTATTTGGCAACTGATTATTTTTGTCCAATTTAAATAATCTGATTTGGTAGTAGTGGTAAGTAAAATATTATGAACTTAAATTTTCAGAATTGTTTAAACAAGGGAAGATAAAGTTTTCATTATAGTATAAATCGTGTGCTAACAGTAAGTGGTTTGTAGGAGATACGAGAGTTGTCTGTAAATTAAAGTCTCCAGTGCTTTTTCACCTAGTAAATTTAATTTTATTGCAAAACCA
Source organism: Stictocephala bisonia (assembly GCA_035578905.1). Classification (NCBI taxonomy): domain Eukaryota; kingdom Metazoa; phylum Arthropoda; class Insecta; order Hemiptera; family Membracidae; genus Stictocephala; species Stictocephala bisonia. The sequence continues at coordinate 824,462 of JAQJVL010000359.1, read as the reverse complement.
ATCACAGTTTCTGAAATCTTGGGCATTTAACTATTTTCAATTTAGTCACCGTCTTGTGTTATGGTCACTATAAAGTTTTTTCATACTCTTGTAATACAACTCTCCCGCCGACTCGTGCAGGAAAAAATGGTCACTTGAAATTTTCATTCCTCCAAGTGTTTCAAGTTGAGGAAAAATAGGAGTCACTGGGGGCCAGATCAGGGCTGTATGGAGGATGGTCAATCATTTACCCTCCAACATTGGCGATGAGATTCATTGTGGATCAGATATGTCTACACACTTTTCTCCATACATACTGGTCAATTGGTGATGGATTACAAAACAGGTTGACCCCTTAAACCACAGAAATCTGATCGCAGTCTGCAATTCACATTTGGTGGGAGTGTAAATTATCCCTTCTATCGTTAACAGCTTCTAAGCTAATACTGACCATCACAGAGTGATGGTGATTAACCTGAATAAGGTGGAGAAGGAGAGGAATAAGTCGCTGTTGTCAGATTTACGCTAGCTCACTCTGTTGCAGCTTGAGCTAGTCGGAGACCTTAACCCTCCGAGTGATGATCATTTCACTCTTCAGTGATAGGCCTTTTTCTGATATCGCGCAGAACTTTTTTTTTTAATTCATAAAAAATATCAAATTATTCACAATGAAATATAGCAAATGGTGATATAAAATAAAAACTTACCAAAATAACTTGTAAAATTAAGAACTACTGATGACCTTGACTTTTTTTTTGCTTCAAAAATTGTTTTTGTATTTGAGGGTATTTTACACTGCTTTTATGGCAACAAATTTCAAATTCATTATATAAAAAAGATGCACAATTTGGTTCTGAACACAAAAATATGAAACACTAGTAGTTTTTCTTCAACAACAATTTTTTGTGTCAGCGTAAAAAATCAAATATTTGAAAAAATGTACTTTTTTAGCATAAAGTTCCATAAATTATTTATTTCTATGTTTGAAGAACATTATTTGCAAAATTAATACTTCTAACTAACTAAATAAACACTATTTACAAAAATTATAACTTTATATATGTATTTACATAGAACTGTACTCATAAAACATCACTTATTCAGAATCAGATTCAGATCTGGTGGGTGCTTTTCTTTTCCTATTACATCCTTTTGATCTCCAGAAATGAGTCAATTCTTTATAACAGTCAGGGTGTACTCCTACATTACACCCTGCAGACCAAAATCACACTAATAAATAACAATAACAACATAACCAACAACAATGACACACGATCTACGATGTCTGATTGGCTGGTACAACTACAATTGTAAACAATCAGCTGTTCATGAATGACGTCATCCTACTGTTTTATTTATGTGCGTGAAAAATGTTTACCATAGAGTAACGAATAAAGGAACTCTTTCCAAACATATTAGTATAACAAATATCTGATTTCCGCCAATAATTATTTCATTTCGGCATTTTTCGTGATCGGCTCGGTGCGAGCCGTTAGCGATTCACACGCGGACCCTAACGGCTCGGACCGAGCCGTTATCACTCGGAGGGTTAATTTATGGACAACCCATGATTTAGGTGAAGAAGTGTTTTATCAGTGAGTAAATGTGTGCAACTATAATATTGTCTTGTTATAAAATGAATGCTCAGAATCTGGGCTTGTAGTCTGATTCAAAGTTTTAACATTTTTAAATTAAATGTAGACCCCCTTATGTAGTTATGCTATTAAATTTAGGTAAAACTATTATCAGGGAGAAAAATGCTGTATTACATTCCATTACTAGCTACTGAACTACATATAATAAGGTATGTGTAGTGAAATGCTTATGGTAGTCAACAAAGTTTATGTGTACTACATGTAAATCATAATTTGTTGTTTATGCTAAGGTTTTACTTGTTAAAATTGACTGCCTAATTAATTTTACTAATTTATGTATTTATTATTCTATTTTACGTATTAATTGTATTTTTCAACAGAAAACCTGCAGAGGTACTTTAGCCGGTATGGAGAAGTTATTGACTGTGTGGTAATGAAGAACAGTGAAAGTGGCCGATCAAGAGGATTTGGCTTTGTTACTTTTGCAGATCCAGCTAATGTCGCCCTTGTTTTACAAAATGGACCCCATCAACTTGATGGAAGAACAGTAAGTTACATTAATTTCATCCCGTTATTGATGTAATAATCTTTCTTGTTTAGTTAACCCTAGAGTGCCCGCGCCTATTGCCGTAACGTGAATGCTCGCACGGGGTAAAAATTTACCTTAGTTACGTTTTTGGGGTTTATTAATAAATAAATTCACAAAATTAGTAGTTTTGATGAAAAAATTTAATCTGATGACTTATATAAGCTTACTTGAAAACCTTTACAACAAAATTTTAAAAGGTAAAGTATAGTGTTTACACGTTAAAACAGTCAATGCATGTTTCAACAACATGGTCCTTGCAAATGCTTTTGCCACAGTTAGCACAGCACTTTGTTGTTTTCCTGTCCAGATTTCTTGGGCAGAATTCACACCTGGCATTTTTGCGGGCCATTTCCTGTCTTGGTTCTCGCTGAGGTAACCCAAGCGCTAACCTTATGCGAGTTTTCAGGTCTCTGGGTAATGTCAGTATTTCACTTCTTGCTTGAAGATAAGGCATCAGGAGTTCCTTACCTAAAAAAAAATATATTTTCTGAATAGTTTTATTTTATTCTTTTTTTTTATAAGTGGGTAGTAATTGTTTATTAGGATAAATGCTACATAAACAAATATATAAATATGTATATATATATATATATTTATTTACATATTTATATTTTAAAAACAGCTTATTGAAGCTCACGCAACCAGCTAGCTAGTTTATTATTTTTATTGTAAAAGTTTAATTCAAATGTTATATTGCTTCTAATAATTATTTTATTACGTTTACTATATTATTCTTACCTAGCATTTTTAGATAGTGTCTTCTTGTGATTTCTTCATTTTTGTTGCTCTCCAAAATTATCTGCGAGTTTATGCCTGCAATATCCAGCATACAATAAAAAATTGTAAGTGGCCATCTGTTGCATGATCTTCCAACCGCATAATTGTTGCACATCCTGTCTACAACATCCACTCCTCCTTTCGTCAAGTTATAGAATGTTATAACTTCTGGTTTTTTCTGCTCTCCTGACGATTCATCAATTGAGTTATCGTAATGCATAGTTGACAGCGCAAGGACTACTTTATTTTTTTTTTGGTACATATGACACCAATGTAAGTTTTTCCTTGTGAAAACCGAACATTGAACTGCAAATTTCCTTTTGCTTCTGTTTTTTTCTTTTATTATCAGATGTCTCAATATACCTTTTAGTGGAAGAGAACTCAGGTGGCACTTCCCGTTTGTCGGTACGAATAGTACCTACCATAGTCAGTTTATGTTGTTTTAATAAATCAATCGCTAGTGGAATACTGGTAAACCAGTTGTCCATTGTGACATTCCTGTTTGTTCCCGAGATGGGTTGTACCAGGCGTTCGACGACATCTTTAGCCGAGTTATTTATTGCAAAGGGACCTTCCGGCTGGCTACCCGCATATATTTCCATGTTGCTGGTGTAAAATGTCCGGGAGTCACACAACATGAATATTTTAATGCCATATTTGGCAGGCTTATTTTTGATATATTGACGGAAGCTGCAACGTCCCCGGAAAGCTTCAAGCTTCTCATCAATAGTAGCATATTCACTAATAGTGTAGGCTGATTTGCAATTGGACACAAATTTCTCAAAAATTTCTCTTATGTGAGTAATTTTGTCCAGTTTCCTTCTGTCGGCTCGTGTTGCTGGGTCGTCAAAGCGAAGACATCGTAAAAGAAAATGAAATCTGTTCCTGGACATGGTTGCAATTACTAGATCAATTCAAGTACCATCTTTTGCCCAAATGTCAAGAGTATTTTTATGGGACGATTTCATGGTTCCACAAATATACAAAATTCCAATTAGAGCTTTTATTTCCTCAAAACTGGTTGGATTGGCATCCCTTTCCCTAGTGAAGTCTTCTTTTTTTCTTTCTATATACTTATTTGTACAGGCAACAATATGGTAAATAATATCATTGGAAAACAACACATTCCATGTCTGAAACCATGTAGTCGCATTTTTGGCATTCCCTTTGACCCCTGGTAAATGAATAACTAAATTTCTAGCCGGTGTTCTTACATTTTGGGGAGGAGGCTTTCTATACCACTTACAGCCTGGTTCAATGATTTCCCCTTTTCGATTTTTTTTTTGTTTACCAAAATAACAAATAACCCTTTCAGCAAATGGTAAGTCATCTTCATCTGATGTGTACTCATCAATATTCAACTCTAAATGACATGCTTTATTGTAATTCTCGTCTGACTGGCTTATTTCTGGCCTACCTTCAGTTTCAATATCCATTGCAGTACCATGGTCATCTATTGCAGGTAGTGCCAAACTGTCGTACACGTCTTCTTCATTGTCACTTTTACCACTTTGCTCAGTCTCTGAATTGTGGGAGCTATGTTGAACTTCATCAACCTCATGTTCATCAGATAATAATCCACCCAACACTTCATCGTAGTTTTCTGTATCTTCAAGAAAACGTTGTATTCGATTTGTAAGGTTAGTGTACAAACTCGGATCCGCCATTGAAAATTAAATAAACAACAATACACACAAATTAAATGTTATAGAAAACAATTACCCTCTAAATAAAATAACTATGTAATGTTTCACTGTCAATAGCACAAAATAATTGAAGGCGGCGACATTACATTATAACTAAATCCAGAGCTCGCGCGGGGTAAAAAGTTTCCAAACACAGACCGCCTCACTTTACACACAAACAGCTCACCCCGGACTGCCGCCAAGACACTGGCAATGTCAAGGTCAGACGGTGGACGAGTCCACTTGAAGGTACTGAGGGGGTGGAAGCTCTTGATTACATCTTCGCATAAGAACTGACACTTTAAAAACGAGCCTGGAAAAAATTTACCCCGCGTGGGCATTCTAGGGTTAAATAAATAGTTCCAAATTCCTCTGCAGTTCAGGACTAATAAATAACTCATTGTGGGTGAAAGACACGTTGTACATCCGTTTGTTTTGAGAGAACTATGTTTTAGATCCATGTCAGTGCCAAAACCTTTTCCATAAACAAAGAATTGTGCAAAGTATTACATTCTATAAGAATAAGTCATTTATTGTAAAGAGTCCTGTTGGTTGGCAACTATTCTCACCCTCCCTTAAGTTTGAGAATATTACTTCATACTACATGCATATTTATATATATTTTGCTGGATTCATCAGAAGCTGTAGTAGAAAAATCTGAATCTCCCGTCATGACTTCGAACTGCAAACTTACTGTGTTCAGACTGGCCAGAACTCTTTTTCAAAAATGAACTCTCGTGAGGGTCCAGTCATGTCGTAACTTAAGGTAGACTGCCATGAGTACTAATATGGTACTCATTAGTTAGTGAAAATAGCTGACTAAAAATAAATTTCAAAAATAAAATTGTAAGGAAGAAACAAGGTTTATGTTACTGATGAATGGTAATTTTATTTTTTAAATCTTAGCAAGGAAAATTTGTCTAGTTTTTGACTCTAGTAGGCCTATAGTAGAAAAAACAAGAAAAAAGTTATTTTAGCAATAGTTTTAGATAATTAACAGTGCCCAATTACAATTATAATCTTTGTGGCTTCTATTTACAGCAATTTATTTATTGCGAGACAATTTCAACCAAACTTCTAGAATATAATTATTTTGCACATTTTAAAAATATAATAAGAACTTGTATTTGTTGAATCTACTACCAAACATCATGTGTACCTGGATTATATGATAAAACTACTTTTTTTTATAATGATAACAAAAAGTTATTATTTAATTTCAGATTGATCCCAAACCGTGCAATCCAAGAACACTACAAAAACCCAAACGTAGTAGCAGTTATCCTAAGGTATTTCTTGGCGGATTACCTTCTAATGTTACTGAAACTGATTTAAGGACCTACTTCATGCGTTTTGGAAAAGTAATGGAAGTTGTAATCATGTACGATCAAGAGAAGAAAAAGTCCAGGGGTAAGTATGAGTGGATGTAATTTGTTTGGGACTAGACTGCCATTCTTATAAAGAGATGGACTTAAAAATGATTTTCTTGAACGCTAAATAGAAAGTACTAGTTATGATAAATCTCTCTGTGGTATACACCAATTTCTCAAATTCTTTCTCTAACAAGAGTAATTATAGCGTGGTGTTTCTACTTATGTGATTTGAAACAAACTGGTAAAGGGCTATAACAATATAATTAAGAGTTCTCAATAATATAGATAGTAAAGATACAGATTGATTACATAAAATTAAATGTTACATGATGCAGAAAAGTTAATTATTACAGATGATCTCTTTTAAAAAACATACAATTCGGATTGTTATCAATGCAGAAACAATGTATTCCTTCAACCGGTTAATGTAAAAGGAATGTGGTAAAACTGTAAGATTACTTAAAAAGAATCATTTGTCAGCTGAACAAAAAAAATGTGCATTAGAAAAAACAACGATAATTTATGAATTTATGAACTTTCGGCAAAATTTTATCTGGTTTAAATCTCTGTTGTATTATTTGAATAATAAGTCAAGACTCTACTTCGATAACTTGATTTCTTGTTATTTGTTTTTTTCTTAATCTTATTTTTTTCTCTATTTAGGAGTGGCAGTCTATGTTACCTGGACAATTTTTTAAGAGTAAAGTGTTTTTTTAAATATATCTATTGTTGCAATTTAAGTTAAGATTATGAACTTATGGTAAATAATAAGCACTCATAAAAAACACATGGTAATAACTGTTTAGGCGTTAAATTTGCTATTAAAATTTAATTTATGTTTATATATAAATGTGGAAATAACATTAATTTTGAGTGCCATACATTGACTGTAAAAGGGATGTGGATTTTTATTGATTTGAACTAAAAATTCCTCAATGTGATTGGTCCATAAATTAATAACTATTATTTAAATACTCAACTAGTAGTGACTGCTCTATTTCAATTCTTTGTAAAAGAAGGTTAAAATAACAAGCGTATGGCTTAATTTTTCTGATAATCATAAGAAAACATTTATATATATTATGTATGAAACAAAATAACATACGTTTGACTTCAAACCTATGATAAGAAAGTTCACATTGAAGACAGATGAAGCTACATATTTAAAACCCTATTGAGTCCTTTTGTAAATGTTGGAGAGACAAAACAATTTTTAATTGTGTACAGGATTGTAAAATTAGTGTCTGAGCTGTAAGATCGTAAGACGTAGATTTTGCAGTTTAGTGGCTGATGAAAATTTCTCATTTATTTTCAGATTAGGGATAACACGAAACTTATTGTTGAAAACATAAGAACAAATTCTTAATTTTGGCTTTGAACTCATTGTAATTAAAGTATTACTTCATAATAAGCAAAAGTCTATAAGTATTAAAAAAATAAGTTATACCCTGAAAGAAAAGAAAATTAAGGCTGGGTTATTAATCACTAATTCTCACTTTCATAATGCTGATAAATTATTTTAAGGAATTCTTCAAAATTTTGTTTTCACCTCCAAACATATTTTTTTAACTTCAGTACTTTAAAAAAAAGTACTGGTAGTTGATAAAAATGGTAACGGAATATATCTTCAAAGCATACAAAAATTCTCTCTTATGTAAGAATTAGAAAATCATTTGATATAAAACCCTATCGATACTTCCATCGACAAACTCCATACAGAAACATTATTAGTTTTAAATGACAGAACTTTGTACAATGAGCACTGTATGTCAATTGTGTAATTTCTAATGTAAGTTTTTTGCCAGAATAATTCTTAAATTATAATCCTAATATGTCCTAGTAGTGCTGGGCACAGATTCCAGCACAGGGAGTTTATACTGTTTTTACCATTATGCCCATATCTAAGGTCAAGATGTATATACCTTTTTACGATAGTATAGGTTTGTATATCGGATACAGCCAAGTATTACTTTCAATTAGTTATGTCAATACAGCAGCTGTAATTTCATGTGGTCCTCTGCGTTTGATTAGTCTTTTCTTGGTGTCTACATTTTAGTAACATGATTAATTAATATTCAGTGAATGCAGAATGATTTAAAGTTTTATATACAAATAGTTTTTTAATTAGCATAATACGTGTTGGTACATATACAGTATAAGTAAACGTCACACAACACAAATTTATTACAATATAAGCACAAAATGCACAAATATATTACAATTACAAGTACAAAATGCACAATATTATGGTGATCGATTTCGGTGAACCATGCTCACCTTCCTCAGACCAGAGGGATTCACAAAAAATGGCTCTGTGTGAATTCTTTTGTGAATCCCTCTGGTCTGAGGAAGGTGAGCATGGTTCACCGAAATCGATCACCATAATATTTGTGCATTTTGTACTTGTATTGTAATATATTTGTGCATTTTGTGCTTATATTGTAATAAATTTGTGTTGTGTGACGTTTACTTGTACTGAATATGTACCAACACGTATTATGCTAATTAAAAAAACTATTTTACAATATAAGCACAAAATGCACAAATATATGATTCTTTTGTGAATCCCTCTGGTCTGAGGAAGGTCAGCGTGGTTCACCGAAATCGATCACCGTAATATTTGTGCATTTTGTACTTGAATTGTAATATATTTGTGCATTTTGTGCTTATATTGTAATAAATTTGTGTTGTGTGACGTTTACTTGTACTGTAGTTTTATATATTGAAATTGCAGATTTCGTGTTATCTACAAAACCCACTAAGCTGCACAAATTTTACAGAATTAAATACAATTACATTAATGTATTCTGCATCATCAAAATTAATTCACATTCCTTTTCTTTTTGCCATAGTCAATGTGAGATGTAAGTAGGCTAGTTAGTAAGTTGTATTTGTGTTTTAAAATAATATAAGTGTTTGTGGTTTAAGTTTTTATGACTTAAATTTGATTTATTTCATGATTCTCTGTTTTATTTTAAATAGAACATATTGCTAAAAAATAAAACGTTAATTTGATATGAGATACTGTAAAAATAGGAATTTACAGTTTCTCTGAAATTATATCTAATTTGTGTCAATTTATAAATTTACTCTGCACATTTGTATCTATCATTTGTTGAACCTTAAATCTATTTCACCTGTATTAATATGTGTTTGTTTGTCTATAGGTCTGTTATAAGTTGTAGTTGTATTCTAATGGGCTTATCCACTGCTGCCAACCAAACCTTTCAATTTATTGTTACTGAAAAATAACATTTATTTAGCCTAAGTTGGCGGTTAAGTTGTTAAGTGTAGGTTAGTTCTCGATTAGTTAAAAACCTAACCGTCGTCACAAAATTAAAATTAGCGTACGCTGTACTTTAGTTTAATATTAATATAATTGTACCTGTTAATAATTATTACTTTATTTAATGTTAATCCTTAAACTTATAGTTATCGTTACAGAAATCACAATTTCCCTGATGATATGCAAATAGTTATAGGCCTACCAGCAAACTAATAGATAGTTTTTTACAGTAATTTAAGAAAGCTGTATTTTCTAAATAAACCTATTTTTGTATGTAAATTTTAAATATGTTTGAATTTACATTCTTATCAGCAATTTGCCCAGTTGAAAAGTAAATTTTGGTTTGCTTAAGTTTGTTCCTTTTTTTTATAATTTTTATTAAAATGTACCAAGTTCGGTTTCACAGTAATTCTAAATTAATTGTGATAGTTATTTGTGCATGAGTCCAACTAACAAAATCACAAATTTTATTTTCTATTTCTTAAAATGTTAAGAATAGTAGGCCTACATTTACATAAATAGCAACTAATGTTAGTTTAGAGAACATTATTTAGGTTAGGCAGGCAGCAGTGAGGCTCCTTCACAACGGACGTCATTTTGGTGTTTAGGATTCGGCTTTTTGTCGTTTGAAGATGAAGATTCTGTGGAGAGATGTGTATCAGAACATTTCGTCAACCTAAGTGGCAAGCAGGTACTTAAAACTGCCACATTTTTGCGGATTTCACTTTGTCTGTTACCAAATATTTATTATCGTTCGATTTACATTTTCATTTAAGGTTACATTAAGATTCTAGTTATGCTCTGGTTGATTATTTTACTAAGCAAAGTGTACCTTAAAGTCTTAAGTAGTGTAGTTTAGTTTTTTAACTAAGTTATCTTTACGCTCAAAATTAACTTATAAATATTTTTGATCGCTTATATCTAAAAAAAATTAGTAAAGTATCTTAGAAGTAATTTAATAGTTGACATTTTTACTATGTATTAAAATTTTGTTATTAGTGTTTTGCGTAAGTTATAGTATTTTTTACAGTATTCTGTTTATTATATATATGCATCAATTGTACAGTTTGGTAACAGACAAATTTTCTCATGCAGCTATTGATTGCAACTGTTAATGTAGTTTTTTATCATTTTCACTGAATATCGCATGCAGGTGGGTGTCAGGGTTGTGGGATGTGTGGCTGATGTTGTGTCCATCTGCTTTCAATCTTGGTATCAATTTATTTTATAAAAAAACCTTGGTGTTGCCTTATTTGTTTTAAGATAAATATCTTTTTAAGTTTATAAGTAAAAGCAGCGAGTGAATTAATCAGTTTTCATTAAGGACTAAAAATATTAAAAATAGTTTGAGCTGGTAATAATTCAACAGTTAAAAAAAGAACAAAGAAAACTATCAGATTAAAAGAAATTAAACCTTATATTTTCTTTTAGTACGGCCTGAAGAATCTAATGTTGCGTCAGAACAGTTATGAATCAAGAGTCTGCTTATGCACAGTAGATCAATGGTCAGATCTAGGGGGGGGGGGGGGTCAGCTGACTAGTAGTGAACAGTTGGTTTTAAACAAGCAAAGTTATTTTCCCTGTTAGTCATCAAAATTACTGAGTAATAAATATAAATCATCTTGCAACTGTTTGACTAATAATATCTGTGTTCTCAGTCCGCGATTGAGACTGTTAGTTACTCCATTACTGCTACGAAAATATGTGACACTTAACCTCATAGTCCGACCTAAATGAAAACTAGATCTTACAATCAGAAACTGTCTAATGATCCTTTCTTAATGACAGTAGTTTTTAATCCTTTCCGATCAGAAGCCGTATGGCTACCAGACATCTCTTACGATCGAAAGCCGTACCTCGAATGGCTTTGGAATTGCATCGTAAAAATGTTGATAAGCCTGTAAAGCGCTCTCCGTGTGCTATGATCTGTTGTTTAGAACCAGTACAATGTCAGTAAAACAGTTTAAACCAATGATTGCACTACTAATTAGTACAGTTAATATTAATTTAAGAGTGTATTTCACAGCTGATCAGTACATCGCTTATGTTCATTCTGCCAGCTTTTATGCATTGTTAGTGGTAATAACTGCTACTGGCACTGATATAATAACTTTATATGACTTTGTCAAATTATGGTGGTAAGGAAGACTTACATCATCAACTGGGTTTAACCCAATACGAGTGTATGCCGATTATATACGCAAACATTTTTCTCCTAGCAAGTGAAGTGTGTGTGTATATATATACACACACACACTGATTTTAGCTCACGAGCGTTTGCCGGGAATACCTGCATATGAAATTTAGTTTGTGTGATCCCCACCCTGCCTCCCAAGGTCACACGCAATTTGTTATTTGTCATACTACACCCTCCACCCAATACCGTTGCTGACTCCCCCCTTCCCTACTCTCTCCGACCTTCCTCTCTCTCTAAAACTTGTGTCGTTGTTAGTCCGGCATCCAGAGCTTCACTTTGTTTACTTGGACACGAGTTACTTCGGCTTATGAAATTGATTTGTTTTGTTTATTTTAATTGTGTAGTTTTGTTCTGTTTGTTTACTTTTGCATAACCTAACAGGAAAAGCCTCACTTACATCCAGAAATCTGCTTTGAGGCTTATCACACTAAAGAGAAATATGCTTGAATGCACTTGTAATATCATGTTTAGTCATTAGATTATAAAATCAAATGAACAAATAATTAGCATTTTATTCCAAACTTGCCTAACAACTGATTTTAATAAGACAAGCTAATGACGGGTAAAAACGAACAAAAGAATTTCCCTTAGAGCTAATGACGTGTATATAGGCAAGTATTATTTTGGAAAAAAGTACAAAAATTTATTTCGGCCAAATATTAGTTCATTTTGCATATAATAGTTAATTTTCAAGCATAATATTATATATTGGTAAAAAACTTAGTATTGACCCAAACCAAGTTTCATTTATGCTTGCGTTAAGAATATGAATTAGCTCGCGAATAGTTAATGTAAAAATTTATTTAACTTCTTAACATTTTTTTACAAAAATAGTAAAGACCAATCATAGAAACTAGATTACAAATGTTTAAAAGCTTTTAGTAGCCTGAGTATTAATTATTCTCTCAGTAGCTCTTGGGTGTTGAACTTGAACAAAATTCCCATTTTATTTTTAATCCTTCCTGAAACATACTTTCTTAAAGATCATAATAGATTCATAAATTAATTAACTATAAAATAAAACAATATTTACATTAATAGCTGTAGCAGAACTAATATCATAGGGTTAGTTTTGGCTGGAAGTAAATCAGAGTGCAACATAGATGATAGGATGGGTGAGAGGTAAAGGACCCTTGATTTTTAATTTGGAAACAAAAACAGCTGCCCACTTATTTCTGTAGAATTCAAGAGTATCATACCTGAATACATGATTTTTTTATTGTATTAGTGCCTCATTTTCTCTGTGCTTGATAGAAATAAAGCTCATCATTATTATTATTTTTAATTTATGGACATAATGAGTTGCACTTCAGAGTGGAGATGTAAAATGTAAACCGTTAAATAAACTTGATTGAAATGGAAACCAACCAAAACATTAACTTCTTCTCATCCATTTTCTACCGGCCAGAAATTAAGAACTAAATTGTAATGCAATTAGCCTGTTTCCTTCAATTAAAATATTCAGGCAACAGATCTGGAGTTTGTGTTAAACAGTAAATTATATGGTCTATGAAATCAGCAATAAACTGAGAAATAATGGTGCCTTACTGGATTTTATTTGAGTGGTTAAGAGGTAAAGTGGACCAACCCAAAATTTACACATTTTTAGGTGAACACCACTACCATATGCAGAAAATTAAGTCCTTTTTAATGGAAAAAATGAACCAACCTTTATCAGCTGTAGTTTTTATTTAATTCCATGAAATATGTTGGTCCAGTTTGCAACTAAACATTTCTTTTATAGAAATATGGACCAACCTTTCTATATTTGGTGCAAATTTGGACCAACCTATATAAGTTTACTTACATGTAATGTCAAATCATGATTAGGTGAACAGTAGACTGGACCAACTTGTATGATACGATTTTATTTCCTTTTTAACTGTCAAGTGTTTTTATTTCCTATTCACTGAACATATGTTTGTTTGGAGGGAAACCTGTGTTTCAAGTTGTGTTATAACCAACCTTAACGTAATGTATAGTCATAAATAACCTCTTCAAACGTAATTTGGTAATTACAGTATTGTGATTAATAAGGCTTGCATAGTAAAGAAAAAAATAATTCTTAAAAACAGCAAGCTATATTTGTGAACCAGTCAGGAAACAACTGAATAAGAGTTGAAGTTTTAAGCTGAGTCCCTACACAGGTAATGGACTGTTAAAATGATCCTGTCAGATAAAACACAGGCGACACGCTATCCATGTACCAACATCACGCCGTCTATTGTCTGCGAAAACTGGCTGGGGGACTGGGCTTAACAGATTTCAAAAGTGATGCAGACTGTTCATATGGTACAATCCCTGCTGAATATAAAGTAAAGCACAGTAAGCAACTAAACAATGCACTGTTTCGGAAAACTAACCAGGTACTCTCGGTGATGCAGGAGCTGGCGTCTATGCCTAACTGCACATTGCAGGTGCTGTTTGGTGTGTGTGCAGAACCTAGTTATAGAACAGAAATAACTGAGTAATTTTTTTACTGTAATTGTAAAATCACAGGTTGACCTGTGATAATGGTTCCGCTTCTCTGAGCCAGTACCGTGCATCGTCTTAACAACAGCTCAGCAGTAGTGGAGTGATGCAAAGTTTTGTACCGGCTGTACTAAAGCAAGCAAACTGATATTAAACTGAAATATGTGACTAACCTATCGACTGCTGTTATACTTTCCCATGCTTTTAATTAAATAACAACCCTTTAGTGCAAACATCCTTTTGATAAGACGTAACATACAGTGCAGAGACTTGCCCACATCTTTTTATTAGGACGTCTGGTACTGATAAGACTTGCCAATTTTTATCACAGTATTGTTTTCAGGATGAATACGTCGATTAAAGTGGAAAGTTGGGTAACGAGTCTACTCTATTTTGAGTCCTTCGTTAATATTTTTCAACCGTAATATAGTGAACTTTTTGACTGTCACTTAGCTATTGCAAATAAATTGATTAATTCACTCTCTGTTTTATATATATATTAATAAATATCAGTATATAAAGCTTCAATCCTCTGAGAGCAGACGTTAAGTGTGTCATGTTTGTATAAAAGATTTTTTAGTTTTGGGATTCTTCTTTTTCTGTCAAAATTAATGGAACAAATTTAAGTTTTATAATTTAATTATTTTATAGCAGTTAGCTTTATTGGTGTGTTACATAATATTCTTTATTATGAAATAATTGTTCATTCATCGATAGTAAATTATTTAAGCATTGGATTAGACAGATCTGATTACGCAAGACATACATATGCCCTGTTATTTACGTTTACAGTTTTAAGTCATCAAAGCTGTATTACCAAGTCAATATATTTAGCTATCATTCTTTATAAGAATAAAAAGGTATATTCAGAAATGAAATATGTTCAGATGTTATATCTATTCAGAAACAGTACTATAATTATTTATTATTAAATTTGCAGGTTACTTTTAGGGCTTTAGACCTAGGAATACAGTAAAAAAAGAGAGTAGCATTGCCAGGTAAACAGCAGATAGATATACACACGCAAAAAAAAATACTGGCCCTGAAATATTTTACAGATTGTGTCTGTATTTATGTTTTGTCTGTGTGTGTATATTTACATTTTACCAGGCATGTTGCTTTCCTTGCTATTTTTATTATTTGATAAATAAAGACTTAAAAAAATAACTGACGAGTGTAAATTATTGTTGAGGATTTTATATTAATTAGTTGCTTTTACATTTGCAGTAAATGACAAGTACACTAATCTTAAAATTAGTTTTTGTTAGAAATAGCTATTTAATAATGTTATTTTGTTAAATCACCACAAATAACTTTAAGGAATAGTTTTTCTGTACCAAATACAATTTTTTATCGTTCACAAACATAGTTTTACTATATTTATTATTATGGTAGTAATAAAAATATTGTTTAGCTAACAAAATTATATATCTTAATCTGAAACTAAAATTATTTCCAATTTTATACAATTACCAGTGACAATAGTTTATTGTTAACCTACGCTCAGTCCAATTTGAGATGTTATTATTAGCAATTGGCAAACATCGTTAAGACTCGACATAGTTATTTACTAAGTAGCTTTTTAAAAATGATTATATCATCAACATATAATACAGTTTGTTATTCACTTAATATAAACAACTAACTTTAAATAAATTTTTTAATTCATAAATAGTCTTAGATCATATATTTACTTAGACCATTTTCGGTTTGTTTATTGTGTGTTTGATGTTCAGGTTGAAATCAAAAAGGCCGAGCCGCGAGATGCCAGCAAGATGAATGAGAACTCTGGAGCGAATCAGTGGGGGCCACCTCAGAATGCCAGCCACATGGCTATGGGTGGCGTAAGTACTTTATTGTATTGTATTGTTTATTTCAACGCCAGTAGCACTTTCTATTGATTATTCAAACATTGTTATGGGACAATGTTCCAAACCCATCAAGCTAAATCTAGTTGGACCTCTCAGGATTTGAACGCGCAACCTCCTGCATTGAAGTCGGGAGTGCCAACCGTCAGGCTAGCAAAGAGGCCCATAAAATTATTGAGGATATTGTGATAAGGACTTTATTATAAAAATAATAAAATTAGTTTACTTAGTACGTGGAGCAAGAAGTTTATCTCGGTCTTAGTTTGTTAATATGAAAACTTACCTAGAAATTTCGCTTGATTTCGTAAGCAAAATTTACTTGTTTCTGATTAATTCTCTTACTAACTAATGTACTTGTTAATTAATCACTGCACTTACATAGTATGTTTGTATACACAGCTGCAATGATGATTCGATGACGAGACAGATACAGTAAAGATGTTTTTGGTCAAAAATCTTGTTTCAAGTTTTTTGTACAATTTGGAGACCAAAATAATTCTTTACTTGTGTTTGGTGATATTTAGCAAACTGAACAGCAGACTTTAAGGTACAAATTAACATTTATGGCATTCTGTCAAAAGAATCTTAAGTAAGTACTTAATAGTGCCTATGATTTTCTTTGTTTCTATTTTTTTTTCTGCACTAGCTTTTACTGAAATAACTCTAAAACACTTGTATTGCCCTATTTGGTGATTCAAAATTATAAACCGGATAGATAGGGTCATTATACCGGGTATAAATTACTCCATCAACCTTTTTCATTTGTAACTAAGCTGAACTTTTGCTTGTTTTTCATTTTGTTTGGATGGAGGAGGTCCATAACAAGGGTCTGAAATTCACTACCAGATGGTGTTTTCATGACACTACAAAACGTAAACAACAAACAGACATAGCTGTACAATGAAAATCATTCTGTTCATGCAATAAACAAGCCTAGTAGTACATTATATCTCACAGATGCTGCAAACACTATTGCAAAGAAATAATCAGCACAGAATGTAGTCATTAGCAACACTCTGTGTAGCGAGTACTGTTGGACTTAACTCATGCCAACTGTACTATTCACGCCAACTGAAAACAACTACAGACGTAAACAACGGTTGAGAGATTTAGTGGACTTATTACAGAAAATGCTAACAATACAGTTAAACCAATCGTAATATCTTATAAGCAGTTTGGGTAGTACCACCTCCCCCCGCCCCCAAGACACATGCAGTGGTATTCAGAGACAAGTACACGCCTTATGTAATCAGAAATTGTACCTGGAAAGTTTTGTTAACTTATGTTTCTTTAGCAAAATTTCACTTGAATCTAACTTAATTCTTTACTAACTAATGTAATTTTAGATTGATCTGCACTCTCATAGTCTGTCTAATTATACAGCTGTAATGATGATGTGATGACGAGACAGATACAGTAAAGATGTTTTGGTTGAAATTCTGGTACAAGTTTTTTGTACAGTTTGGAAACTAATATCATCATTTACTTGTGTTTGGTGATTTTTTGCAAACTGAACAGCAGACTTTAAACTAAAAATTTACAATTATGTCAAAATTATTAATTGCATATCAATACCACTGTACGTGTAAGGGTGGGTGGGTGGGTCAATACTCCCTGTCATCCTCCTCGGGCTCCACTCGCATTAAAATCAATGTTTTCTCCGTCCTTCTCCAAATGCAAATCTCCATTGCTTTCAATCTCTTCTCGTCTCCTGTTATACGAGACCATGGGTCCGTTACGCACAGTAAAAGATAAAATTCCATAATAAAATCGTAGTACGTGCTATACTATACAGTTTATCCAAACAGCTGACTGCTCTAAAACAATGAAAACAAATGTATGAATGATGTAACTCTTAATTATTGCTCTCCAAATCAGATGTATGCCTTTTAACTTAAAGAATTTGCATCAAATGTTAAATAAAATCATAAAATGATTGAATTTTCACTTTTTTGTACTAGTAATATTGGTAATTTGAAATAAAATTAATGAACATTTTTATTTTAGTTGCATTGTATGCCAAATACAAGAAATAAAATTAGATCAAGAAAACAATTTTTTAATTAATTGTGATGTAGTTTCAGACAGTATTTAGCTACTCATAAAAAGTGTGTTTTGCATCTTGTAGTTCCCACAAGGGTCAAATTGATTCAAAAACACATGCAAGACTACTTACTTATTTTGCTGTTAATCGAGTTAATTAGTTGTTAGTGGCACTAGGTACTAATGTTTACTTAGATAATTGTCAGTCTACTTTGCACTAACAACATAAGAGCTTATTTTTCTGTCCTCTTTAAGAATGGGGTGACAGAAGGTTGGTCAGTTTCTTTGTGTTAAACATTTGCACATAAATGCTTGAATCAGTTATTGTTGTTATGTTGGAGGTGAAGTATAGCATTGTTATGACAAACCCACACTACATCAGTTTGTCCATGTTTCCTAGTAACATTACCAGTGCCTACTTTGTTATTTAATAATACCAGTATTTTAAATAAGAGCTTTAGCTAAACTCAGTTTGAGAGAAAAATAAACCACCGGGAATGTAGTTTTTGTTTTTCTTTAAGATATGTATATTTAAGGAAAGAATTGTGTTTTATAGAAAGTAGCTGAACTTGACTATCTGTGTTATAGGGAATGGGCATGGGAACACCCAGTGGCCAGATGGGAGGCCCAATGGGTGGCATGGGCCCAATGGGTCCTGGCAACATGATGCAAGGTTACCAAGGATGGGGCTCAACGCCACAAACTCAGTATCCAGGTAAACTACAGTTTTATCATTATACATGTAAATTTCCCATTATAGATTTAGTCTGAAATAAGCACCACTCATAATGTGTGTTTACTTTTTGGGATTGAGTGTGGATTGACAAATTTTCATTTACCATCTTGTTATTGCATGTAGTTGTTAAACAGATTAAGTTGTCTTTCTGTATTTTTTTAGCTGTTTCTTGTACCTTACATTCTTATACTTTTGGCACATATAAAATATTAAGCAAATTAAAGTCGTGGATTGGTAAATCTTACATGCATTCTGATGATTAACCCTTTCCACTCCAATTACTGGGAACCCAGTTTCCCTATCAGCTCCATTTACTTTTAAGCAAAGATTGTCTACTACATTTGTTCAGTGGGAAAAACATTACAGTGGAACCTCGATACCACGAATCTCAAGGGAATTGAAAAATATTCGTCTTATCGAGGTATTCGCGATAACGAGGTTCGTGTTAGCGAGGTTCAAATGAGTGACATTCGTGTTATAGAGGTTAGCATTTTATACGGCGACGGGTTGAAATGTAATTCCAAATAAAACATACGTAAAATACATACATCGTACTGTACATTGTAATTTACAAATTAATGACAGATACAATTAATACATAGGAATATAAATAGCCAGCACAATAAAAAGTAAAAGGCCAAATGAGTATGACTTAGTAAATTACATAACCTAATCAACATTTTGAAATACAGTACTGGTAGTAATTTAGTAAACATAAACAAAGAGTAACATACGAAATTACTGTAGTATTGTACTACACTGTACTAAATAATACACCATTGGACACGCCCGCCATATTCACTAATCACTGACACAACACTACGTACAAAGAGAGGCTAAACTGAAGTCAATCGGAACTGACAGTACAGTCTCATGCCACTGCAGTGGCGCGACAGACGGAAGTTAGTTTTCATGTCTTGACATGAATGAATTGGAAATATAAATACGTCTTATTGAGGTTCCACCCGTGGGAATTCGTCTTATAAAGGTCAGATTCATGTTATAGAGGTTTTTGGCTGTTGAAATTCGTGTTACAGAGGTTTCTCCTGGTCTTGGAAAGTGGAATAAAATTCATCTTATCGAGGTAGTTATATTCAAATATTCGTGTTATAAAGGTACTTTTAACATTGAATGTTATGGGCAATTCAAGGGGATTTTTTTAATATATGTGGTATCGAGGTTTTCGTGCTATCAAGGTTGTACTGTATCTGATAGTTCCAAAAAGCTGATGTATTTTTTCTTTGTTTCTTCTATGACTAAAGTATAGATTAATATAAAATAAAACATATAATTTATTTTCAAAATTTTTTTTTTCAATATCAACTGTTCTTGCATGGGTGGGTGGGTGGGTCAATGCAACTGTTCTTGTATGCGCGGGTGGGTGGGTCAATGCAACTGTTCTTGTAATTAACATACAATTTTTTTAAATTATACACAAAAAATATATGATTCTAAAACCGAGTTTTTATGAAAAACAACATTTTTACCAAAAAAATTATTTTCACTGCAACTAGTTAACAATTGCTCCATAAATTTTATTTTATTGCTTAGCAACAGTCAAAAGGTACATAATTTAGACTAAATTTGTCAGTAAAGCTTTTTTCAATAATTCAAAACATGTTATCAGCTAAAAATATAAACAGACAAAATCTAATAGCCTACTTGCAACGCTCTTTCATTTTCATACCTGTTACACATAGGCCTACGGTAAAAATACTTATGAACATACAGGAAATGTAAAAGATGAAAAGAAATGTTTTAGGCACATAACTAGTTGGATAATAAATCCTCGTCTAATAGTAAGCTGGTAATACCGTCATCACTGAGGTTTGAAATCGAAACTATTCTGTCGCCACTTCCATCATTTGGTAGAATACTACTGCTGTCGTCTTCACCCATTTTATTCGACAGGAATCATCGTCGTAAAAATAAAAATATGAATAAACAATAAAACAACAACGATAACCTAGCAACAACAATGCGTTTTATAAGCTCACTACGAACGATAACATATGACGGAACAACGTGAGTGCAGATAGCTGTTGCAGTCAGCCAGCTGTTTACAGAGCAGCCACAGACGACAAACATTACATTTTCTGAGGTTTGTTTACCGATAAAAACTAAACTCAAACAGTTCCGAAAAAATTCTACAGATAGCAGCACATATCAAACAACAACCCTAGCGGTCAATAATGTAACTACGTCAGTCTAAATACAATCATAGAACGTTATTATAGTGATGTCGGGCCCGGCCTGACATTGGAGTTAGTGCGGTAAGCTTGCGTGGCGGGGCTGCCCCGCCACTTGAGTGAAAGGGTTAGAGATTTACAGTCCGTTAACCCTTTCCACGCGTATTACGGGATTTCTCGCAACGTTATATTTACGTAAAACGCGTATTACGGGATTTCTCGCATTTGAATATTTTGAGATAAATATTTAAATTTAAGTGATAAAACTATACTAACGTGTACGTAAATGGTTATTGAGGTAATTTTGAAGACAACAGAAAGGATGACAACGTTTTTTGTCATCGTGACCTTCACGCACCGTCGCCATGGCAACCGAGCGGCCATTGTGTGCTGCTGCGCCGCGCGTATTACGGGATTTCTCGGACCACCCAGATGAGTGTTTTGAGTTATTTCACACAAAAAAAAAACATTCTAGGGATACTTGTAAGTGCTTGTATGTCATCTATATTAGTAAACTTGTAAATAATTATTATGATTACATATATATTTAAGCTTAATCTAATTTAATTTTTTTATAGATTTATGAGTAAATAAACAGAATAATTGTTCAACAATGGGAATTTTACAAATTGCTGTATATTAAATATTGATTTAAAAATACCAGTTTGGATTGTGTTTTCTTAACAGTTGTTGGCCTTATAACAAAATTCTAAATAGAACTTTAAACATTTTTAAAATATTTTTTTTCAATTTATGACACGTTTAAAAGAAATAGCAAATTTCTTATGTAGCGTGCAAAGGGTTAAATCTTTATTAACCCTTTAGTAGAGACTGGCTGTGATGTGGCGGTCTCAGCGATTCTGCTGAGGTGCCATCACAGTGTGGGAGTGGTTATCTTGTAAATAGGGTAGGTAACACCTTGACACGCGGTTGTCACCAGAAAAATATTTTCTGGTTCTGGCAAAAGCTTTTAACCCTTTTAGTGCTACGCCGTCTGGCCTATGGATATACCCAAAAATGCTACGCAGTTTTGAGCGAAAATGAAGTTTTTGACAAATTTTCATAGATTCGTTATTTGTTGTCATGTGTTCATGCATTTTCTTTGGTATTGTGACGAAATAAACAGCCTCTCTCTCTCTCTCTCTCAGAGGTATGTTCGCTGATGTCCTATCTATCCAATATACTTATATTGATTTTCTGATACCTTTCAAATAAAATGCCATCAGCCGGTAAAATAAACAAGCCTGTTGTGTATATATATATATATATATATATATATGTGTGTGTGTGTGTGTATATATATAAAATATGTAGCGTCCTCATAGTATACGCTGAAGCACTAAAGGGGTAAATATTGGAAAATCAATATTTATATTTTTGTTTTTATTTACACTACTTTTTATTTCTGTTGTCAATGTATTGTTTTGTAAAAATAACAATTTTCACCAAGTGTAATGTAAAAAATAGAGATCAATTTGATGCTACTGCTGGCCTGAACTGTTCTATCTTTACGTAAAAGCTAAACTAGCACCACTGCTTTCATTTCCCGCTATGTTCTTGTAAGTGTTACTACTGTACGCTGCTGTACTGGCAGGAGAAAGACATAAATTCAAGACCCACTACCAGTGTTCGGCTTTATTGCAGATGTTTTTTTTACCCTGGCACTTGTTCCATGATATGTTACAAGATCTTTTCCATTACGGAAATTATTGCTGGCAAGTTAGTAGAGACAAATATGTGGACATGGGAGCAGGCTTTAGTTGCCTCTGTTTTGTTAGGATAGCTGTTGTAAATTGTTGGTGTTGAGCTTCATTTGTTGACAGCAGGAACTTAGAATTGGGCATGAAAAGTATCTATAAGATCTATCAGTCATTTGTGAACTTAGTTCATATATAGTTGTTTAGACGGTTTTGCTATTATCTGGTCTGTATGTAAAGGTCATGTTATTCAAGAAACACAACAATGTGTTGATTGTGTGTTAGTGTTATGCTTGTTACAAAATTGAAGAATTCATAATCTTAATTAATATTTATTGACAAAGATTGTGCAATATTTAAATAAGAATTATTTGACGGTTATAAATAAGCAGTCAGTAAAAAGTGAAAGAAAAATAGCATATTGTTGGGGCCACTGGTCCCTTTTTCAGTTCACCACTTTTTACTAAGTATAATAGTGCTTTATATTTAATCTAAAAGTAAGCATTAAATAATAATATGTCATAATACATTTTGAAAAGGATCAGCTGATAATCACCGGCTGTTCATTTGTCATTGGGCTATTAATTAATGACACTTTCTAAGGAATAGTCGGCCTTAGTTTGTAACAATGACTACATTCGCTCATCTACACTCATCACCACTCATGTCACGGGCAGTATTCAGAGCAACATGTAAAGACTTGATACTTTGAAGGGTTGCTGGAACAACTAGGTTTCTCAACCTAAATTAATTTAGTTATTCAAATTCATTTCTTGGATTGTTTTATTTTTTTTTTTTTTTTATTATAGGGCCTACTTATTTTTTATTTTTATTAATGTATTCAAATAAGCATTGTTTGGAAGAGTAAAGAGTTTTTAATCCTTAAATTTTAAAAATTAAGTATTATTTTTGTACAGGCATGGAGGTCTTAATTATTAATATTTTTTTTCATGCGGCCCCCATAATTGGGCCCTTGGTCTGTTGGGGTCGCAGTTGTTTTTCGCAGGTTTCAGTATTATGTTTTCTTTTGTTTGTTTTGGTTTTTGAATATATCTGTTTCATTACAAATTAATCTTATGTTTAATAATTTAGCTTATGTCTGGTTGTATTTAAACTGTATTTATATTATTGTATTATAACCAAGAATGTATTATATAATTTGGAGTACTTTATTTAGGCGCATAAGTTATAATTGTGTTTCTTTAGTTATTTAAGTTTTTTTTTTTTTCATCAAATGTGCCTTTTTATTGTGATCAATAATTTTGCCTGTGAAACTAATCTGTACCTGTGAAAACAATAAATACATTTATTATTATTATCACACTCATTCGAAATCCATATTCATCCATATCTTGACGATCGGCTTCTTATGAATAAATAAAAATAATATATCCTATCATTTTCATTGTTTGCTACAACTTCCTACTGTCCTTCACTTGAGTTTTAAAGCTGAGAATCAAATGCAGTACAGTCTCGGTTATCCAAGGTAATTGGGACCGAGGCCAGCTTGGACACGTAAAAACTAAAATTATGTAAAAGCCACAAAATTTGTTTATTATAAGAAAAGACGCAAAATACTGAAAAAGTAGTTATAGTCCTGTGCAAAAGTAGGAGCATCAGGTTGTCTTAAAATTTATATTACCGCAGTATGACAAGAAGTTGGGAATGAGTATTGCATTTTAAAACTGTTTAAAAGATGATAAAAAAACGCAATAATCGAATTTACTTGTAAAGAACTAATATAATGTCCATAGGCAACAATGTGGCTGAGCAATTTCCTCTAATATTATATTTGTTGATAACGAAAGCCGAGCATTCCTTCTTTTGTGTTAACCAATCTCTAGTATCATTATTTCATCCGTCTACAGTCCACATTCGCCACTTCTTGTTCGGTGTGTAGAGAACTGATCAGTCCGTTAATCTAACGAAATTATCGTATTTATCCTGCTGTCTACCGCATTCTTCATTACACTCTTAATAGTGCAGGGAACCATTCAACATTTTAATGGAATAAAATTATATCAATGTCACACTTGTTGTACACATAGGTGATGAAAACACTGATGAGTTTCAATTTCATTATAAGATAAACAACTGTCAACCATTTACCATTCATATAATAACACTGGAATAAATATTCAACAATAACACTAACAGCAATAAATTACGGCAATAAAACAACTACATACATTTAGTACAAGTGCAGAGTCGACTAAGCCGATGGTGTCAGGTGGTTGATATTTCATTAGTGAATGTATTTTGGTGGCAAAATTATTCCTAGAATATGTAGTAGGGCACAGTATCATAAATATGTCACGTGACGGCCCTGCAGCGCCTTAACCAATAGCCAACCAATAGAGAATGATTACTTGTCAAATGATTATATGATGTGTCGGTGCTGTAGCTTTCCTTTTACTAACAGTTTTGTGTTTATTTTCCATATTCTGATAACTATCTTGGTTAACCCAGAGGCCTCGGTTGAGCGGGACTCGGATAACCTACATTCTATTGTTAAAGGGTGAATTATTGATACATATATACATATGCTGAATTTTTCTTTTGTACTTTTAGAGACAGCAAAAAAACACTTGTTTGCTTTAGCACATTTCCTTTAAGAATTATATTGAAACAGTTTCTGCACTGAAAAAATGCTTAGATTAGTATTAATACTTTCAGCCCAAGTGAGCTATTTTCAAATTTGAAATTAAACATAAGCAGATATTCCGTTGTTGTATTAAGTGTAAATCGTAAATTAAAAAACAAACCATATATAATATATGTTCTTTCTTTAGAGCTTGTTCCCTTTCTGGGTTTATGTAGTTTGGTATGATTGTTGCCAGTTGATTGATAAGTGGTTGTTATTGCAGGGCAATGGGGCCCATCAAACCAACCTCCAATGAATGGTAGGTTCCAACCTAAAGTGTGAGTCTGTAGCTTGTTTTAGATGCGTGTTTGTTGTAGTGTAACCTTCTAGTGATTGTAGCCTAGGAAATAGGTAACAACTGTTGCCAGTGGTAACTTGTCTGTTTCTGTACAAGGAGATAAAGTTTAAGTTTATAGATAATTGATGAATCATAAATTGAGTTTTTACTATTAAAAGTCTCAAGGAAGTTTTGCTTATGTTCATCATTTATTTTTATAGCTCAAATATTTAGTTGTTGAAGGAAAACTGTTTCGGTTAAAAATTGTTGTTCTAGTTTTCCCAAAGGCAAGCTGAACTAGTGACTTACTATTGATTTGCTTTGTTTCAGGTTACGGCACTCCATCAGGCCCCGGGGGTTACCAAAACTGGGGAGCACCTCCAGGACCGCAGGGACAGCAGATGGCACCTCCCCAGTGGGGCTCCAACTACCCACCTCAGCAGACGGGATATGGATCTTATGGTGAGTGTTGGCGTAGATAAAGCTTTGAGTCATGGTCTTGAGATTTTACCCTTTTAAAAACCAATATTGTAATAGCTAGTGATGTATCAAAACAACAATTTTGTAATCTACCTAATTATTCATAATATAAACTGCGCCTATTTTAGCAAAATAAAGGATCAACCAATATAATATGTAGAAGTAAAATATTTTGGAGTAGAGATTATCTGCTTGTGTAAATGAGTTAGTAGTTACTCAGTTGCCAGCCCGAACCAGTACAAGTAGTAAACAATAGTAGACTTAATAAACAATGAATCTGTGTTATGAAAAAAAAAAAGAATTTATTAAACCATTTTTTAATTATAAAATTTGATACCATCATTTTCAGTTCTACAGCTAAAATTAGCCACTAATGTTTTTTTTTTTACAATTTACTTGCAATGTTTTTTTTTACAAAGAACGTAGCATACTGTTACCTCCGTATGATCAAAAAAAAATATTGCCACAGAGTTTGCAACCAAATATGTAGTAAAATAAGCTTGTTTTGATTTTAGCCTTTTAAGGCAAATAACTTAAAATATCGAGCGTTATAAATTTTCTCATTCATAGGTTTCATGAAATGCTGGGGAGAGATCAGTCAACTTCAGTCCTGTTTTTATTTTATGTATATAACGAGCTTTTTAACACATGGCATATTGTGCATACAATTAGTATGTATTTGTTTATGTAGTTTCCTTCTGCATAAAGTCACATAAAATATCTTACTTTTTCCCCCAGTTCCATTGTTCTAAAGCTGCTTCTTGCGGACTTTGATATCTAATGTGTGTACAAAATAGGTGGGTAAAAGTATCAGTGATAATATTTTCAGTCTTTGGTGTTCTAAGGAAATGTTAGCTAATTTTTAGATCCTGAAATAAGAATTTTTTCGAACTTGATGATGAGAACAAAACAGCTGCACAGTATTCACCCATGCTATCCTCATCATTTTGTGACCTAGTCAGGATTATAACTTTTCATTACCGTTGCGTAGTGAAATTGAGTAGAAGAAATGATTACTAAATGTAGCTTTTCTGCAGTTTAAGTGTTGGGTAGGTGGTATTCATATTATTCCCTTCCTCTATGTCATAGTTGTATAAATTATTTGTCAACCATTGGTAAGTTAATGGTAAGTAAAGGACAGAGCAAGTTACTTGAACGTTCTTTGGTAGAATGGTGAATTTTGGCAGACAGTAATTAAAAAAAATATGGTGTTCTTTGGTTACGGTTCGTTGTTATTTACTATAAAATCTCTGCCTTGTATATACAAGCCATATATGAAAACATGCAAAGAAAATTTTGCTTGCTTTATATACAAAACCTAAACATTCGAGGTTCATTGCTCCCATAAGTAGCTGAAGCTATTTAACCTGAATCAATGTGATATTGGACATTTTAATGTCACGATTGTCAAAAGGACAGACTTGAAATTGGTTTCTATGTAATTTAAATTGTTGAATTTCTTAAATACTATTAATTTACATATCTAGGTTAAGACAGTTGTTTATTGTTTGTGAAATAAATGTTGTGGTGCAATGATGAAACACAAGGCTAGAGTACCGACTCTGATGATGATAACTAAATATCGTTCGTTTTAATATTCTGAGCATCACCTTTTTTTATCACACTTGTTCTTGATGGGAGATTAGGATTAAGAGGTAAAGATGTATATCAAACTAACTTCCACCGAATTAAAATATAAGCTGCCACAATGAAAGCTCGGAAACATCATAAAAGGCTTAGTTTATCTTTGCAGATAAAATCTGTATTTAGAATAAAGAAATGTAATTTGGAGACATTTGTTAATTTTTTATATTGTACATAATTTATGTAGGCTACATGGTTTGGTAAGTCGCATATTTAGCATTCTTTTTCAGTTTTTATTAATTATCTTTTCATATTTCTTTATCATCTATTTAGTCACTATAAAAATGCAAACAAGCAATATCTAGGTTCCATACTCAAAGTAAAAGATCAAATTTGATTTGGTCTTGCTAAAAGGCTCTTGTACTCCTAGATAATTAAAAATGATATCTATTTTGTGTACATGTCTG
This sequence comes from Stictocephala bisonia, assembly GCA_035578905.1. Taxonomy (NCBI): domain Eukaryota; kingdom Metazoa; phylum Arthropoda; class Insecta; order Hemiptera; family Membracidae; genus Stictocephala; species Stictocephala bisonia. Next base: position 796,524 of record JAQJVL010000359.1, on the reverse strand, counting down.
AAACCATAGGTTTAGATTTGATGAAGGAGTAAAACTAAATCAAAATTTGCCTTAAAATCATACTAATAATTTAGGTTGAGTTTGAAGGCACTAGATAAGATTATTCAATTACATCAATATAGGGATAAAAAGTCAGCCATTGTATGTGAAATTGGGTTAGAAATTATTATATTAAAGAAGTGGAGACTTGTTGATTGAATCTGAAGTGATTACGATATGATATTCCCATATTCTGGGCACTAAATCCATGGTCAGCATAGACTTAATATTCGTGTCAGTTTGTAAATTAAAGCAAATATGACTCTTTATTTCATTAAAAGGGGTGTTTTGGTTGTTGGCTTAATGAATATCCAACACACACAAGAATATCAACTTGTTGGCCACAACATGATCCCCACTAAGTAAAGGTGGAATAATGCTCATCCAAACCATCATTAGTGGTCCATTAAACCTGAAGAATCAAAGCCAAGTTTCCCTGTTTCAGCTGTTTTATTTACCAGGTTGTAAATAGGGTTTACCAAGTACAATAGAGCTTAAAAGGTATGATAAACTAAAACACATCTTGCAATGAGCCATGAAGCAATTTTGGAGACACTTCAATCAATCTAATAGTGATGTTGAGACATGATTGAAAACAAACATTCAGAAACAGAGGAAAAACTTTCTGAAGACAGAGATCCAAAATTATTTTTAAGCTTGCTCAGCACATGAATCAAGACGGTTTGATATCCTAGATCCTGCAATCGTACTGTTAGTTAATTTGTATGCATTTAATACAAGTGATGAAAGGGTTCAAAAGAACCTGTAAATATGTTCCAATATTGGTTTGTGTATGGTTAAATTAGATTGGTGTCTGCTTGAAAATATTGTGAGAGTACTGGTGGACATTAAAAAAAAGAGCATATACAAATTCAAGATTGAAGAAATATAAGTTAATAGGAAGCACTTAGATGAAGATTGGCACAATCAACTTTTGTGTAAATAGAAAAGTAGCAGCAGGAAAGCTCCAGAACTCAAGAAACTTCTCTAGATTAAAAAAAAAGAGAAGTCATTCCTTCTTGTAAAAACTGGTTTGTATTGCAGGACCTAACCAGACTGGCTATGGGAGCAACTGGAACTGGAATATGCCTCAGAATGGTCCCTCGGCACAAGGTGGGCCCCCAGCTACCGGGGCCCCAGGATCTCAAAGTAGTAGCTACGCAGGTAACAACCTGACTCTAAAACTACTTCGTGAACATTGAAAAGCTGAACAAGTCTCCATTTGAGCCGTTTGTTTACCTATATTATTACTTTTAAGAGTCAAATAAATTTTATTGACAGTCAACGATGTTACAAAAAGCAGGATTTTTACTATTAAATTGGTTTTAGGGTATGAGAAGCAATTTAGATATGTAAGTAGGGAAATACACTAGGAGGAAACAAAGATAATGTGGTCAAAAATTTACCTAACATCTTTCACGCCGATTTAATCTTTAAATTAATAGTATGGTAGTTATCTTTTAGTTATTGTTTATTACTATTTTGATAATGTTTTAAAGTAATTTACTTAGTAACATATAAGTTTCCTTGTCACTTTTAATGGGAATTTTAACGCTTACAACAAGTGAAGTAAATACATATGTGTGTTTCTACAGGAGATATGTACTCAAGTGGAGCCACAGGTGCAGCTCCTACAGGCCCTACTCCACCTGCTGCTCCACAGAAGGCAGCAAATGACTACGCAGCTTATGGCGGTTACACAGGCTACCAACAGGTAATGCTACGTACACTAAGTCTAACACTATTGTAGTACAACACTGCATCACTATCTAAGGTTAAGACAGATTTTCAGCCTACTTAACCACATAATTAGGAAGTAATAGAAATATCATAAACATTAGTAAAAATGATGATAAAAAAGTGTTTATAAAAAAAAAAAAATACATTCTATAGAACTAAGATAGACATTCTCTCAGATTATTAAGTACTCTTTGTTAGAATAAATTCTTTGTAAAGAAAATAAGAAGTATAAGAATGTTTATTACAATGGATAAGCTGTTAAACATAAAAATACTTAATTTTTCTTTAACAAAGGGTCATTGCGAGATCAGTGCCTTTTAAAATCTACCCATAGACATGTCTGTCCTACCTATAAACAGACATAAGAGGTGTCCTACCCATTCTCATACAGTAGTGATTTCCCTCCCACCCTTTTATTTGCGCAGTGGTGGTGTCAATCTTACCCACCTATTTATACACCTACAGTGTTGATTTCCCTCCCACCCTTCCATTCACACAATGGTGATGTCAATCTTAACTACCTATCTATACACCTACAGTGTTGATTTCCTCCCACCCTTCCATTAACACAATCTTAACCACCTGTCTACACACATACAGTGATGATTTCCCTCCCATTTATCCATACATGCACAGTGCTGATATGACCACAATGGGACCTCGATAATTTTGTTTGAAGAAAACTTATGCGATGTTTCAACTCGGAACATCCTTAACATTTTTTACCATAAGAATAGACTATTTATTTTAGGCCTAATTCAGTTGCTTAAAAAACAGTGCTTATGTGCAGAGAAACATCCATGTGTGCTTGCACTTAAAATATAAAAAACTAACAGGAGAAATCGTAAGTGTTTTTCAAAGTTGCCCATTGTATAGGGACAGTTAAATATTTATACAGTCTAAGCTTACTAAGTAGTAAATACTAGTGTGTAAAAATAAAAATCTACAAAAATGTTCTGTTCAATAATAATGATTAAGATAAGGAGTTGTTTTTTTTTTTTTTTTTTTTTTAGAACTTGTTTTTCTTACACTAATAGCTACATCATGAAAGGTCCCTTTAGTTTATAGTGTTAAATTGTTTCTTACCAATGAGTTTCACATATTGTATTGCCATTAAATGTTTCAGTTATGGTTTGATCTTCAGATATTTTAGGTAATAATTAATAGTTTCCTTGTTCCCTTAATGTTTTTTGTAGCTTTGAGGTGTAAAGGAAACTTATAGAAACATGTGTTTTTTCCATGAAAGTGCTCATATTAGTTCATTTTCACATAAACACAATACATTGTAAAATCAGTTTTTGTTATTATTAAGTAATACACACACACACACACGATATATGATCACATAAATGGTGTGGTTTCCTCCTGTTATATTAAATGTGTGTTTTGTTAAATTTACTCACTTGAAAGCGAATGCGACTGACCGTTTCCATCTCGTATGTTAACATCAGCATAGTTTGATTAAATACAGTAAAACTGTTTATCAGGTTATTGTACTCTAATCTAAGAAAGTAAATTATAAGCCAATTGGCACTGTTACGAGTAGTCATCAAAATAGTCTTCAGAAGCAATTCACAGCACATGAGTCACATTTTAACTGTACAGTCATAATGTAAGTTTTTAATTTGACAATAACATTAGAAAAACCCATTACACTGATGCATGATTTCACTTGTAAGAGTTAAGCTTATAATTTACTGTTAGTCCTTCACAATTACCATAGTAGAATTAACGCTAATGGACAACTGGTTGATAGGTTTTCAATTTTATATTTTTATGATAGCTGTTGTTTAATATCATACAGTTAATCTGACAATATAAGCTTTTTTAACACTTACAAGCCTAAATGATTTGTTTATGCATTAGCATGGATACCAATCTTCTATCAACTCAAAAAAATTATGCTGTATCTTTTTTTAAGACAAATAAAATCCTCACCATTGTAAAATTATGTGGTAGTATCAAAAGTACACACACACACAATATATACATAAGCAAATAGCTGTCCTCGTGATCTTTGTTTCTTACTATGTTGTCAAATTAAGACTGTTCTACTGAGTAAAAAGTAGAATACTGTTGTTGGTGAGTGAATCGTAATTGTTATATTATAAAGAATAACGTGTTTTAACACTAGTATTATTTCCTTAAATTGTGATCATATTTTTTTATTGTTAAAGTACGCTTTCAGTAAGATCGAATTAGATGTATTGTTAATATTTTCAGGAATTCTTTGATAAACCCTAAGTTTCTCATCTTGTCATAATTCATCATGACAAGGTCACACGCACAGCTTTACGCCTCCCATCACACCATCATAAAGAGAGATGTTACAAATAAGTTTTAACATTTCATAAATAGAACTCACGCTCCTGAGATGTATCCATCATATAGGTGCCTTTTATTAGTTTGGTACTTTTCACAGCATTAACATCTCTAGAAAGCTAGTTTCAGTATATCAACTCATCCACCTACCCGACTTCTAATTTGACAATATCGCATGTGTGGTAAAAACAGCTGGTCCACCAAGGCTATATTCAGACAATAATATACAAACAGTCCAACAGACGATAGTTTGTAAACCCAAGAAGTGTTGACCTCAATTTCAATATACTGTTTATTTTTTAAGGTCTGAGAGGTTGCACCACATTCAATTGATGTTCTTATTAAGTAAATGCGGAATCGAACTGCCAAGCAGAGGGTAAACTCTACATACTCAACGCAATTGAGTACGCATGTTATCTCTACGACTTGTTTAATGGGAGGACTTGACACCAATTTTTTTTATTTTTAGGATTCGTCATCATATGGAGGTGGCAGGAGCTATGCTGGCCCCGATAGTACTCAGGGCTCAGGAGGTGGGTACTTGAAGCAGAACGATTATCTAAAGGAATGGCAGTCCTCTTGATTGGCGACAAAACGCTGCTGTTTTATTGGTTAATGATCAGTGAGATTAGAGAGTAATTAGAGAACTATGCAAAAGTGTCTTTTTAATCGCTTAGTTTTATTAAAACCATCGACTGATTGTAAATACAGGTAATAGGAAGTTTCTTAAGAGTAAAACAAAGTTAAATTTAAGTGTCTAGTTAAACATAAACGTTACTTGAACTTGTCCCTTCGATGTGATGTTAAAACGACTTCCCCTGACTTTACCCCTTAACTCTATTTTATAATATAATGAAACAGTCATTAATTTTAAGAAGAGAATTGTTTTTTTACGAAGCAATAAGTAATTTTACCTAGAATTTAGTGAACTTTGTTAATATATATTTACTGCAGGAATGTACAAATCTCGACTTAGGATACAGAATTAAATTTAAATTTTAACGGTAAAATAAGCTTACAATTAATTAAATCATATTTAAAGATAAAATAGGTTAATTCAGGCGTAAGGTTTAACTTTAGGTTTAGATCTAACTGTTAATTCTGACTGGTTAAAGTACAATTTTTAGAGATTTTCCAAGGTTTTTGGAAGCAACCTTTGTAATTATTATTATCCGTTCGTTTTTATTATTATTAATTATTATTATTATATAATTATTACGATTGTTTGTTTTTATTTTATTTTCTCAGAGTTTATTTTGTAACTTTTTCTATAATAGTACTAGTGGTTTTAATGATCCACGTTACGCTTTTTAAAATAAGAAAATTCCTATTAGACGTTGTATTATGTATTAACTGTGACGCAATATATATGGCGATGAGAACACAACGCAGTGTATAATTGATTCCTGCCCAAAGCAAGCAACATTGCAAGCACTCATCAAAGGACAAGTTGAAGTAACTAACTGATCACAATTTTATATATCCGATTCAGTCAAATTTAAATATATCAAAATTTGTAGTGCGTTGTTTCAGTCAAGGGGACTTTGTATGTACGTACTTGCAGTGTTGCCAAATCCTTGTCACACTTGCTTGTATCCTTTACTTTTACAGGTAATTGTAAGTTTTATGTTTAGTCATATGTAAGGAGAAAATGGAAAATATTGAAAGGAGAATAGCAAATCCTTAATGATGTTATCAATCCATTAAGTATAAGAGACATGATATGCCAGATCGATACATTTCCTCTTAAAACATATCGCCATTATAGTATCAAAAGAACCGACCTAAGAATCATGAAGGTATTGAATTTGAAGTACATATTAAAAGGGGTAAACTACCATTGGCTGTTGCTTGGAAAACAAACACGTAGTTTTCAATTATATTACTGGATTTTTTAAAGTTGATATGTTATTACAGATGGTTTTACAACTCAAGAGATAGGTTTTTATTAAGAAGTATTGTTTAGTTGATTATTACTAACACATATTTGTATTGCACATATATTTTACAACCCAATCTACATTATACAGTATAATAGTCTGGTTTTGTGGCTGTAATAGCAAACTATGCTCTGAATGATCTCCAAGAGTGATTAACTTAATTTGCCTTTTTTTTACAAAGTGTGAGACAATTTTCAAAATATAACTTTACAGTTGTTGTGAATAAAACTACTACCTCAATCCTTCACACAGTTAATTACTAGAAAGAACAAATACTCCTTATTGGTTTACTAAAGGGCATCTATGATACCTGGCTTCATAATATCTCAACTGACAGATCATTCTTGTCATCATTTTGCTAAGGTTCCAAGTTAATATTCAGGATTTCAAGGCATTTAAATGGGTTATTTATTACAGGATATTATCCGTCAACAGACACGCCGCCACAAGCCAAAGGTAAGCTGTGGTCTTGGTCCGGGTTATCTCAAACTTCAGCCTTGGTTCATTTTTTGTTATTCTGTAACAGTCCTGTACTTACTAATTTCTTTTTAATGGGCATTTCATGTATGATTTGTTTGTTGTTTGAATTTCATTCAAAGGTGGTTGTACATTTTAAACTGTAAACATGTACAAATGCCATTAATTTCAATAGTGCAATGTGAAATATGTGGCTTACTAACTATCATAATTTATTACTTTTAAACCTAATGTTTACCTGTTTATTAACCGGTAGCTCAGTGGTTAATGCTTGGACTGAGGAACCCTAAGGTTTGAATCCACAACCGAGTTGGTACTTCACACTCCTTAAATAAGCTCAGGCCTGCAGTCACTTGTGAACTAGCAAGCAGTTTTTTTATGTTTAAAAAGGAAAAATGTCTATTTATCAAACATTTTAAATCATTTTTTTACTTAGGTTACTTGTAAATAGTGCAACTGAAGAGAACATTGTTGACATTTTCAAATATTTGACATAAAGTAAAGCCCGTTTTTTATCCTTTTACACCTTGGTAAATTACTTAAATTTTTTAAATAAAAACATGTAGATTCTTTCTGAGTACAATATATATTTCAGTTTTGAAAAGGAGTCCATGACAAATATTGTTAAAACGAATCTCCTTAAATAAATGAAAACATCAAGCATTTTTAAGTTGTTTTATTGTTAGTTTTTTATGATTTTATAGTTTTTAACCTATTTTTTTGTGGCATTTCATAAATGATCCAAGTTCACCTCAATTCCTTGTCCTTCCCTTATCCTTTCCAGACATGAGTCCCACCATGAGAATGAAGGAAGCCTATCTGACTCTTTCAGCGCTGTCTACAGGTGTTGTTGCAGACTCAACATACTCCGGCGCCCCAGGACCTCAGAGGGGCAACAACTACACAGCGCCGCAAGCCACTAGTTTCCACCCCTACAGGCGCTAGGAGACCTGCACATCTAGATCTTAAGTTGACTTGCTGTATTGTAGTTGTCACACACGGAACTTACTGTGGGTTACTTTGTATATTTAAAGATCATTCCATAGACAAGATTTTAACATTTTGACTGTCAAGTCGGCTGGGTAGATAAACCTGCTGCTGAGACAGAGCAAGGACGTTACCCTGTAGAATACTTGGGTATGAAGAGAAAAAGATCCAAGTATTTTACCCTGAATTGTGTGCACTTTTAAATAAAATACAAACTCTTATACTAAATCCATCCAATGATAGAAACTCAGCAAATGAGTTGAGTGCAAATTTGAATGTAAGTAAATGGACAGTTTCTCTTTAGTATTGTGTTTTTACGGACCAAGTATATTCTTAAATTATTTTGAGAAAATGTACTTGTTCCTTCCTTGCGTTATTGGTCAAATATTAATTTGTTTTGATATGTCATTCTTTTATGTGATTATTTCCCAGCTTGTATTTGTCTAATAAAACAACCAAAATATTTCAATTGTTTCTTTTTCCCTTGTTATAAATTTGCTAAGTAGTTTGATACCACGACTAAATCCAATATCTCTGATCCTGATAAAAGTATTATGATCAGAATTAGAGAAACTGGAAACATATTTACAAAGAATGTTGTCGGATTTGCTTTTTTTTTTTTTTTTTTTTTTCTGAAAGGGAACCTTAGATGTATAGTCTAAAAATTCCTAAATAATCTACTGGCAGTTATTTTTCACGGATAAAATCTATTTATTTCATATTAAATGTAAGTAATTGTGTATAACTCCTCTCATTTATTCTGGGTAACGGATATAATCAACTAATTACGTCATGAAACTATTTATCAAAACCTAAACAACACTCAGTTTTATTTTCTTTGCTACAAGTTCCCATATTTAGTCATTGGTACAATATAACTGATGTTGGTGAATATTTTACGTTGGTTTTTCAGATCTAGACTTTACAGTGTATATTAACCCTGGATCGTGAGAAGCGGCATAATTTATGTAGTTCTCTTGGTCCCTTCAAAGAGAGAGGAGCGACATAATTTATGCCGTTCACTTAACATCGATAAAACATGTTTATAATCAAGCAATCACTACAAAGTTGGTACCAATCGACGTACAATTTTCTGTTCTATACATTTCAGATTTTATTAATTATTTTATAAACAGGAAATAAAATTAGAACGTGCAACTCTTAACTCCTGTTCAATTTTCCCCCCCCCCATCGGAGGTTTGGAGGGAATAAAATTGCCGATGTTTGTCATATGACAGAAGAATAACCACAAGATGAAATTAGGCGAACCAAATATCAGTCTGCAGAGAATGAAATACTCTATCCAATAAATCGCTTTGTTTTAGCTGTAATGGCAATTTCCAAAAAAATGTTTTTGTATACTCTGTTTTCATGATTTCCCAAAATAGAGGAGCGACATAATTTATGCTGTTCGTAAAGGTTAGCAAATAATTTTAAAAATAGCTAGAAAGACAGAGTTGACAAGTGCCATTTCGTGCAGTAGGTTGGTAATGGAAAGTATATGTAGCAAGAAAATATATATATAAACCTCTTATTTTTTTAGATTGTTTTGTAATTTTTCACAGAAATATTTCGTTTGTGGTAAAATTTTTTCCCCCAATAAACTAAAAATACTGCAACTTAGCAAATGTTTGTTTTATGTAAACAAATGCTTCAAAAAAAAAAAACCTATTAGTTTGTCTAAAATGTAAGAATGTATTATTATAATGCACTAAATAATAAACAATTTGGCTACCTTGGAATTATTTACAAAAATGTTTCAATCTTCAATATTGTTAATATGACAATAATTATTTGCTAATTCTTTTTGTAAGTTTTGATGGTAGTATGCGAAAGTACAGTTCTTGAGAAGAAAAACTATATGATAATAACGTTTACATTTGGAGCATATTTAGTATTTTTTCAAAAAAGGCTTGCAAAGTGCCAAAGATGGTACCAAAAATATTCACACAGTTAAAAATAAATCGGGTTAAAGGGCTGAGTAATTGTTCTATTAACGCTTGATTTTTTTTGTATTTATATAATTTTTGTTTTCTCTAAAGTGATATATTTTTCTATTTTAACCAGTTTATTTCAAGATTGGAAAAATAAATATAACTATGAAATACATTTTTATTCATCGAAATCGTCCGGGTTAGTCATTGTGAAAATATTTACAATCCTACAGAATACAACTAGAATATGTGATAATTATTTATAACTTAAATAAATTAAACTGGAAAAAATATAAAGTAAAGGGCAAATTATAAAAGTTGTTTACTCAAATAAGATTAGTAATTACGTTTTCTACAAGCGAGTTAGCTCAGAGGCGAATCATCTGTCTTCACGTTCAGCACATAAACGCATCGAGCGCTAGTGGTAACTTTGAAAATTGCAGTGATTAGTAAAGTAAAAACGTCATATTTATTACAGTCGTTGCTAGTAACCAGTTCATATGATTAATAACCGAATAACAAACTAAAAATAGTGTTGACCTTGAACCGTACAGCTTGCTGCTGGGTGTTTAATTCAATGTAAGTTAATAAATATCGACTTGCGTAAATATACGGATACTGCGTCAGGGGCAATTATACACATGCACATATATTCGAATTCCACGTTTTAAGGGTTAAAAACTAAAAATAATTATTAACCAAAGAAAAAGCGTCGGTTTAGGCTATGTTTAATAAACTTTTTCACTTGTGAGACAAATGGTTAGTGAATTAGAATACATAATTATTTTTCCTTTTTATAATACATTGTTTAAAGACTAATTAATTACTTTACGACTTGCTAGTATTACTTAGTGCAGAGGAGGGAAAATGTTCATCCGCCATCATGAGGGTGGCTATTTTCCGCCTTCAAGCCCTTGTTTGTGCTAATTTTTTTTAACAACAGTGACTGTTGTAAACAAAACTGATGAATTGTAGTAAACTGTGTTGAAGTTTGTTTTATTGTTTAAAATTCATAGTATTATCTGAATATGAAATAATTAATTTAACCCTAGATCGTGATCATCAGGTAAACCATTATGAATTCCCAACTGCTAGGCCTTTTTTGTAAAAATCATAAAAAATGTGCTCCAATGTAGATTTTATCATTTAGTTTTTCTTGTCAAGAACTGTACATTCACATACTATCATCAAAACTCACATAATGAACTAGTACATAATTATTTTGAAAATATTGTACGTAAATTAACACCCTCCTTAGGAGCACTAAAAAATGTTGAAAATAATTCCAAGATAGCCAAATGTTGTAACATTTTAGTTAAACAACTAGGTTTTTTTGGAATTTTTTTTACACAAAATGTGAAAAGGACAAAAATGAGCAACGTTACAGTATGATCATTGTAGATAATCAAATAGTACGATTAAAAAATCACCATTGAATAGACAAGAAAAAGTTGTTTAGGAAAATCAATCATATTGTACCCATAAACAAATATTTTGTTTATTGGGGAAAATAAAAATGTTACCACGGAAACGAAAAATATCGAAGAAAAATTATATAACAATGTAAAAATAAGGGGTATGAATACTTTTTTGCTATATGTACTTTATTAGTTTAATCTATTACCTACAAGAAAATGTAAAATATATGAAAATATTCCAAAAAGTGTCTAATATCTATAAAGCTGCATGTGTAACTCACTTACTTGCGTATACAAATTCTAACCCACTTCCAGACAAGCTAGAAAGTTGATATTTGGCTTGCTTTTACCGAGCAACAAAGAGGAAAATTTTGAAAATTAAACATTTTCAACCCCAAAATAAATCAAAATGGCGGACGGGAATTTGGAATTGTGTGCAGTTTTACTTGATACTTGGAGTCAGAGATTACTCTTACTTGGTTGAAGAGCGAATCTGACAGCATACTCCAGATTTGTAATTAAATTTCCTACAATTTTGTTAAGAAGTAATTTTGTTGTATTGTTGATTAACTACCCAAAAAAATCATCAAATTTCACTTTTCATTCAAAAAATTCTATTTGTTAGGTTTTTCGTATTTTTGTTTGCTGTATTATGATAATTTAAGAACCTAAAACCGTACACACTAATTTACTACTTGGTTACCAAAACTGCTTTGAAATTTAATTTTTATAACCTAGAAAAAATTCAAAATGGCGGACATTAAATTGCTGATCTTTTTGCAGAGTTGTGGTGTTAGTTATACTGACGCTGTAATATTTAATTTAGATAGAATCTAACAAAATATTCAGATTAAAAATTAAATTATGTGCAAAAAGTGTCAATTACATTTTTATGGTACAAACTATTTAGTATCCTCACAAAAAGTCAGTAACTTTGAGTTTAGTCGAAAACATGTGATTTGTTTTGAAGAGTTCCTCCCATTTAAGCATGATTAAAATTAGCTAGAAACAAATCCATACACACTATTTACTTTCACTTTTCTGTCAAGAAAAAAGCTATACAATTAGATTTTGCACTTTTTATAACCCAGAAAAAAATCAAAATGGCTGACGAGAAACTGCTGATATGTTTTCACGGTTGAAGTTTTCATTTTACTGTTGCTGTTATATTTACTTGAGATAGAATCTAACGAAATGTTTAAATTAACAATACAATTCTGTACAAAAAGTTCCATATACAAATACACTTTTATGGTATATACTACAGTTTCTTCATAAAAAGTCGGTAAATTTGAGTTTTGTCGAAAACATGTGATTTTTTTAAAATAGTTCCTCCCATTTTAAATATGATTGAAAACAGCCATAAACTTAAAACCCTACATAATATTTAGCTTCATTTTTCTGTTAGAAAAATTGATATACTATTTTATTTGGCAATTTCATATCCTATACAAAATTTAAAATAGCTGACTAGAAAGCACTTACCTGTTTGCACAGCTGAGGTTTTTGTTTTACTGAAGCTGTAATATTTAGTTAAGAGAACATCAAATGAAATATGTATACAGTTTAATCTTGATAATCCGACAGTTAAGGGACCGACGGTGTGTCGGATTAACAAAAACGTCGGATTACCAAATGTCTATTGTAATTCACGAGAGTTATGATTTCTAAGATAAACTGAATGCACTACGTACACTCTTTTTAGAATTTCCGCGCTATCAGCCGTGATAAAATCTGTCACAACAGCGTTTCCAGGAACCAGTGTACAGACAAAAGCCCGCGGCCAACGCCCTTTTGGCGTAGTGACGTCATCTGATGTGGCGTCGGACTAGTAAATGTCGGAGTATCAAGATTGTACTGTATTGACAATAAAATTGTGTACAAAAAGTTTAATATACGTTTTGTGGTATGTTCTACCGTTTCCTTGCAAAAAGTCTGTATACTTGAGATTTGTCAAAAACACATAATTTTATAGAATAGTTCCTCCCATTTAAGTATGAATAAAATAAGTTGGAAAGTACAAACCTTACAGACTATTCAACTGTTTTTATATTTGATATTTCACCTTTCAAAACAAACAAAAACTTGTAAATATTTATATGAAAATGTTGTCTTTCGTGTACTGTTAAGGTACTTGTTTTTCTGTAGTTGCAATATTTCGTTTAGAATACATCAAACGACGTTTAATTCATAATAACGTTTACAAGAATGTTAAATACTTCTATGCTGCTGTATATACGACAGTTCATCACGAAAAGTTGGTTAAGTGTTCCATAAAAAAAAATGTGGTTTTTTTTTAATATATCCTATTTAAGCATGATTACAACCAGCTGGAAACTTAAAACCTTGCTCACTATTTATTTACATTTACTACTCTGTTGACCAACTAACCACATGTTCATCTTGGGTTGACCCCCCCTCCCCGTAATTATGTTGGGAGCCCCCTGTGATCAACTTTGGGGTAATTCCCCAACCCGCTAAAATCTTGAGTAGCCTCCATAGTCAACTTGACTAGAGCCCCGTGATCAACTTAGGTAGCCCCCTTGTCTATTTTTTTTTTTCAATATTTGCCCAAATGACTAAATTGAACAAAACCAAAGTTATTAACCAATCTTTTATTAATACGTTAGCAGTATTTAGTTAAGCCCAGAACCAAGTTAATTCTTCAAAAAAACTTGCAATGATAAAATGACTGTGGAGTGGTGTTTAAGCAATTAACAAATAGGTCTGATATATTTTTTTTGGGGAAGTGACTTTAACCAGACAGGTGCAGAAAAAAATATTGGGTCTAGGGGCACCAAAATACTAAATCCATCTATTTCAGTGTGATTAAAATAGGCTGGACACTTAAAACCTTGTACACTATTTACGTTGACCTCTCCGTTTACCACCCCCTGTGATCAACTTCAGTGGCACAAGTCATCAACTAACGCAACCCCCCGCTGATGACTTTGATTAGGCTCTGATCAATATTGGCAGACCAACTTGCGTAGCTCACTTGATCCTGTTAGGAACTCCCTGTGATCAACTAGGTTAATCATCTTTGGTAGCACCCATCATCGATTAGGTTAACCAGACGTCAACCACTTAGGTAGCCTCCCATTATGATCTTTTATAGTCCCCCGTGATTCACTTTGGTAACCGCCCGTAATAATCTTGTGTAGCCTGTGATGAACTTGGAAAGCTTTTGATAATCAACTTTGGTAGCCACCCATTATCATATTGGAAATCACCCGTGACCTGACTAGCTATTGATGCTTAAACCACAAGGGGGTTTGGGGGCAAAGCCCCCAACGAGCGAAGTGATTAAAACTTATAACACCATAAGTCAGCGTGCCCAAATTGTGTAAATGGCACTTGCAAAATGTTGCATATTGTAAACATTATAAAATAATATTAGGGAATTTTTATAACAGTAACACCTGATAGAACACATATTTCTGGAAAGAAATATACAAGAATTGTTAGATTACAGCCAAAATTAAAGTTTGAAAATCAACTTTTATGAACAGCATAAATTATGCCGCTCCTCACTATTGGTTCGGTCACAGAAAAAAGGTAAATGTTGTAAAGTACCCAATGCAGCTAAAACATAGTAATTTGTTTTTTTTGGATAGAGTATTTCAGTCTGCAGACTGACATTTACTACGCCTAATTCCGTCTTCTGGTTATTATTCAGTCATGCAACAAACATTTTTCCCACTCCCAACCTCTCGCCAGGTGGGAATTGAGCGGAAGTTTCTTGTTACACGTTTTATTTTTATTTCCTACGTTTATTAAGAAAACACATGAAAAATTTACTAAAAATTTGAAATGTATAAAAGAGAACAGATTTTTCTACGTCGATTGATACCAACTTTGTAATGATTGCATGATTATAAACATGTTTTATTGATTTTAAGTGAACAGCATAAATTATGTCGCTAAGTTTTAGCCTTTTAGAAGCGACTAAGTGAACCACATAAATTATGTCCCTCACGATCCAGGGTTAAATTATCGTTCTAAGCTTGATTCTTTAGTGATAAACAACCTATGGTCACTGCTATTGATGATGTAATGGATGGGACCAGCACACTAGATTCCATGACAACGATTAAATGGAATGGGAACAGAAGTTGTCTCTCATGCTTTTAATAGGTCACAATATATGCGGTCTTATTTATAATTGTTTAATCCAAAAAGGAAAAAGGCAAACATAAACCAAATGGCAGGAAGTGTGAGAACTACCATCATAGTTCCTCTCGAACATTAGCTTGGTTGAAGTTAATCTTAGATATGAAATGCTATTGTGTCCCATTTTAAGGTGATGAGGGCGGCGTTGGAGAACACTGAATTCCGATAGATCGTAGCACTGTCGCTTTAACTAGAGCAGGCTGAAGCTCATGAGTGTGCGTGTGTATTTCAAGGCTCCCCACTCTGCAGTCTGTTTTTACTCACCTTACCCCTAATGCTCTTTCCTTTAAACTCTTCAAATCTGAACATTTGTCAGCCCGCCCGATTTGCTTGTTCTTGTTGCGTTTTGACAATATAGAGACTGTTCTGTTCATCCCGCTGTCCTTGCGCGACAATCCAGAGGGGGAATTTCTACAATGTTTTGCACACTTTCTATTGAAAACAGAAAAAATATTTTTCACATGCTATTAAACAAGATTATAATGTCTGGGATTATTACTATTACATAACCAGATAAAATGTGTCAAGAAAAATATGAACTAGATACTGAAAGTTTGTAACAGATCGACGGGGGTAATACGTGTTATTCTAGTTTAGTAAGTATTAATTTATTTCTGTTAAGACAAATATTTTGTCATAAAAAGCTTAGCAACATTGAGGAAAATTAAGATTAATTAATAATTATGAATAGGAAACAAATTATTATGACCAAAGTTATTTTTTATGATTTATTAATTAAGAATATAATAAGCATGAATAGGCTACGAATTAAGTATTAAATACATAAAAATTCATATCTATTTAAGGATATACACATTTATTACGCCTGGGTAACCCTTACTTTAGGAAATTACATAGCAATAAGGTAGAATAATAAATATAAATGTAAGTTTTTTTTATAGGTTGGAATTGATGTATGATCAGATTTTTTTTAAACAAAATTATTTAGAGAATCTATATTTTAAACATTACTA
Organism: Stictocephala bisonia; assembly: GCA_035578905.1. Taxonomy (NCBI): domain Eukaryota; kingdom Metazoa; phylum Arthropoda; class Insecta; order Hemiptera; family Membracidae; genus Stictocephala; species Stictocephala bisonia. Next base: position 780,520 of record JAQJVL010000359.1, on the reverse strand, counting down.
AGTATTACATACTGTTGAACAGTCAAACTTGAATAATGTACTTTCGACAAACTTTTCTTCTTAATTGAATCTCTGATATTGTACGTTTAGAACGCTTATGAAACTTGCACTTGCGAGGCATTTTAAAAAAGTAGAAAAAGTATTCACAAATATAGTATACTAACGCTACTCATACATGTATATTCATTGATTAAACATCAACTGTTAGATAAAAACAATTACACTTTTTTAAATGGCTAAAATAGCATCAAATAAAATATTAATATTAAGTACATTAGTACTAAATTGACGTAAGTATTATTGGCTTATTTGGCCAACAGTTATATAATATGCGTGGATGAATTGTAATGAGCGACAACATAATTGACTAGTTTGTGTATTTTCTGACTATCACAGATGGGCAGAGCCATACAGGAGTGGACCCACCCATGGGAGTTATGTCTGAGACCTTGAGAGAGTTGAGTAAGAAGGCTCACTGCCATATATTGTATTATTCGTTTGGGGCCAGTTCATCATCTAAACAAATTGATATAATTAGGAATTGAATATTGCAAAATATAGTGTAAATTCCACCAAACACAATGACTTGATTTTCTATCCGGCAAACAAATACATTTATTTTTAACAAATATAAACAAGTTTAATTTAAAATAAATAATTTTTTAAGTTAAATAAAATATCTCATTTTGGTTATATTTATTTGGTATATTTAATTTTAAAATTTTGGTTTGTAAACTCAAACTGTTTCCAAGATGGACTGGCCCCAAGGTTGGTGAAAATGACCTATTCAGTAGCCCCTAAGTACAAAAATTAGTGACAGAAAATTAAAAAAATAAGATGTAGACGTTTGTATAAACATTTTTTATTTAAATTCAGAAAATTTTTGACTGCACTACCTTAAGGTGAATATTATTTGAATATGGATAACCTGTGTAGTCTGACTGCCCCTTAGAAAGGTCAATTTATTAATAGCCAGGGCAACTTAAAGTACCAACAGCTTTACATGGAATCCGAACCGAGTAGTATTGATCTGATTTTCAGCTAACCTATTAGTGAATACAGAATGCTGCATAAAATGAAGGGTAGTCTTTAAAATATATTTTAAACGTGTATTCGTCTCATAAATGATATTGGAATAAAAATTGAACTTGTTTGCAATGCTCAATAAACCTTAATTGTATCAGCTGCTTTTATTTAAATACATACTATTTACATTATGACTAATGAAATATGTGGTTACAGTTAGTAATGATTTAATTTTCTAATTACATAATAAGGTCAAATTCAAATGATGACCAACACACTAGAACATGCATATAATGCACTTACTTAGAGAATTGATTTAAGAATGCTTAACTCCCGTCTGCGGGAATCAGCGAGTCGCTGATCAAGGTTATCAGCAAGTTCGCGATTTTGCGACCTAGCTCAGGGTGGCTCGTACAAGCCCAAGTCACCCCCCGAACCAACCAGTTGTCAGTAAATCACGAAGCATCAAAGGGTTTGGGCTCGGCAAAACGTGAGCCTGGCTTGGTTTGCGCTACTGTCTACATAACCTGACCTGCTAAGTCTGTACTGGTGACTCACAATTGGGAAGAAAATAGGAAGGTACAAACTTATTTTTTTAGTGCCAATTTGAAACTATTTAGCGTTTAACTGGAAAATGCTGATTTTACTGATTATAAATGTGAAAAAATTTAAGTCAATAAAGTAAAATCGTTTTAACAAATATACTGAATAAAAAATTCTTAAAACACTAATGCAATGAAGATATAATTCACTCATGATATTAAAAAGTAATTAACTGAACTAGGTTTATTTATACAAAATGTAAATTCATAGATAGTTTTGGTGATCGATTTCGGTAAACCACGTATATCTTTCTTATTAATAATTGGAACTACAATTTTTGTATGTTGTGAAAACACTATATTTTTGTAATGACCATTATGATTTATTTAGACCGAAAACAAATGAACTGTGGGACAGGAAGGAGTTAAGCGTTCATGGAAAATCACGCTGACATTTAGAACTACTATCGAAAGTAAAGAAGGGCGGATTTATAGAATAATTACTGTGAGAGTGTATTGACGTATCGTTAGTTATGGTGTTTACAGTGTTGAATTATGTGCTAAATAACGGAGTGGAGCGATGAAGTCACACTGGAGTTTTTGAATCTGTATGAACAAGAACCTGTAATAAGGAATCCCCTCAAAGCATTATTTAACAAAGAAGATTGGTTCTCCTAGGCAGCATGTTTCCATGTCCTTATGAGATTTGGGATGTATAATTAATAATCCAGATCATCCATACAGATAATAGTCATATTTTTATTTATATATGGACAATGCAACATGTACTACGTGTCTTTCTACTTACTTGTTCTTTTTACATATGTGCAAATAAAGAATGAGTATAACTAGATATATATTTTCATTTCATGGAGGTTAGTTCTGGGAACTTGTGGGTTTTCCTGTGATTCTGTATGCTCTCTCATACTGTTTTTCAAGAGCTATCAAGCCTTCAGACTAAATTACCCTGTTAAAAACTAATTCTAAAAGTACCTTTAACCCTTTAGGAAACATTCATCATTAAAGCGTTTGCCATATTTATATTATCCATACAAACTAAATATCGTTGACTGACAAATTACAAGATCTTCAAAAATTTATGCCCAATTGACTTGATCTGAGGTAATGCAGATTGTATCATGAAATTTGTTAGAATACCTCCACAACTATCTTGTATTTATTGACCTTAGAAAGAGGAAGCAAGTTGGACTATTCTGCTTCTCATCACTATTAATTATCCCTTTAAATAATTGAGGTCATTATTCATTTAAACAACTATTCATTTGAACTAATTGTATAGGCTACTATTTTAAACAATGATAATAACCAAGATTATTTAATATTACTGAACTTTTTAATTTTATAGGTAATATTTTGTAGTAACTGATGTTTATTCCAAAAGTTGGACAGTCTCTTTTCAATGGCCTCTGAAGAAAGCTGCCTAGCCACAAACGGAACCTTTTTGGGAAAAACTGAAACAAAATATTCATTCAAAGTAAATCTGTAGCAAGAAAATTATCCTCAAATATAAAATATAATGAATTGATGAATGTGGTTTTATATTATTGCAGTCCAACACAAAATTAATAATTTGAAATTAGCATAAATGAGCTAATGTACTTAATAACTAAAGAAAATAATATTTTGATTATTAAGAACCATTTATTTTATTTAATACACGAAAATCAGGAATAATAAGAAAAGTAATGAAAATAATCTAGAACACTGAGAGTATGTCCGCTGACATCAGTCTTGCTGGTATTATCCTTTGTCATTTATGTTGGATAGGCAGTGTGGGATTGAATGGAAAACCACTTTTACTTTTCTTGTTTTCAGAGAGAAAAAGAATAATATTTAGAACATTTTGTACCTCAGTAGTCCTGATCAGGAAGATCTTTCAGTTTCTGAGGTTGTAGAGTGTATTGGTATGAGGTCCAAGTATGTGTTCGTATTAAATAGTTGCAAGAATTGTCATACATTTTGCTGCTGGTATACATAATAAAGCCCGATGCATGAGAGCTTATAAAGCATGCATCTTTTCATTATCAATGAGTCTTTGTGAACCAAGAAATTGAGTTTCACCCCTGATTATTTAAAAAAATGTATTTAGTGAAATTTGGTATTGCCCAATAAACTACTGCTTGTAATCAGAACACTTTTGCTAAAACTAATATCCGGTAATATCACTTTCACGGTCGATATTTAGCCTTAAAACGAAAGTTTCTCAAGATTGACTGTGATTGGAATATTTTTCATACTATGTTTTTCATAGATGTCATAACAGGGTAGATTGAGATACAGTAAAAATTGGGAGTTTTAAATATCCGAACAGTAGAAAAATTATAAGTAACCAAAATTTGTACAAGATGCTTTATGAACAATGTAAATATTTTATGTTCCACATATAAACTTAATAATAAAGGTAAAATGTACAGTATATGCAATTTATTTTATCATTGACGTACTCTAAAACAGGCAATTGCCCAATTAAATGTCAGTAACTTATTTATAAAATACATATTACAGTAGTGGACAGTGAGAAAAATAACTAATATAATAAAGGGAGAGTATGCAATATTACAAGAAACAATTAACAATTATAAAACTTTAAAAATAAAACATAAATAAAAAAATAGTTTTGGGCAGTGAACAAAAATAATACAATTAATATAATCGAGGAGGAATTCACTATAAGAAGAAACAATAACAATGATGAACTTAGAAGGTAAAATATAAATAAAAACAACAATTAATCACAAACTCCAAGGCAAAGCAGTAATACAAAATATTCAGATTGACAATTTAAAAAATCCTGTACCATTAGGTTTTTAAAACCAAGATGTAATCAAAAGAAGAATATCAGAGAATTAAAAACAAGATTTGGCGATCATTTACAATAATATTACCTGATGAGATAGTTTGTTTGATGTAGGCATGGCTGCGAAAAGCAAGTGAAAGGGCTGTATCCTTGACAAACGCAATGACAGAGTCAAGAGGCCTTGTGGTGTTGTCTACCGTCTTGGCAGCGACATGGGAGACGTTCTGTAACGGAGCTGGTCCTACAAAGGCAAAGAGAGAACTAACATTTGTAATGTTCAAGTTAATCAATAGGAAAGACAGAAATGTAAAATATGTATGTAATGTAATGTAAAATATGTATGTATGTAATGTAATGTATGAAATGTAAAATAAAATATGTAATGTAAAATAAGACAGAAATATTGTTATTATGTTGATATCGTAACAAGCCAAACCATCTACTGATTGGTTAAAAATATGGATTTGATCTTTTAAAAACTATTAGAAAAAGGTCCTAGAATCACTATAAAAAAAAGAAATTGCTATAATTCTTCTCACATATCATAAAATAGCAGAGTTAAGGTAGTCAAGGTAGATTTAAAAGGAGATGTACTTGAAATGCTGCAAAACTTTGAACAGATTTATGTCATAATTTGTAGAGATGAAAAGTCATGATTACTGTTCATACACACGATGCGTGCAGGGGTGTTCTCAGTTTTGTTTTAATTTGATTGTTATATCTTCTTGCATGTAAAGTGTTACTTTTAAATATTGTAAGAAGAAAAAAGAAATTAATAAACTAATTACGCCAAATTTAAATCACTATATCGGCACAGCAATTTAGAGATGTTAAAATAAATTAGGTATTGGTATTGGGCACCATTTGACACACAATATGAAGTATTTAAATTATCATGCTTTACTTTGTCACTCACCCCAAGAGAAACCTTGATTCAGTATCCGGTGAGCTATCACCAAAGAATCTCCACTGTCATCCTCTTCAGAGTCTTCGGAATACTCCATGGAGCTACTTTTAAAATGAAATCTGTTAACTGCAACCAACATTATGGTAATATTAGAGTACGCTATACCTTTAGTTTTAGGTTAGGTTAAAGTGAAATAGGCCAGGAATTAGTATATTGGAGAGATAGGACATCATCAAACTTAGCTTAGAAGAAAAGTTCACTAACACCACAGTAGTAGTAAACAAATACAAAACAACAAAATGTTAACCAGTGTTACGCCACTAAAGTAATCCGATTACTTCTTATTTCTACTTACCTGAGGAGTGCCAGTGGCACTGAAAATTTTTGGTTATAGTTGCCATATAATACTGTGAGAGCAATAGGAGATTTGCAATCGGCCGATTTGTGCAGGGGTTCCTGGAGATGAAACATCCTCACATCGCCTGTCCACACACGCTCAGTGGTATTGAACCTACCTTGCATGAAACCTGACCTAATGTAGGTACATTTAACAATAATAATAAATAAATAATGATAAATAAATAATATATTTTATTTTTGCCATTTTACAATAAAGCATTGACAAAGAACAGAAACAAGAAACAGTCCTTATAGACACAGTCAAGTAATACATATATTCTATATTATAAGATAATAATTAAATTTGTGATTAACATCTCAAGGAAGACATCAAACACTTAGACAGCCTACCATATTTCTGTGAGTAGATGACAAAAGCTGATAAGTCATATTTTTGGCCAAATTGAGTTATGCATATGGGCGTGTTCATAAAAGAGTGATCTACAAGATGCCATAATCAGATAAGTTGTATCTCTATTAATAACTGAGATATAGGCCTTGCCCAAACCTGATATGTAGTTTTTCTCCAATACTAAAGATGACAAATTTTGTTATGTCAGTATATATCAACTACTCGACATTGGGTTTAAGATAATCGAATCATCGTGTAGATGGCAAAATTTGATAAGTAATTATATCAGGTTTTGTTATATTTTGCAGGTTTTATTAATAATCAATCTTAAGATGACAAAACCTGTTATGTTTTCTTATCCACAACAGAAGGTTTCAAAGGTAACACATTTGTAGTTTTAACAGATGGCAAAACTTGATAACAAGATTTATCAGCTTTTGCCATCCTCATTTAAGTCAAATTTTGACATTGCATCAGCTGATATATAAACATACCATGTTTTGTCATTTACTAGTTCTTAGATTCTAATGCTGTCCAAAGTACTAATTATTGAAATGTGTTTTTTTTAAAGTAAACTACGTAAAGTAATGAATTCAAAAGAAAATATCAGTGTAAGTCGTCGGACAAAACTGTTAGTTTCTTTGGCAACAAAGGAAGATGGAATTCCTGCTCAGTCAGAGAGTGAAAACTGGGATGACATGGATACAAACTTTGAGGTTAGTATTTGATTTTATGATATCATAAGAGATATTATACTATTCTTGTAATATCTAATGTGCATAAGTGTACAGTAATATGAAAGCAAGAATATTTTATATTGTTTTTGTTTAAAAACTGGCTTATGTATTTGAATCTTAATAGCAACCAATTACTAAGTTATTATTTTGTTACAGGATAGGCTTAGGCCTAATCCTACTGTTTCTGAAGTGGAGGTTTTTCCAATGGAAATAGAAGACACTCATTACTTTTTGGAAGGGGAAATTAATCCAAATTTTGGAGGCGATCAGCAAGATGTTGACTTAGATAATCTTCCCATTACAATTATTGAAGACATCGGAGATAATCTGGAAATTCCCGTATTGGAAAGTCTTCCTATTGAAATATCACAAAATGTGGAAATTGAAACTGAATCTCCCGTAAATAGTCCGATGGAGATGGACATCGAAATCCAACTTGCCTCACTTGATGTAAGTTACTAGAATTGACTAACTAGGTTAATTACTTTTACTTTATTCACTAGAGTTATCCCGTTTAAGTAAACGTTAAAACATGTTTGTTTAGAGAATTAGTTTAGTTTCAATAGCCTATATTAAGATTTAATTAAGTTTTTTTAACATTGATATCAAAAGTATTTTAACAAATTAAATAGCTTGATAACATAAATAAATAGCTTCTACACTAACTTTAAATATACAGTTACCGGTACTTCAAAGTTACTTCTTATTTTCAGGAGATGCCTGTAAGTTTTGAAGAATGTATTTCTTTCGAAAATGAAGAATACAAGCTTATTGAATCCATAAGCAAGAAAAATGGTAAGGAAGTTAGTAAAAATAACGAAGAATTGGTAGAAAATGAAAAAAAATAGTCTTTTTCAGGTGAGCCATATTTTCTATTTTATGAGAATATAAAATATATCATAGATTTGAAACTGTCTATAAACTACCACATATTGCACGTACGTATTTTTAATGTTCGTCATTAATGACTTTATTTTTTGCAGGCCATTTGTGGAAGTGATGTGGACGACACAGATTCTGATCCTGATTGGTTGCCTGATTCAGAAAGTAACGCAAAGAGACAAAAAATTAGAGAAAGATGTTCCGAAGAACATAATAAAAGTAAAGGTAGGCTTATTTCATTAATAACATTTTTTTCTACTGTTCTATGAATAGGAGAATTAATTTTTTACTGTGGAGAAAGTGAAACAATCATCAAAATACATCCCATTTTATTGGTACTGCATTACATTAGGCCTACTCCACAGTTTAATTCTCTTATTGCCTAATGCGTGTTATTACAGATACAGCAGTTGCAGTCAAGTTTGAAATTTTGTATTTTCAATCAACATCCACTTGCAGTGGTTCTGTACATGATTGAAACTACTAACAACCCTTACTAATCTTATGGAAGATGAATCAAAATGTTAGTCCCGCATAAATAGTTATACATTAAATCTTTAAAAAAAACTTTGATATGTATAGCTTGGTATAGCTCTAGAATAAAGGTAACCAATACAGATTTGCAAGACTAAGGAGGGAAATGGAGTGAAGCTAATTTGCCCGTTGGCTAAGAAAGGCAAATGTACGAGTGAATTCTTATGCCAGGCTAAAACAGCAGACTTAACAAAGCTAAAGTGCCGAGCGATAATCGATGCCATTGTGTGTTGGTAATGGGAGAAAATCTTTTTTAAGAAAAATCTATTTAATTCCTTCCGATGTTTATTTTTAATATAATTTCATTTAATTATAAATTTGATGAGCCATGCAGATGTACTGCAGTTGATATTCACTAATACAATTTGTTTTTTACAGATGATGGTCTATCTACCCACAGAAACACCAAAGCCCATCCCAAGGCTTATGCCAGTAGGCCTACGTTAAAACTAGCTGAAAATGAAGTAGGCCTAAATCTAGAAAACTGCAACGAGAACGAGAACTCCGAAAACACAATACAATGTAGTAAAACCAGTAAATGTGTAAAAAGAATGAAAGGTATTAGAAAAAGAGAAGAAGAAAAGTTGAAAAAGGATCAAGGATTGGACTATAAAAATAGAAAAGGTGTATTATTTTCAGCCAAGGTATTCAAACCAGTTGGAAAGTGCTGCAATAAAAGGAAGTGCGATGAGAAGATCAAACCAGAAGACCAAAGAAAAATATTTAATGACTTTTATACACTGCCAGTTTGTGCAAGGGACCAAGCATTAGCTGACAGAATTAAAATTTCCAGACGATCTGTTTGTAGAAAAAAGGAAGATAACAGTGACACAAAAGTTACACGTGATCGGCTCGTGACTGTATCGTACTACATTACCTTAGATACAACTGAAATAGAAGTTTGTAAAAATATGTTCATGGGTGTTTTTGGATTAAATAGAGGCAAGGTCGATGTCATTATTCAAAAAGTTAAGGCTTCTTCAAGTGGCATTATCCAGGGAGATATGCGTGGTAAGCACCCACAACAGTTAAAAACTTCAAGTGATGAAATAGAAGAAATTAATATGTTTATTGACAGATATCCAAGGCATGAGAGTCACTACGCTAGGCGTGATAGCTCGTCAAAAAAAATATTTCTACCAAGTAATTTAAATATAAAGATTATGTATAAGGAATACTGTGAACACAGAATTGAAAATGGTCATCAGAAATCAGCATGTTATGATGTTTTTAGAAAACAATTTAATGCCAAAGGCTATAAATTCAAACAGCCATTCATTGACACATGCAACAAATGTGATGAGTACATTTTAAGGATAAGACATTCAACAAATAAATCAGATCGCCAAATCATTTCGAATATGCATGACTCTCACGTGAAGGAAGCTCAGGAGGGTTATGATATGAAAAGTCATGATAAAAACCTTTCAAAATTCTATGACAATAGAGCTCTATTGGTGTTTGATCTCCAACAGGTTCTCCCTGTACCCTACTTGTCATCTAATATTGCTTATTACAAGAGGTTTCTATCTATGTACAACCTCACTATAAGAGACTGTTCGAATGATCAAGAGTCTTCTTACTGCTGCATGTGGAGTGAAATTGATGCAGGCAGAGGCTCAGATGACATTGCCTCTTGTGTCTTTAAAAAGTTGATGGATCTTCCAGATAATATCGAGCATGTCACCACATACTCTGACACTTGTGGAGGGCAAAATCGGAATATTAACATTGCCACCATGTTTTCTTACGCTCTGACAAAGAAAAAAACCATTCAAGTTATAGATCAAAAGTTTTTGCTGCCTGGCCATACACGCCTCGAATGTGATAGTGATCACGCTCGTATTGAAAGAGCTAAAAAGAAACTTCACTCTTCAGCCAACGCAAGCAATAGTAGTGATCAGTACAGGATCATGGTACCACGTGATTGGTGTCAGTTTGTCCGCAATTATCTGGAAGAAAGAAATTCAAAGTAATTGAAATGGACCAACATTACTTTAAAGAATTTTCTAGTTTATTGAAAAATGTGCTGGTACATCGAAAAGTTGACGACGACAAACAAAAAGTTGAATGGTTAAAAGTACGGTGGTTAAGGTACACCCAAGACTTTGGAAGAATATATTTCAAGTATGACCTTAATCCTTTTTCTCCGTTCAGATCTTTCAGTATCTTGAGAGGTAAGAAGGGTCGGCCAGAAAACGTTGAAGTTGCAAGATCCTATACAAGAGCTTTGCCAGTAAACCCAAAGAAAAAGAAGGACCTTCTCTCCATGTTCAACCTGATTGATCCTCAGTTCCATTCTTTCTACAAGAAGCTGGCTACTGATAACAACAGCCTTGAATTTGATGAATTGGATGACTTGGCTGAAGGCTGAAGGATGAAAGTTAGTTTTTATCTTTGTGAAGAAAAGGAAGTAATGGTGTTTAAACTTGGGTTATGAAGAATAAGTTTAATAATACAGACTTTTAAAAGGAAGAATAAGTTTAGTTTTACTCAGCTGTTGTTTTTTTCTCTTAGAATATTTTTTTAAATAATTTGTCTTTCTCAACTCAATACGTTAGTTAAAAAATATAACTTGTAAAGACTGATGTAAGACTGAATTTTATTAAAACCAACTATTATTACTGAGTCGGCCTATTATTGTCATAAAGCCTTTCAAACTAAACGTTTTATACTTTTTCCTTGCTTAAAATAAACTGCAAACTACCCAAATACATATAAACCCATTTAGAATAATAAGTGATTGCTTAGAAAATAACCATAGACTTAATCTCTATCCATACAATAAATTAAGTATGATTTCCCTATCTGATTGTATAGCAGTTTGAGTCATATGGCAGATGACAAAACATGACATCTTTGACAAAATTTATTAAAATACTAATAACAAATCAAACTAAAATGGTTAAGCAATAAGTTTTTGTTTTTAGATATCTAAATAACAGCTGCATGGATTGATATAAAATTTGGATCAAATAATGTAACAGATGATTTTTCCTAAATGCGCAAACTTTAAAATTGCTCTCCTGAAAAATTTGCAAAACATGACTTATCAGCTTTTGCCATCTACTCACAGATTTATGATGCAAAAAGTCACAATATTAAAAATTTATGTCTTTTAAGGTCAAAAATTCTGGTAGATTATAAAAAGGATTTTTCGATAGCCACTCATATAATTTGTTAAAGAAAGTCTTTACTGGGTACTCTACTTGATGTTTTACCTTGTTCACTAACATTTGGGATACAATGATGTGACTCTGCTGTGTTTGGCTTAATCTACAGTGGAGTATATCAATACTGTTTTTGTTTCTAGTATTATAACTATGCAGGTCACTTCTTAATGTTAGGTCTAGTGGATTTTTAAGTATATAATAAATTGAGTCTAATATGTATAAATTTATAACTGTTAACAATTTAAGTCTGACGAAAATTGGTTGTCCCTTTGTTATTACCCGAATTGCCTTTTTTTTTGTAGGATTAAAATATCACCTATTTTACTCCTGTTGCCCCAAATTATTAATCCATACCTTATAATTGATTGGAAAAACGCATAATATGATAATAATGATTTATTTCCATCCATTTTTACAAATATAAAACAATAATACGGCTCGGAAAAAACTGACCACACTTACAAGTATTTGTGGCTAGTACAAAATTATTTACAAAATACTAAAAAAACAAAATATAACTTAATAAAAACATATTATAAACATGGAACATGAGTCCAGCTTCTACATTGTAAAAATAAAACTCTCTGTGGCGCATGAAACACTTAAAAGTTCTTATAAATTTCACCACTTAAAATTCACTTAAAATTTCTTATACAAAATACATTACAAGACTAAAATAACAAAAAACCATATTAATTGCAAGAAGTGTCAATATTTATATTAAACAAAAATCCAAATAGTCTAGATCTTGTTTCGTAAATAGCCAATTCTTCAAATTTATAGAAAAAAATTTCAAATTTGTACTACTTTTTTAATGATATATGTTATGAAGTTATGATATGAAGATATAACATATCTTTCAGGCACACATGACATAATTCGCCTAAGCAAGAAAATTACTCTAGATAGTCTACTCGAGATATATTCAATATGAGAATTTCAAGTTAAGTTATCATATAACAAAATTTAATGCTTTGTCATGTGAGGGAATTTGTTTTAATCTAAATAATATGTTCTGAGTTTTACCTTCATTTAGCAGAAACTCATTGGACATAAACCATTTTTGACTGTATTTTTGACAAGGTCTTGTAAAATATCCCAGTTGGTGTGGCTATTAATGAAGGTTGTATCATCCGCGTACAAAATTGATTTAGCCTTGACAGCACTAGGAAGGTCATTAATTTGTAATAAGAATAAAAGAGGTCCAAGGACCGAGCCCTGAGGTACACCGGTTGGAACCTCAATCGCATTGGACCACTCTCCACTAATACACACTTTCCGCTTCCGGTTTGTTAAGTAGCATTTAAGAAATTTTGCTGAGTTCCCAGTAATACCATAGTAATGAAGCTTAGATAAAAGTTTGCTATGATCAACACAATCAAAGGCCCTGCTCAAGTCACACAAAGTGGCTTGAGCAAAGGCCTTACTCTCAAAAGCATCAAGAATCTCCTTAATCAGTGCATCAATGGCGTCAATAGTACATTTCCATCTTCTAAAACCGAACTGATTTATATTTAGGTAGCAATTTTCTTCTAGGTATTCAAGTAGTTGATCAAGTACTACCATCTCAAATATTTTGGATAAAACTGGTATTACAGAAATCGGTCGATAGCTTTCCGGTAAATTTTTGGGACCCTTTTTGTACATAGGACATATTTGAGATAATTTTAGCTCTTCAGGAAAAATATCTTCTAAAAGACATTTATTTATGCACAACATTAAAGGGATTTGAAAACCACGATAAATACTCTTTAAAATGTTGTTAGACAAATTAAAAATATCCCTACTATCTGAGTTTTTTTAGTCTTTTTACAGCTTTAGTGACATCATCAATTGAGATCCGTTCGAAGGTAAAAATGTTATTATCAATTTTATAGTTTTTAACAAAGGCTTAACTACTTATTTGAGGTTTGGTGATGTTATCTTTTATTTGCTTGACAGAGTCAACAAAAAAGTGATTAAACTTATCTGGACTGATATCGACAATTTTTTGAGGGGCAGAATTAGAAGTGTTTACTTTAATGAGATTTCAAGCAGTCTTGCATTTGTTTTTACTTTTTTATATTTTAGTTGCATTGTTTGCGTTTTTTGCAAGAGAAATTTTTGCGTTTTCTTTTGACTTTTTATAACTCCTTTTAAGATTTAGATAATTTTCAAGTAGTCCATCACAACTAGAATTTTTAACCAATTTATCGAGAAACATGAGTCTATCTTTCAAGATGGCCAGATCGCTAGTATACCATTCATGATGAGAATTCATCTCTTTAACTTGGTAACAAGGTCTTTTTATGATGGAGAAAAATGTCAATTTACTAGTTATAACATTTAGAAACCCCTGAAAAAAAATCTTGTGCACTTGAAAAATTTTGACTAGCAATAAAATTATTCCAGTCATGTGATGCATGTCATGGTAAACTAGTTATAAAAGAATACCCTGTTTCCACTTTTCCATGTATGGGATCTTTTCTGTTATACGTATACCACTATTTAATGTCGGATCTTTTCCGTTATGTGTCAGCAATCCCAAAATATTTCCATATACATCGCGCCGCGGCAGTTATGGTTAGGTTAGGTTAGCATAGCCTATTGTAGAATGTTTTTACAAATTACAGGTTCATTCTACAATATAATAACCTAACCTAACCATAACTGCCGCGGCGCGATGTATATGGGCGGCCTCGATGTATTGGGATTCTAAAGGTTGAAAATGAGGAAAACATGTTTTAAATCAATAAATTGAATACCGTGTTCCGTTATTTATACCAAACAATGGTTAAAATGTATTATTCAATATATTTAAATAGTGGTATACGTATAACGGAAAAGATCCCATGTATGGTTTTAGGAGTTTTGCAGGTAGTACTGGCATTTGTTTGGATGTTTAGCAAGATACCATTATGATCAGAAAAAGGGAAATCGAAAATATTACAAAAAGTTACTTTATTAGGACAATTTACAAAGATGTTATCTAGACAATTTTTACCCCTTGTTGGTTTATCATTGGTACAAGAAAAGTTGTTTCCAACTACAGTATGTCTGGTATGTCCGCCCATAACTATCCGCATATATTTTTATTTTAATTGCAGGTTTCTTCTTTGGCCTGTTTTTGGTTTGACTTGTTAGGTTAAGTCTGGCATCTGGCTGATTACATGTAGATTGACTTCCAACCGAGTTTAATGAATCTAAAATCTGTACAGTGGTATTGATCCACCCCCCACCCATACACGTACAGTGGTATTGACCCACCCATACACGTATAGTAGTATTGACCCACCCATACACGTACAGTGGTATTGACTCACCTGCCCACCCATACACGTCCAGTGGTATTGTTTTTGGTACCAAATCTGTTTTTGGTAGGGACAGTGAAAACATCCCTCGACTTCTCATACGATGAATTAGTATTTACAGTTTTGCTTGGTATTATATTACTGTATTTAGGGGAGCGTATATCTGTATGTAGAAGCGGGAAGCAGTTCAAACAATTGTGGGGGGGTGGTGTTTTTGAGCTGTGCTAGCTCACCCAAAAGCTGCTTTTTATCATTTTCAAGAACTGTTATTACAGCAAGGTAATTACTTATTTCAACTTTAGCTGCTACCAGTTCACGCTGTTCTTTTAGTTCTGATTCCATAACTCTTATTGTATTGACCATATTAGCTGTCTCTTCTTTATATATTTCACATTGAATACATGGGTCTTAAGGTGCTTCTAGTTTTTTAAGTCTTTCCAGTGTTTCCTTTAATTCATTTTATAAAATTATACACTTTTCTTGTACTCATCTACTGTGGGAGTGTTATTCAACAACTCTTTTTCCATTAGGGTTTTTCCAGTTCAATGCATTTATCAGTGAGTGAATCAGTTTGAAAATTTAAATCCAAGTACTGAGGAGTATTAATGCCTTTTTCATTTACTGACTTGTTACTCCTGTTGTTAGGTGATAGCTGAACAAAACCTCTGGGAGTAGAACTCTGAGGCTGTAAATTAACATTTTTAATTGAGCTGATGTTAGAAGTATTTAGTGGGAAACAGTTCTTGTTATTATTCTTAATATTCTCCTCTATTTCCTTTACTGCCAAAATAAAGTCTTGATTTTCCATAATTTTACCATGGTTTAGTCTCTGCTTATTTTCTAAATAATATGATAGCTCACTTTTTTAACATTTACTTGTAAGTTTCTGTGCCCCATAAAAAATCACATTGAATACAATGAAACTTCCCTTATTTTCAGAGTCTGTTATGAGAGCTGGCCAAGGAGAGTGGCCTTTTAACTTGGCATAAACAAAATCTCCACATTTAAACATTTTGTTACAAGTATAAGATATTTTTATAATGCAGTTTGCTACTGTCAATTTGAGTATATAAGAAGCACTTATTAATCAGCACTTATCAGAATTAGAATATTAACAGAATTCAAATTGCCATACAGACAGAATCAGACACTATTTATTTAAAAGCTAATAATATAGTTATCAAAAGTCAGTTACTATCTCCAGTCTCAAAACTATCAGAATCAAAACAAAGTTCAATGTCAACAAACAAATCACAGACATGTCATTTTGTCTTACTGCCACACAGCTGTTTTCAGAAGTTGACCTTGACTGGATTCTGCATGTACATTTCAAGTCAGACAGTGAGCCTATTTTATCTGACGAGTCAAATCCACCTTTCATTTGCAGTTTTTGTGTTTAAATGCTACAATGCACCAAAATCAAAAGGCTCACTTTCACTGTTGGATGATAAGACACTAAGTTCTAGTAAATTCACTAACATAAGTTAGTGGCTTCCCACCCATTCAGTAGAGATGTCCTTGACCCTCCCACCCACCTATAAACGTACAGTGGTAATGGCCCACCCAATCACCTATCCACGTACAATTGTGATGGCCTTCCAATTCACTCATACACATGGGGTCAGGTCATTTCAGCCGGCATTGTAAATATTTGAAATATGAATAACTTAACATGCAAATCGAAAAGCAAAACACATATTAACATCGAGTTAAAAACAGTTCCCTTTATGATGAACTGCCTTGCTTAGTACAGTAGCAACTTAGACTTGTTTAGTGCAGTAGCAACTTAGACTTGTTTAGTACAGTAGCAACTTAGACTTGTTTAGTACAGTAGCAACTTAGACTTGTTTAGTACAGTAGCAACTTAGACTTGTTTAGTGCAGTAGCAACTTAGACTTGTTTAGTACAGTAGCAACTTAGACTTGTTTAGTACAGTAGCAACTTTGACTTGTTTAGTACAGTAGCAACTTAGACTTGTTTAGTACAGTAGCAACTTAGACTTGTTTAGTACAGTAGCAACTTTGACTTGTTTAGTACAGTAGCAACTTAGACTTGTTTAGTACAGTAGCAACTTAGACTTGTTTAGTACAGTAGCAACTTTGACTTGTTTAGTACAGTAGCAACTTAGACTTGTTTAGTGCAGTAGCAACTTAGACTTGTTTAGTACAGTAGCAACTTAGACTTGTTTAGTACAGTAGCAACTTTGACTTGTTTAGTACAGTAGCAACTTAGACTTGTTTAGTGCAGTAGCAACTTAGACTTGTTTAGTGCAGTAGCAACTTAGACTTGTTTAGTACAGTAGCAACTTAGACTTGTTTAGTACAGTAGCAACTTAGACTTGTTTAGTACAGTATCAACTTTGACTTGTTTAGTACAGTAGCAACTTAGACTTGTTTAGTACAGTAGCAACTTTGACTTGTTTAGTACAGTAGCAACTTAGACTTGTTTAGTGCAGTAGCAACTTAGACTTGTTTAGTACAGTAGCAACTTAGACTTGTTTAGTACAGTAGCAACTTAGACTTGTTTAGTACAGTAGCAACTTTGACTTGTTTAGTACAGTAGCAACTTAGACTTGTTTAGTACAGTAGCAACTTAGACTTGTTTAGTACAGTAGCAACTTAGACTTGTTTAGTACAGTAGCAACTTTGACTTGTTTAGTACAGTAGCAACTTAGACTTGTTTAGTACAGTAGCAACTTAGACTTGTTTAGTACAGTAGCAACTTAGACTTGTTTAGTGCAGTAGCAACTTAGACTTGTTTAGTACAGTAGCAACTTAGACTTGTTTAGTGCAGTAGCAACTTAGACTTGTTTAGTACAGTAGCAACTTAGACTTGTTTAGTACAGTAGCAACTTTGACTTGTTTAGTACAGTAGCAACTTAGACTTGTTTAGTACAGTAGCAACTTAGACTTGTTTAGTACAGTAGCAACTTAGACTTGTTTAGTGCAGTAGCAACTTAGACTTGTTTAGTACAGTAGCAACTTAGACTTGTTTAGTACAGTAGCAACTTTGACTTGTTTAGTACAGTAGCAACTTAGACTTGTTTAGTACAGTAGCAACTTAGACTTGTTTAGTACAGTAGCAACTTTGACTTGTTTAGTACAGTAGCAACTTAGACTTGTTTAGTACAGTAGCAACTTAGACTTGTTACGTACAGTAGCAACTTTGACTTGTTTAGTACAGTAGCAACTTAGACTTGTTTAGTGCAGTAGCAACTTAGACTTGTTTAGTACAGTAGCAACTTAGACTTGTTTAGTACAGTAGCAACTTTGACTTGTTTAGTACAGTAGCAACTTAGACTTGTTTAGTGCAGTAGCAACTTAGACTTGTTTAGTGCAGTAGCAACTTAGGCTTGTTTAGTACAGTAGCAACTTAGACTTGTTTAGTACAGTAGCAACTTTGACTTGTTTAGTACAGTAGCAACTTTGACTTGTTTAGTACAGTAGCAACTTAGACTTGTTTAGTACAGTAGCAACTTTGACTTGTTTAGTACAGTAGCAACTTAGACTTGTTTAGTGCAGTAGCAACTTAGACTTGTTTAGTACAGTAGCAACTTAGACTTGTTTAGTACAGTAGCAACTTAGACTTGTTTAGTACAGTAGCAACTTTGACTTGTTTAGTACAGTAGCAACTTAGACTTGTTTAGTACAGTAGCAACTTAGACTTGTTTAGTACAGTAGCAACTTAGACTTGTTTAGTACAGTAGCAACTTTGACTTGTTTAGTACAGTAGCAACTTAGACTTGTTTAGTACAGTAGCAACTTAGACTTGTTTAGTACAGTAGCAACTTAGACTTGTTTAGTGCAGTAGCAACTTAGACTTGTTTAGTACAGTAGCAACTTAGACTTGTTTAGTGCAGTAGCAACTTAGACTTGTTTAGTACAGTAGCAACTTAGACTTGTTTAGTACAGTAGCAACTTTGACTTGTTTAGTACAGTAGCAACTTAGACTTGTTTAGTACAGTAGCAACTTAGACTTGTTTAGTACAGTAGCAACTTAGACTTGTTTAGTGCAGTAGCAACTTAGACTTGTTTAGTACAGTAGCAACTTAGACTTGTTTAGTACAGTAGCAACTTTGACTTGTTTAGTACAGTAGCAACTTAGACTTGTTTAGTACAGTAGCAACTTAGACTTGTTTAGTACAGTAGCAACTTTGACTTGTTTAGTACAGTAGCAACTTAGACTTGTTTAGTACAGTAGCAACTTAGACTTGTTTAGTACAGTAGCAACTTTGACTTGTTTAGTACAGTAGCAACTTAGACTTGTTTAGTGCAGTAGCAACTTAGACTTGTTTAGTACAGTAGCAACTTAGACTTGTTTAGTACAGTAGCAACTTTGACTTGTTTAGTACAGTAGCAACTTAGACTTGTTTAGTGCAGTAGCAACTTAGACTTGTTTAGTGCAGTAGCAACTTAGACTTGTTTAGTACAGTAGCAACTTAGACTTGTTTAGTACAGTAGCAACTTTGACTTGTTTAGTACAGTAGCAACTTTGACTTGTTTAGTACGGTAGCAACTTAGACTTGTTTAGTACAGTAGCAACTTTGACTTGTTTAGTACAGTAGCAACTTAGACTTGTTTAGTGCAGTAGCAACTTAGACTTGTTTAGTGCAGTAGCAACTTAGACTTGTTTAGTACAGTAGCAACTTAGACTTGTTTAGTACAGTAGCAACTTAGACTTGTTTAGTACAGTAGCAACTTTGACTTGTTTAGTACAGTAGCAACTTAGACTTGTTTAGTGCAGTAGCAACTTAGACTTGTTTAGTACAGTAGCAACTTAGACTTGTTTAGTACAGTAGCAACTTTGACTTGTTTAGTACAGTAGCAACTTAGACTTGTTTAGTGCAGTAGCAACTTAGACTTGTTTAGTACAGTAGCAACTTAGACTTGTTTAGTACAGTAGCAACTTAGACTTGTTTAGTACAGTAGCAACTTTGACTTGTTTAGTACAGTAGCAACTTAGACTTGTTTAGTACAGTAGCAACTTTGACTTGTTTAGTACAGTAGCAACTTTGACTTGTTTAGTACAGTAGCAACTTTGACTTGTTTAGTACAGTAGCAACTTAGACTTGTTTAGTACAGTAGCAACTTAGACTTGTTTAGTGCAGTAGCAACTTAGACTTGTTTAGTACAGTAGCAACTTAGACTTGTTTAGTACAGTAGCAACTTAGACTTGTTTAGTGCAGTAGCAACTTAGACTTGTTTAGTACAGTAGCAACTTAGACTTGTTTAGTGCAGTAGCAACTTAGACTTGTTTAGTACAGTAGCAACTTAGACTTGTTTAGTACAGTAGCAACTTAGACTTGTTTAGTACAGTAGCAACTTAGACTTGTTTAGTACAGTAGCAACTTAGACTTGTTTAGTACAGTAGCAACTTAGACTTGTTTAGTGCAGTAGCAACTTAGACTTGTTTAGTGCAGTAGCAACTTAGACTTGTTTAGTACAGTAGCAACTTAGACTTGTTTAGTACAGTAGCAACTTAGACTTGTTTAGTACAGTAACAACTTTGACTTGTTTAGTATAGTAGCAAGTTTGACTTGTTTAGTACAGTAGCAAGTTTGACTTGTTTAGTAGTCGGCACTGGTGGCGCAGTGCTGTAACCCAGCTACATGGGGACAAAGTGTTTGGGAGATTGTAGGCGATAGGCTGTATGCTCGGTCCTCTTAATACTGACATGGCGTCCGCTTGGTGGTTGCTATCGGCGTGGACACTACTAGAGAAGTCTGGGTTGTCTATGTTGGGTGGTAACCATTGTGCGGATGTTGTGTGGGGGAGATAACTGAGTATCAGGCTTGTCAATTAGCTGAAAATCAGACCAGCACTACGTGGTTCGGATTCCACGTAAAGCTGTAGGTCCCTTAGTTGCCCTGGCTGTTGGGCTCTTAATAAATTGCCCTTTCTGAGGAACAGTTGAACTCAGTTAGTAACCAGACTACACTCATCCTACATTCATAAAACCATTCATATTCGCCTTAAAATATGCACAACGTTGTGTCGGCGTCTCATATGTAAGAATGTACAGTAGCAACTTTGACTTGCTTAGTATAGTAGCAAGTTCGACTTGTTTAGTACAGTAGCAACTTTGACTTGTTTAGTATAGTAGCAACTTTGACTTGCTTAGTATAGTAGCAAGTTTGACTTGTTTAGAACAGTAGCAACTTTGACTTGCTTAGTATAGTAGCAAGTTTGACTTGTTTAGAACAGTAGCAACTTTGACTTGTTTAGTATAGTAGCAACTTTGACTTGCTTAGTATAGTAGCAAGTTCGACTTGTTTAGTACAGTAGCAACATTGACTTGTTTAGTATAGTAGCAAGTTTGACTTGTTTAGAACAGTAGCAACTTTGACTTGCTTAGTATAGTAGCAAGTTTGACTTGTTTAGAACAGTAGCAACTTTGACTTGTTTAGTATAGTAGCAACTTTGACTTGCTTAGTATAGTAGCAAGTTCGACTTGTTTAGTACAGTAGCAACTTTGACTTGCTTAGTATAGTAGCAAGTTTGACTTGTTTAGAACAGTAGCAACTTTGACTTGTTTAGTATAGTAGCAACTTTGACTTGCTTAGTATAGTAGCAAGTTCGACTTGTTTAGTACAGTAGCAACTTTGACTTGTTTAGTATAGTAGCAACTTTGACTTGCTTAGTATAGTAGCAAGTTTGACTTGTTTAGAACAGTAGCAACTTTGACTTGCTTAATACAGTAGCAACTTTGACTTGTTTAGTATAGTAGCAACTTTGACTTGCTTAGTATAGTAGCAAGTTTGACTTGTTTAGAACAGTAGCAACTTTGACTTGTTTAGTATAGTAGCAACTTTGACTTGTTTTCATAAGTCTTCTAATCAAACATGCTAAATTCATACATAATAATTAAATTAAGTAGCTATGCTAATACAAAATACATATAATACTATATACAATAACTAACTGAAGTTTTAAAGAGCAATGCAATAGTTTTCTAATAAAATGCTCTAAATTAATTAACAAATTTTTAACCATAACAATTTAAACAAATATGTCTACACAAATTTAAATAAATATATATAAATAATAACAAAGTACTACTTTAAATAAGGGACAACTATATACTGTACATAAATTGGAGCTCAATTAATCCAGATTAAAATCAAGATATTGTAAAGACAATTAGAAAGAAAGATTCAGACTTCCGCATGCACTGTATCAGCTAAGTTCTATTTCCTACACAAAATAAAGTATACCAAGACCAAACTCTCAAACACTGAAAAACAAATATATAAACAATATACAACTATACAGCAATGTTTTATATAACTTTAACTAGGTACTCACTCCAAGCTAGGAAAGGCCTTTTGTCATCTACTGCTGGGGAACTTGTAGAGGGAAAGTTTGAAGTTTGGTTATTTAAGTTGAATAGACCGTTTAATGATTCTGCTGTCTTGTTACCCACTGAGAAAAACAGACATATTGGTCAATTACCAGTGGTATAAAAAAATTCAAACATTTTTATAAATTTTAACTTCAAAAGCTT
This sequence comes from Stictocephala bisonia, assembly GCA_035578905.1. Taxonomy (NCBI): domain Eukaryota; kingdom Metazoa; phylum Arthropoda; class Insecta; order Hemiptera; family Membracidae; genus Stictocephala; species Stictocephala bisonia. The sequence continues at coordinate 758,357 of JAQJVL010000359.1, read as the reverse complement.
TCTTTTACATACATTTTAAATTCAGTTTTTTACCTTAAACACTACAAAATACAAAAAAAAGGCATGAACCGTGAAAACTATTTTCATGAAAAAACTGCGGACAAGCGTACACTGATTAGATTAGTAGATCGGAAACAATTACTATCTTAAATAACAAACCACCAAATAATACATGCATCCCACAGGTCAGACCTTGATTTTAAATCTTGGTTTTTATCTCTTAATACAGCTTTAAAATCTACACTAAAAATACCTCCCAATTTTCCCTGTAACATAAATATATATATGCAGGTTTGTATTTGGTAGTTACTGTAGGATCAAAAAGTATAGATAGTCCAGTTTGAACATCAACTGTGTAAAAAGTATAAAGCGGAGGAAAACTAAACTACCATCAAAAATGTTCTCATCTATTTCTGCGATTACAAGTGGTATTTTTATATTTTTACTTTTTCACAATTTTTTTAAATCGGGGCTATAGTGGGAAATATACACCATTTTATACAGTTTCAGATGACTTCTGATGTTTGAAAATTCACTGCAATAAAAATAATGATCAGATCATTTTGAAACTTTAATAGCGTGTAGGTACTTTAATTGAGAATTTTTCGGTGTCATAAAAAAATTCTGTTATCAATTTTCTAAAGTAACATTTCCTCGATATTGAAAATGGTTACAAACTTGAGACAAACAGTGGTTTCTGGTGTCTGATGTCAGTAAGTCGAATATATATTTATTTTTATTGTATGAGTATTGATTGATTTTATATCACTTTATTAATCTTTAAGGTATCATATGCACCAAACCGTGTAATTGCAGCCTTCCCTGGCCACCCGGCAGGTGAAACTGACTGCAACATTGCATTATAAAGATTAATAAAGTGATATAAAATCAATCAGTACTCATACAATAAAAATAAGTATATATTCAACTTACAGATATCAGACACCTGAAACCACCATTTGTCTCAAGTTCAATATCGAGAAAAGGTTACTTTAGAAAATTGATAACAGAATTTTTTATGACACTAAATATATAATATATATATATATATATATATATATATATATATATATTTATATATATATAAAATACTACTTGTAATTCCCGAAATAGATGATAGAATTTTTTATGGTAGTTTAGTTTTCCTCCGCCTTATACTTTTTACACACAGTTGATGTTCAAACTTGAGTATCTATACTTTTTGATCTGACAGTAGCTGTTACAGGTGGTCAATCGTGGTAGTGATTAAATCTACGTAAATGTGACCGTAGCACAATATATGTTTGTGAGAGACGCTAGATTTTCACATGTTTTATTGAGAAATAATTGACAAAAAAGGCTGATGGGTTACAGATTTATGATCAGCATAATAAAAACTAAGTGAAAAAGAGGCATAGATGAAATGTTCAGTAAGAAAGTGTTTCTGTTTAAAATTTGGACTATATTTCAATGAGTTTTTTTTACACCATATTTTGACAAATGACATTTACAAAAAGTGAGCATTTCTTAAAAATTACTGAATAGTTGTTTCTTTATAATTTACTGCAATTTTATTCTTTTTATCATTAACCCTTTGACAGGTATTGATGTCACATAGACGTCCAGTATCTGGAACCTCGTACGGGTGAGTTTTTCAAACTTAAATGTGCCCAAAAAGTGAATTTTTAAATTTTTTTTGAGTTCTCTAATGAAGTTATTTTGTGTAATAAGTTCATATTTAGTACAAAATAAATATAAACTAAAAAAATTAAACATGTTTTTTAAAAAATTAACTTTTTACTTTGAAATTTACTATTTAAAAAAAAAAAAGAAACTTTTGAAGGTAAATGAGTAATAATTTGTCATTTTAAATATGAAAGAAGATTTATTAGGTATAAAAAAGACAAAAAGTTATTTTATATATGTGTTCAAAAGTTCCGTTTTGTGTGGTAAAGTTGAAAACACTCAGGAACGCAAAGCGTTACGTTACAGTCCTTGCACGTAAACGGTGTCTCTCGCCGTTTTTGTGGTTCAATTGTCGACCATTTACTACGGTGGCACTTCCGTTACTACATAATGTTACTAAATAATACTACCTAATAAAAATACTAGATATAAAATAACAAAGCAGATGCTAGCGCAAGATCAGGCTGCACAATGGAGCAGCTCATGCTACTTATCGAATAGTGCAAGAACCATCAGTGATAATTCTCATCGTACCTCATAGATGGCAGGACACGCCTATAACAATTAAAATACAGACGTGACATGAGAGGTGATACTGGTGAGAGTAAAACTGGGCGACGTCAATGTAATGTCATTCCCTGAATTGGCACTCAAGATGGGCGGACATCAATGTAACGTCGATACCTGGCAAATTGTGTTTTCTATTCAGAAACCTACTTCTTAAAGGGTTAACTGAACTAGTCTAATTGTAATCTACATCTTCAATCTTTTTAAATAAAGTTTGCAGCCTTGCAGTTATATTATTTCTGAGAGCTATCAATTTCATTTTTTTTAATAATAATAAATATCAGTACCAGTAAATGATATTTGATATAATTTTTCTAATCATGTCACAATGAAACCAAACATATAGTTTTTTATAGTTTTTACTAGGAATTCAGATTTAATGAATTCAATCATGTATAAAATTGTGTGTTGCATAGACAACTAATGCAAATTAGTCACCAACGGCCTCACTGATTTAAATGACAAACATGCCAGTTATGAGTGGCTGTGTGTTTTTATGAGTGAGACCAACCTTTTTGGACCAAAATATTCCCAAAATAAAAAGGTCTAGCTATTGATATTTACACTTAGTTTGCTTGTTCCTTTGGTAAAATTATAACTTACACCAGCGAATGGTGTCTTCAGAGTTCTTCAAAAGCTTATAAAAGGCCGGTGGTCGCTTTGATGTTGTAGTTTGCTCAAAATCTGGCAAATTTCTTCTAAACAAAAATCCTGAAAAAAAAATATTTGCATAACATTGTCTATCATAGGCTTAAAGTTCCCTTGTAATTTAAGATTTCAAATAGGATGGTAATTGAACTACACTTACGAGTATACTGTATATTCCACTCTGTTGATTAGTTAAACAATGCAATGTTAACAAAAAAAATCATGATTACATAAAAAATGTATAATATTAATTAGTCTTTTAAAACTTATAAGTATAATATAGATATGTATAATGTTTAAATTATTAGCAGCTTCACTTGATGGGGGCTACAGTTCAAATTCTCTCAAAGCGTTTCCGAGTTGCAGGGCAGCTTGGCTTATAACCATATAAGGGAACTCAGATCTAAGAACCTCAGACTTGCATCATAGGGGAGCTCAGAAAGTAAACACTGTCAGTAGCCCCAGTTGTGGATCTGGGTTTCATGAAGGTACTTTGCCTGGAGCTCAAGTTGTTTCATGAAAGTACTTTTGCCTGGAGCTTCACTTGTGTGTCTGGGTTTCATGAAGGTACATTGCCTGTAGCCCTCTTGTTGATCTAGGCTTCATGAAGGGACTTTGCCTGTAGCCCCACTTGTGTATCTGGGCATCATGAAGGAACTTTGCCTGTAGCTCAACTTGTGTATCTGGGCTTCATGGAGGGACTTTGCCTGTAGCTCAACTTGTGTATCTGGGCTTCATGGAGGGACTTTGCCTGTAGCCCCACTTGTGTATCTAGGCTTCATGAAGGAAATTTGCCTGTAGCTCCACTTGTGTATCTCAAAAGACCTTCAACCTCATGGAAGATTCAACCTAAGACCTCTCATGTGCTTTGTTAGTGGTCATACATACTAACATATATACAGACTGTGCAAATGATCGGTCTAACTGTAATGAGTTGTTTAGTATTAAAAACTAAATCTACTCATATTACACAATCTACTCCACTACCTATGGTTGATGAAGTATACAGGGTGTCTTAAAAGTCCCACCCCCCCCCCCTATTAACTTTCTTATGAATACAGATAAAGTGATTTACTTCTGGGAATGTTTATATGACCAACTAAGGAGTTTTTTTATGTATGCAAATTTTTTACACCCCCTCTCAAAAGGGAGTAGTTTGGGGGTAAGTCAAAATTTTTAAATAGAAACCTCTATCAAATGACACATCATTTTAAAGGTAATATTAAAAGAAAAAGAATGGCGGAAACTAGAGGTCTCTAACATTAGTCTATCAAATTTGGTGGCAGTTTAAAGTTGGAATTATTTCATAAAACCCCCTAAGTAATTTTAGAATGGGAAAAATGGTCAAAATGCTGAACTCTCACCTCAATTTCACTCAGATGAGATGCTCAAAATGGCTGCCATGAACTTCTTGACAGTAAAAAAGCCTGGATTGAAAACCACGTCTCACATTTTGTAAGATTTCAGGCGTGATAAGGTGGCAGGCCTCTTCGATTCTTGTCCTTAATTCATCGAGGTTTGCAGGTTTTGTGTCGTAAACTTTACTTTTGAGAAAACCCCAAAAGAAAAAATCCAGAGGTGAAAGGTCAGGTGAACGTGCCGGCCACTCTACCAGTGCCACGTCGACCTATCCATCTATCGGGAAACGTTTGGTCTAGGAATGTCCGGACAAGCATATTGTAATGTGGAGGAGCACCATCTTGCTGAAATACAGGCTCATAAGTACCTTGTACTACCTCATTTATTGCTGGGATAATGCCGTTCTGTAACATGTCCAAGTATTTAACGCCAGTTAAATTACCATCAATAAAGAATGGCCCAATAACAGAGTTTCCCAAAATTCCAGCCCATACATTTAATTTTTGTGGCTGTTGCGTATGGGCTTCAACCATCCAGTGGGGGTTACTGTTTGCCCAATAACGGCAGTTGTGCCGATTGACTGTCCCATGCAAAGAGAATGATGCTTCATCACTAAAACATATCTGTGATATTAAATTATTATTCTCTTCAATCTCCTGCAACATTTGCTCACAAAACTGAAGTCTTCGGTCAGGGTCGTCTTCATTTAATTCTTGATTTAACTGTACTTTGTACGGGTGGAACTTGTGACGCTTTAACACTTTGTGAACAGTATCTTTCGAAATTCCAACATCAAGGGCAGTGGACTGCAGAGATTCATGTGGGTTTGCAGCATAATTTGCTAAAACTTGAATTTGGATCTCTTCTGTCGCAATGGCAGGGCGCCCTGATCGTGCTGCATCTTTGACACTAAAGTTTGTTGAGAATTTGTTTACTAAACGTCTAATGTATGCCCTGTCTACTGGTCTATCCGGATAGGCAGCATTAAATAAACGAACTGCTTCATGAACATTTTTCCTAGCTTCCCCATAGAACAATATCATCTCTACTTTATCTTCATTTGACCGAGCCATTTTTGTTAAATACGAATAAAAAGAAATTTAACACAGTAACTGAACTGAAAGTGTTACACGTACTAACTAGTAACCTAATAAGAGATAAGGAAGGAGCCACTGGTATTCCCAGGTTGCCCTACTGGACTTTGGTCAGACAAACCAAAACCAAATAAATGCTATGTTATTTGTGGTTTTTGGTGTTTGTTGATTCTTATAATAACTTGTTTTACGATTAGGTGTCATCAGTTTTCAAAACTAACTGGTGGGTGAATGTTTTGTCTGCCTTACAACAATTTTAAATGTAACATAAGCTGCGGGGGTTTTATGAAATAATTCCAACTTTAAACTGCCACCAAATTTGATGTTAGAGACTAATGTTAGAGACCTCTAATTTCCGCCATTCTTCTTCTTTTAATATTACCTTTAAAATGATGTGTCATTTGATAGGGGTTTCTATTTAAACATTTTTACTTACCCCCAAACTACCCCCTTTTGAGAGGGGGTGTAAAAAATTTGCATACATAAAAAAACTCTTTAGTTGGTCATATAAACATTCCCAGAAGTAAATCACTTTATCTGTATTCATAAGAAAGTTAATAGGGGGGGGGGGGACTTTTAAGACACCCTGTATAACAAAGGATACTCTTCATGTATTGTCCTTATGGATAATGTCTTCATAATAAGTACAGCTTGACCTTAAGTGGGCTTAAATTTAGATGCTTGCAGCATTTTTTATTCATGAATTTGTTTAAAACGTGTCACTCTTCCACATATAATTTGATATGCAATACCTCTGTATATATATATATGGGTGGGTCAATACCACTGCACATGTATGGGTGGGCAGATGGGCCATACCACTGTATAAACTATATGTTTTTATTAAAACCCCTGAGAAGTTTGGTCTGGAGAATTTTTGTCTGTCACTCCAGAACACTACGTTAATTTGATTATCAATTAGCCCCTTATTTAACGGGCTAATTGATAATTTGTTCACATTACATGTATTAATATAATACTTAACCCACCCGGTGATAATAGTATCGGCCGCGACGATTATAACCAGCGCCCGGGTGATATCGTCGCGAGCGCGACGATTATGTAAGTGTTTTGTACAACTCTAATTCCTTCACTAATTTCCGTCTAAATCCAATGTTTCATATAGTGTCGTCTTCACGAAATTCTGCTCTATTTATTACATCCTCTATGGAATATAATCGATTACTCAGTTATTCGATATATCGATGTTTTTCAACATGTTGTTTACAAAAAACCCATGTATATAGTTTCAATATTGTAAATATAAATTTTTTGTTTTATAAAGGGAGCAGTTGAAGTGTAGTTTTTCTAAATGTACATAAAAAAGTGAATAAAATGGCTATATCAGAAGTTCAAAAAATTGTATATATAGTGTTGTAGTGTTTGTGAGAACTTGAAAAACTTTTTTTGTAAAAAAAATGTCACATTTAATACACCATACTGGATCATAATATGGAGGTAAGCTTACTTATACTTTAGTTTTCTGATACCTTAGAATGTATAGATTAAAATGATATATAAGACAATGACTTTTAAAGCATTTAAAGGTTGTAAAAATAATATTTTTACATAAGCGCGTTTAGCCCAAAAAATGGATCATCACCATGGGTCAGAACACATATCACCCGGAGGGTTAAAGGATTATTTGGTTTACATGCCGTTCTTTTAAGGACATAACTAACAAGATGGTCTCTGGTCAACCTAACTGCCATTTTGACACACATTGTTCCAAAGTAACATTTATTTTGTTTAAAAAAATTTAATTTAATTTAAAAATGGAATTACGTAATATTAAAATTTTTTGCAGAAGATTTCAAATATTAAGGAACTGAATAACTAAACTAATAATTTATAATCAGAAAACTTTATAATAATTGAATTTTTCTTAAAAATATATTCCACAGCAGACTGCCAAGTCTCTGAATATATTACTCACTGGATATTTATAAATGGCTTTCTTATCAATTCAACTCAAATGACAAACAGATTACACTTTATAGTGTCTCAATTTTCTTTCATGCCTTAATACAGAAAACACGCAGTAAAGTCTAAGTAATCTATTTATGGGTGATGGAATTTAAATTGTCATATAAATAGCAATCAATTTATTGACAACCGTTCTCCTCCTTGTATATATTCCTTGAATTTTTTTTAAGTAAGAGTGTTAGGTAAGGTTAATGGGCACTAGGCCAGAAATTAGTATATTTGAGAGATAGGACATCAGCAAACTTACCTTAGAAAAGTCCACTAACTCCTCAGTACAGTAGAGAGTCGATTATCCGAACTAATTGGGACCTCAGGGTGTTCGGATAACGACATGTTCGGATAATCAAACATATTTTAACCATGCCATTATAGACGCTTATTGATAAGTTTATGTAATGGATTAGGCATATTGAAATTAAAAACACAACACATTTAAGTACTGTATCCACATAATACTTTAATTTTGTGTTAAGTAGTCCAGTTAAAACTTACTGGACTAATGTTCCTGAAACTAGAGTCTAATACTATTCAACACTAGCTTAAAGAAAACAAACAACTTTACAAAGTTTCAGCGCTGCACTATACGAGTGAATGACGATTAACAAGCGACTGTGCACATTCAATGTCAATTACTGTATTCTACAGTAATTTACATTGAAGTACAAACGCTTGACAGCGAAGCTCAGACTAGACAGTGGTAGGTGCACGGCGCGTCCGTTGTTTATTTTCGTCGTTTCCTGGAAGGCCTGACGTTACGGCGCAAGCACCGAGTCTGGCAGAAGCGGTACGCCGCGCGGGCTGAGCGCTAACTATAATATCTTTTTCGTAATAAAATATGCACTATATGTACTGTATACAGTTACTGTAGTATGGTACGTTTATTGAAAAATAAAAAATATTAAATATAAGTGTTGGAACATAAATTTACAACGTGTATTTTGCGTATATAAAAAAATATTTTTTCAGGTTTGGTTCGGTTAACTGACGTTTCGGATGACTGACGTTCGGTAAATCGACGTTCTACTGTAGTAGTAAACAAACAGTAATAAAACAATTTGCACAAATTGTCTGTGCCACTGGCAGTTTCCTCAGGTGAGTAGAGAGAGAGGCCCAGTGGCACAGAAAATGTGAGCGAAATGTTTAATTACTGTGTTTGTTTACTACTACTGTGGTGTTGGTGGACTTGTCTTCTAAGGTAAGTTTGCTGATGTCCTAATCTCTCCTAAAAGTAAGAGTTAAATTCATAAATATTTTATGTTTTAAGTAGTGTATTTGTCTAGTAGTAGAAAATTCAATTCTAGTACTCAAATCAAATGATCTTAAATCTTGGCCATAAACAGACAGGGCCGGATTTCCTTATAGGCCTGGGCCTATGGGCACAAGCTCCCAGGGGACGCTTGACCAAGAGAAAAAAAAATGTCCAGAAATAAAAAATATAGCCATTACAACATATTTATTGAATTGATTTAAAAAAATCAAGCTAATAAAAAGCATACTGATTTTGAAGTTCATTGGAACAAATAATTGTTGTTAAAGTTAAACTATTTTTCAACACTATGCATCGACTTCGTTACAACATTGGTTTCAAACACAGGAGAACTGACTGTAGAGATGTTGTCGAGCGGTACGCATCATATTGCCACTGCCAGCCTTATGCAACTCCCATGTCTTTAGAGGAGGATGACCGTCTTAGATCCTTAATTTAAATTTAATCGTAAGTAAGATTTTTATTTCTATTATTCATTTTCATAGCTTTTACATACTTGTTTGTATTATTTTAGATAGGCAATCTCATAATCGAACGGAAAAATGTCATATGTTATACTAGTACAATTTACTATTTGTACATACAAAATATCTAGTTTTACTTTAAAACCCAGTTTTTGTGTCACACTATCAAAATACTTCATGTAAGCTGTGTTTTTGAGACTAACCCTATTTTATAATGTATTACAGAGTTTTTTATTTATATGCCCAAATGGCTAAATTGAACAAAACCAAAGTATGAGAAGTAAAAACAGTAATATAACAGTGTACAGTCACAACACCTCGTTTATTGGTGACAAGCAAGACGGGATCCTAGCGGCCAGCGAGCAGCAGTGCGTGTCTCTGCAATGTTTATATGGTTAGCTGTGATTAGTAACTGTCAGATAACTATTCTATTGTTATTATTCCACTTCTTTGCAAGATTCAATGGAATTAAACTGTAGAGCAAAGTAGTTGTGCTGGTAGGCTACACAGCACTCAAATACAAGTGTCGTGACTGTCTGTTGTTAAGGTGGTGCAATCGGTTTTCAGTGAGTTAATTATTTTCCTATTTTATAATCAAAATTAGTTAATATACCTTCCCTTGAGACAGGAAAAATATATGAACAAATTTTTTAACCACTACATTAGAACTTGTGGCCTTATGAAGTGATAAATTTAGCTGATTTTAAATGAGCTTAAGACAAAACCGTTTGAAGTACATATTTAATTTTTGACAACTATGTTTTTTACATTATAACTGAAGGGAATAAGACGATTTTGTTTGTTTGTTTAATGTAAAAATATTTATATTTTTAAAGGTGGAAAAATATCCTTTTTTACCTTTAAAATTATAAATATTCTTACATTTAAAAAAAATTAAAACCATCATAATTCTTTCAGTTATGTGTAAAAACGTAGTTATACAAAATCAAATTTGTACTTCGAACGGTTTTGTCTTAATGCTGATTTAAACTCAGCTAAATTTACCTCTTCATAAGGCCACAAGTTCTAATGTAGTGATTAAACAATTTTGTAATATATTTTTCCTGTCTCAAGGGAGGGTACATTAACTAATTTTGATTATAAAATAGGAAAATAATTAACTCACCGAAAACCGATTGCACCACCTTAACATGCGGATTAAGCAATCTTTTTTTAATACATTACTGGTATTTTGTTAAGCCCAGAACAAAGTAAATTCCTCAATAGCTTTGCAATGATAAAATTCTATTGTGGAGTGGTGTTTAAGCCTGATATAATTTTTTTCATAAAGGTTTTTAGGAAATTAATTTTAACCAGACTAGGGGGCGGAACAAAATATTGGGCGCAAAATTGCTAAATCTGGCCCTGAAAACAGGGCAGATGATTTAGAATTTATCAAATGTTTTTATTGTATCGGTTATGCTTAGAGTATGGCAGTAGTTATTTAGAAAGCTAAACTTACATTTCTACTAAGTACTATCAGCTTTGATGTTTACCGATTAAAATTTGATTACTAAACAGCTAAATGATGTGACAAAAATTGTCAATTAGAGGCTCAGCAGAAAAATAGCTATCATGGATAGAAAATAGCTATCAGAAAATATTCAGTTATCTAGGGGGTTACTTAAATTGATAAAACATTCTAACTTCTAAATTGATTTCTCAAATAACTATCAGTTGTTCTAAAATGTTACTTACCTATAGCACTAGTGACTAGAAGTAGTTCAAAGAACAAACGGTGAATGAAAACTCTCATCTCTTAAAGCTTTCTTCATTTGTAAACAGACTACTACGATCATATCACAGTTGTCATCAGCTTCGTGTATCACATCTGCAATCTGAGATCCAACATTTCACAGTATTTATGCAGTATTGTAGATGAATGTACTTTACATTTCAGTACTAATGGGTTAAATTGTTACTTTAATGTATTTGTTTATTGTTATTTAATTGAAGTTAACTTAGGTTTGATACCAAGATAAGGAAATATGCATCCTACCATTAAAAAAGTAGCTTCAATAATAATAAAATCTAATTTTATAAGAATAGGATATTTTTGCTGTTTAACTCTAGGTCTTCGATGCAAATCAGATATACCAGCAGCTATGCTTTTTTGTTGGTTCTGCGACAAAATTACTCATGTGGCCGTCTTCTTTAAAAAATTTACAACCTGATTAGTACTGAATATACATTCAGTGATAATTAATAAGGAAAATTCCCCAACATTTGATTTAAAACGTATGCATATCACATACTTCAAGCACACAGATCTGCAAGCCTAATAGGCCCAGCGAAAAATGACTACCAATCCCCTGATCCATAACCCTTAACTGATGTATTTAATAAACAGTGTATTGTACAATAACTTGATCAGTCCATTTTTATTTCTCTAGCAACAAAAAAGTATTGAAATCAAATGACAAAATATATATTCAACAAAAAACTTGTAATGTTAGTGTGTTATGCTTATATTGAGTTAACTTGAGGTAAGTTAATTATTTTCTACAACAATTTAATTTTTTTTTCATTTTAATTTTTATCTTTAACCTTGACCTCTTTTATCTTGGACTTAAACCAACTATGCTACCACAATAAACATAACAAAATAATAAAAATTAAAACAAATAATTCATTGCACATGGAAATGAAAAACATGAACTTTCCCTCGGTCCATTTCTCTTGAAGAACAAACTCTTTTGTGACATCTTCAGTAATCCTTCTGATAATTAAATAGAAAGGAGCGATTCACAGGCTACTCACTAACTCAGAGCTGTCTGTCCTACCTCTAGTATTCCTCATTTACTACAGCAAGAATTTACTGAACTCATACTGAAGTTTCAAATTCAAGCCAAACATAAGTATGTGGAGTGGCAAAGAAAAGGTAGCATCACACAAAGTGCAACCAGAGAACAGCTTTGTTTCTCTCCGAATATCTTAAGGATGTAGAAAAATTGAAGAATAAACTGCTATACAGAAGTTCGAGACAACTTTAGTGCCATTCTATAATTCTGCTATTTGGAAGACAGTTATTGTTGAGACCATAGGCTAAAGCATTGTCTATAGAAACATACTGTCCAAGGCAATGTATTATGATTGTTTTAGACGTGCACCTGTGCTGCCTTCTAACAGTGACTGTTTCAAATAAACTCTCTGTCAACGTCTTTATGTCTGGACTGAATAACATTTTCTAAAGATTCAAAAATATTATCAAAAACTACTGACTCACTTCTACAGAAGTCATGGTAGGAACAACAGAAAGGATTCCCTGAGGACCCCTAACATTAGATTGGACTGACGGTTAAATTGTAACACTCAGAGCTTATGAATTAATCGACACTGATTATTTTGACCCACTAGTCCACCTTTTAATACTGGGAACTTTGTATTTCCAAGGCCTTAAGTAGACCAATACCTGAGTGTTACAATAGTAGATATGGTAGTGTTGTAATAATAGATATGAAACACCCCCACACTGTTGTTTTACAAAACAAAAACACAGAGCAACATGATTGTCTATCCTATCAACAACGTACACACTGATATTGAGGTTATAAATCTGTTTTCTTAATAATATTTACATATTCTTTAATTTATAAGCTATTATTATGAGAAAAGATTCTATTCCACTTCTTCTCAGCACATCTTGGTTTTATTATCTAAGAGAACTCACTGATTATATTAAATTGGGTCATTTGGAACCTGAGTTTCCGCATCTGGTATGGTTGAAAATCATGTCCTTATCTTTTCCAAAATTTGAATTAAAAAAAAATAACAAGTCACTGTTATCCTAGAGGCAGGCTTGATAAAAAATTGAAAAGGATTAAAACTGGTGGGGGATACTGGTAACCTTCAAGGTGAGTTGCAGTAAACTAGTTGCAAGCCACCACGAATAGCAGGCGACCAGATCAGTAAATAATGTCTTGTCAATATATGCAATAATCATCCAATGCAAACAGATTTTTTTACTGCAGTTTTGTTTATTTTATGAGACTACCTGGAATAATAAGTCACTTTTTAAAGAGGTTGTGTCGCTGCACAAAAATGCAAAAATCATGTTTATAGTTCAAAGATTTAGTCCGTAATAATTATCATATCACAACACGTGAAGTGTCATTTGATAGGAAAAGAACTTTTCTAGTGCACCATAAGTTGATTTTAGTACAAAATTTAGTGTTTTTATATATATTTACAGTTAAGTGTTATTCTTGAGTATTTAAAATTTAAAAAGTCATAATATCAACTTATGGCCAATTAGAATAGACCTTTAATAAACGTACAGTGTTTACTAAAACACTTTATACTAAAAAACTTTTAGTTGTAACAAAACAGCATGTTCTAGCCTGCTGACGGTAAGATTGTATGTCGACTTCCCAGCGGTGACTTGGTAGTTTAGGACACAACCACCTCAAAGGAACAACTTTCATTTTTAGTTAACATTTTGTTAGATTATTTTAGTTTCCTTATGAATTTGTTGTACAATAGCTCTTGCCTTTCCTTTACTTGAACTCTGCTTAGAAACATTATTAATTAATTCAAGAACTTATTCTCTTTAGAGTCCATGATTTAGGCTTTGATTGATAGATATCCATTTCATCCATGATTCATTACTTTAGACAACAAACATACGATTTTTTTTTCATGGAGTTTACAGAAAGAAAGTACTGATAAGATTGGCATATAATTATTATACTTGGGCAACAGTAAACTGTATAAAATTTCCCGCATCTATTGTTGAATCGCCTGAAAACAAAACAGCAACTAATCAGTCTCAAAGACCTTACCTAATTGGGCTGGTATAATTTATTTTTCACAGGTAATATTGCTGTGGTCACCTTATGATTAATATAATAGCTGATAACTACAGGACAAAATTGTAAAAATAATCAAAACCAGTCTATCTCTTGAGAATAAACTTTATTTATTTACATACACATTAAAATATACAATACTGCAGGGGTTAAATCTACAATTAAAAATATGAAACATTTACATTGTAAAAACAGTATATCACAATAATAGACCCGTGACAGAATAAACACTTGCTACACAAACCGTGCCATCACTAACTGCACAGTTACAGGGCCAACTTGTATCTAATTTTATAGAAATAAAATTCTATAGTAAAATTTGGTCGACACTTGTACGTCAAGAAAGGGGTCTTGTACATTATTTCTTCACTCTAAAATGTAGAGTAGATAAGGTCTAGTACATATAAGTTTAATTTATTTAAGCTTACTGATTCTAAATACATTCTATGGGATTTCCAGACTTTATAGTAAAAGCATAAACCTCGTTAATTTAAAAAGTTGGCCGCAAATAATTTTGTAGGATATTGTACATGTTACTGCTTTGTAACCAATCTTCACAAATAACAAACCAAATAGATCTAAAAATGAATGTAAATATCAAGTTCTAAGTCAGAAAATTGCTTTTGATCATGAAAAATAAATAATAAAAGCCACTTTATTATTGTTGCTGATATATTGCCCTATTTACACAACACGAGGGACAATAAAAAAATTAAAATATACCCACAATAACATGACTAGTATTTTACAATTGCAAACATATACAAAGCTAACAAGTTGTATGAATGTGATAAATTAAGAAAAAGTCGTATTTATTTACATAAAAACACTACATCTATTATTGGAATGTTCCACATGTTGTGCTGTGATACTTATAATCAACTAACATTAAATAGCGACATAAAAACAACATTCAATAACAAACACTGAAAACAGATTGGCAATGGACATGGTGATCAACAGTGGGGATATCACATTATTACTGGTATAATAAAAACTTAGATATTGGCGGATTAAAGGGTTAGGCCTAAACTAATTATTTTTTTTAATATTACATAATTATTACACAAAGAATTAACATTCTTTGTTAACAATAAATCTATGAATTTATAAAACTTTCGTAAAATATTTTAATGGACTCAAAACGCAATTGATTTTCACATTTTCTAAAATAATCACACTAAATATATTTTTAAAAGCTTTAAAAATTGCACACTTCTTATATATTTTTAACTATTAATTTGGTTTACAATTTCTTAACTGACTAAGAGCTCTGACCTCTAAGACCTTTGGTCTCAAACTACAGGATTCTTTTGCTTGCCAGATACTACGAAGTTAAAGTATAAACAAATAGCACTATTCACAACACTTCATTACATACAATTTCAACAATTCAACAACTTAATTTATGTTATCGAGATGCAACAATAATTGTCCTTAGATAAATAAAGATCAATCAATGTAATTGTACAACCAAAACTCCAGCTCTGAGATTTATTAATGATTAACGAAAATTATTGAACTATATGAAACTTGTTTAGCACAACGGGTTCTCTGCTAGTGCCAATGTTACTTAAATCAACAAACATAATGGTGGGATGGATACAACACAAGCAAACTCACTACTCACAACTTTATCACAAACTGAATGTTTATGCTTTGATCATTTGTAAAATGAGATTTATAAAATCTCAATACATAATTTATACTCAGTAGGTTTACACTCTAAAATTAACTTATTTTATCTGGATCAAAAACCAACATTAAAAATTAAGTTGTATACGTAAATAATAGTTTAAGTGACATAAAATTATATGACACCATGCATTACTGATTAGCTCTGCATTAAAGTGTCACAACAAAAAATGTATCATGAATTTAATGCAACTACCCTGAATAAACAGCTGTTCTCAGACCAACTAGAATACAAACATAAATATTTATTCTTGTGTATACCATAATCTATTGCTAAGATTTGAACATTGGTTTAAAAATATATTAAGGATATGTTTTCATAATTTTTAAACATTATCTGTAATATGTTAACACAGATGTTACTTTAGTTTGTTTTAACCAGTTCAGGCTTAATAATTGGCCTAAAAATAAATAATACAAACCTGCACAAATACAATGAAGGCAATTTTTATTTGAGAACATTTTACAAGCAATGGAGAAATAAACCACTATCACTTGAAAAAAAACCATACGTAAAAATTTATTGCAATCCGATAATGTCACAATCAAAGATCGTTTTCTTCTGAGAGAATTTCTGTCAAAAGCCTCTTAAGGCTGTCTAACCCAGTCAAAAAGCCACAATCTGGCCCATGGTGTACTGGAGTGCAACCACTGAAAGTTGTGTGGGCAAAATCAATCATCCTAACATCAACTTGGGGATCAGCGGAGCCCGGTACAGGACGGGATTTTCTAATAGGCGCACTCGGAATATCCATACCAGAAATACTACGCTTTGGTCTTTTCATAGACACTCCTGCATTAGGTGGAGTGAGTTCTTCATCTTCATCCTCCTCTTCAGTTTCGGTCTGGTAGGTGTGAGTACGGTTCCGCTTCACTGGAGTGGAAGTGAGAAGATCAAAAGTCGATATAGAAGAAGATGATGCATCTTCAGACGAAGAACATTCTCCATGTGTAGAGGACGACGGTGAGCCTCCACTATAGAGTGCCCAACCATCCTCTGACGAGGGACTGACTTCAGACACACTGCTGCAAACATGACTCTTTATATAGTAACATTTCTCTAACAGTTTAAAGCACAGGACTACACTAAATCAAACTGTTCTATTTACAACAAACAAGATCTTTCAAGCATTACAACAAACTATTAATTTATGAAATTAACTACTAACCCATGCAGGTTTTACAAATACAATACAATCTTAGTAAATATTTAATAACAAGTACCAATCTTGATATTAGATCACTATGTAATATATTTAATTAAAACACGTATGTGTGTCAACTAGAGAGTTAGTTTGAAAGTCATATAAAAGACTTGATCGCCAGCATGTTTGTTGATACCTTGCGAGATCTAAATGCTTCTAAAATACGATTTAGCAACTATGAAATTGATTTAGCAGCCTGTCACCAAATTGTTTTTCACGTGCTTTAAAAATATTCAATGTTTTTACTTTGTATAACATGAATATTCTGCATGACTTACCAAATAGATTGCATATAATTGTATATTTTGATAAATGCAAGCGTTATCTGATATGATAGAATTACAAGATATTGTACTACATTATAATGAAGAGAAGAATATATTGAGAAAAATATTTCAAATCTACATTTCGGCTTAAATCGATTTTAATTTTTGTTATAAAGGTTATATATATATATATCTGTTCTCAAATTAATGCAATAATTGACAGTGCAATAATATATTTAAATCTTCTAACACTACATACACAGACACACAAACTTGAAATTTGTTATAATAATGATCCATATGTTGCTATTATGCAGCAACTAAAATTTCTTCTCTCATCAATGGCATCTGCTTGTAGGTAAACATTCTTTTTTTTAAATAACATTTTCAAAATGAAAATAATTGTTCAAAATGGAGACTGGATATATATATATTAGAACTACATAAGATATGCTGGCCATAGCAGACTTAAAGATTAAAAACTTGCCACTTCCTTCAATGATTTGCTAGTTGAGTCTTTCTGGAATTTGTTGATAAGGATCTCGCATGATGTATGAATCAAACATGTAATGTCCACAACAATTAATTGTTTGTCAAACTCCTCATTAATCAGGTACATATTTGTCATGTATTGCTTTATGATTGGATGTTACCATGAATCTAAGAGCATTACCATTGTCAGAGATATTCTTACATCATATCTTTTAAAAACTGTAAGGATTAGTTAATTAAAATTTAGTTCTCAGTAAGATACTTCATAACATTTTTCAATAGTTTGTTAAATGTCACAATAAAACTTCAAAATTTGAAAAAAATCACCTTTATTAATTATCAGGAGACAATATGTTATACAAAACTGTTGTACAAAATATTTTATACAAAATTTACACATTTCATTTATAGAAATTTAACAAATGTCTAACAAACTAAGAAATCCTGTGTAACAAGAGTGGACTTTGTCTTGGAGTCCAAACAATTTAGCATACAAGTAGACATACACAATACAACTCTTGCGTGTAAACAATCATTACAACATATTTAAACCATATCAGATCAAAACTAAGCACATTCTCAAAAACTGTACTTTCACGTGATCGTCAACACATCTACAGTGGGGGGGGGGGGGGTCAATGTTGCGGATTAATGAAAGTTAAGCATAGGTGAATTTATGCCTAAACCTTATTTTAAAGGACTCGTTTAGTAAAATTCAATGGAAGGGGAGGGAGACAGGGAGAGTTGTTTATCCACACTTAATATAAATAAAACTGTAGCTTAAAAAAAAATATTCTGTAATTGCACATTTCTTAATTATACTTGTATATTCTATAATCATAAACAAAAATACTAACCTGGACACATCCATCGTGTCTTCAGATATAGGAAAAAAGCCACGTGCGGCAGCTTCCCCAAAGCCTCGGTGAAGACGATGAGGCGTCACTGTAAAGTCATCCTCATCACTAACACTGGCACCTGAAGCCTGAGCCATCTGGCCTTCGTATACCACCAATAAGGAACTGTACATGATAAGTAGTATATTTAAACATTCAATATATAAACAGACACACGCCATCATTTTAAATGGTGCATGTCTTGAATAAATGTGCAAGTATATAAACATGTATTTGGTGCAAATTAAATATAAAAAAGAAATATTACAGTCAGCTCCTGTACTATTTCCGCGAGACACTCGATGGTACTGTTTTCAGGCTGGTAAAACATTTATTTAATTGTGTAAATACAGTACATTTAAAACTGTGCACTTTATTACAGTATTTAACAGAGTAACGTACAGTAATTTATACTTAATTAATTACAATATACACTTTTACAAATAAAACAGGGAAACATACATTACTTTACATTCAGTTTGATATAATACAGTATGTACAGTACATATGAAGACATTTTAAAGTTACTGTGTATTAGAGGGGAGAGTAGAGTTGTTTTCCAATGCGTGGTGAACCAAAAACGAGCCTGATTCAGGCAGTTGACCTTACCTAGGAGT
The DNA here is from genome assembly GCA_035578905.1 of Stictocephala bisonia. Lineage (NCBI taxonomy): Eukaryota > Metazoa > Arthropoda > Insecta > Hemiptera > Membracidae > Stictocephala > Stictocephala bisonia. The sequence goes on along the minus strand of JAQJVL010000359.1, from coordinate 739,328 downwards.
GCCACGCAGGTGGCACACACATAAGTCATCCCAGTCGCCGCTCATATGCCTTCTATGTGAATGGCTCACATGCCACTCAGGGGTGGAGGAGGGTTGGAGGGTATTGTTGTTTACATGCTTGCATTGTGACCCAGTCTTACTTCGTAGTTCGTTGACTTGTATCGTAATTCGTGTATAGTAACGTGATGTGATAGTATTGTGATTTGTGCTACAAATCCTAATGTGAAAATTAATAGAGTACAGTACAGTAATATTTATTCTTGCTTTTATTAGCCTTCTTTTAACCAGTTAGCAGCTTATCCGCGATTCTCGTTATCCGCGGCAGCCGTGTAATTCAACCTCACGGATAAACAGGAGTTGACTGTATTTGTATTAATAATATTTACTTTATATTTCATTTCATCCAAGATTACTGATCAAATAAACATTTATGGTACTAATTCTAATCCATTTTTCAATAGCACATATTTTTCAATGTTTTTAAGAAATAAATTAGTGCTAAAAAATAAGTAGAGTAGACAAGTCACTCTGATAACAGACAACAATTTGTTCCTCTTGATTCAAACAGTGGTTCCATTTATCTAGAGTGAATGAATTGGCTAAGCAGCTTCTTGGTTTATAAGAACTGTAACTCAACCAATTACCAATAAGAAACAAGCTTCCTGATCTCACTTCAATGCCAACTAAAGAAAATAAGAATGTAAATCAAACATATTATTTTCAGATAAGATTATCAATTTTCTATCTCTCGTATTACGTTAAATCCTTGAACCCAAACCTAACCTAACAAAACAGTCCACATAAACCAGTTTATTTTATTGGTGAAGGATATCACGAAGTAAAACACTTAACTTAAATCTTTAACCTAAGCAATGTACCTGATTTCCATGTACAAACTGATTTCCATAATTAGATTAACCCATATTTTTAAATCATATCTTAAACTGTTTAAACCATGGTTAGATTAACCCCAAACACAATGCTTCATTATATTCATTATGCTGAAGATGCCTATAGCACAGACATTTATTTCTAATACACCTATTTCCATATGAAATGAAAATTTCTTTCCACCAACTTACCACGAATAGAATCGGTAGCTAGACTGCTTCTCAATAGCTCTCCGCAGTTTTTCAAGGCGGTTGATGACTTTCCTGACTGCTACCTTTCGCAGAAAATAGCCATTGTGAAAGAAGCGGTATAGCGCGCCCTTTAGGCCCTGTTCATCCAACCCTCGTCCCCAGTACTTGTCTCGCTTCACATAGTGCTGCGTGTCAGCCTGGTACACCTGCCGCCAAACAATGCCTCACATTAACATCTGCATCACATTGATGGTTTGTTGTACAGAAGCGTGAATTCAGAACTGACTAATTTTGACAAATCCTGTAATGAACTTTCTTTGCTTTAAATTAGAATCAGATAAAGGAATCGTACAATCTGTATAAAAATTGTTAAAAACCATTAGAAAAGAAACATATGGCAGTTTAGGAGAATGGTACAACCAATAAAAAATTAATCTGTAATTATATTTAACTTTAGGAAGAAAAATGTTAGGGATATACCCAAAACCTTTGTATTAGCTCACATTTGTTTTGGCAGTATTCATCTCATAAAAATGAGCACGCCACAATCCGACACTAGATAGGCATCACATAAAATTATGAACCTTCTTCTACTTTGCTCCTTGTTAACTTGCAAATGTTTACTGTAAGAAAATGTCATGTTATATATGATGCAATCCAGTTTTTGTTGTGAAAAATCATAAAACAATTCAAATTCATTAGGAATGTAACACTGATTAATAATAAGGGGACAAATCATTCAGGAACAGCTGTACATTACTAAAGAGATCATCATTTTTAACCACAATAAGAAAAAATAAATAACCTACTCTTTGATTGATGATATTAACAAAAAAAATTATAAGATTAATTGTGAAATAACATAAGGATTAAAAAAACCTGTATGTTTGTGATGTAAACTTGTAACAACAAATTTGAGGAAAATGAAAATAAATGTGACATAAAAGCTATCCATAAATCATTCCATTAATTTTTGTTATCAGTTTCTGTCTCATATTCTTATGACACAGACATTTTTATCACTGGTATATTTTTAACATGTGACATAAAAGCTATCCATAAATCATTCCATTAATTTTTGTTATCAGTTTCTGTCTCATATTCTTATGACACAGACATTTTTATCACTGGTATATTTTTAACATGACTCCATAATATTAAACTTTCTGTTTACTCATTATAATGTCTTTCGATTTTTTTTAATACAAGGTAATAGTATACAAGGTATATTTTAAAACTGACAGATTATTTTATATAGTCTGCTATCTTCCGTTTTTACAACAATGTGATAGTAAAAACGATTTTATTGTTGTTAAATTGTTACACTAAAAACTTGATTTTTTTCAACTAGCCTTCAACCACTTTACTGGTAATCATTGCTCTTACTGTCACCTTACATTTTTAGAGCGTCTAATTTTATGTTTTAACATTAAAACATTTTCTTTGTTAACCGGCTCTCTGCTTTGTACTACTCTAGGAGAAATATTTTAAATGTCATTTTGTTTGCGCTTTTACAATTCCATTTTTACTTCAGTCTTTAAATCATGTACATGTTAATGTTAGTTGAACTGAGATGTCTGGTCCACATTACACCCACCAACTATCAGTTCACGTATAAATCACCAAATCAGCTATAAACGATATAAAATATGTAATAGTTTTGTTCATTATATATGTTTAGAACAAACTAAACGTGTAAAGTGTTCTTCTGTTGTAGAGCAGCCCAATGCAGTTCAATAGCATCAGGAGTATGTTGTAATGATTCGTCCAGGAGATGGTGGAGATGGTTAGACATGAAAATTGTAAAATGATGAGTTAAGTATATAATGTATGAAAATAGTTTTACCTTTAAGAAGCAATTTATTTGTTTGTATAAATAATTTTGCTGTCTGTACTCTTTTATTTTAACATTTAATTTTATTTGTTGAATTCAAAAAGCTACATTCCTCAAATACAAAATTACTAGGAGACACCCCTGCATGCTTCGAATGGAAACCCCGGCCAGTTACTTAACTAAAATTAATAGTACATTAACTATATAAGGTAAAATCACGACATTCAATGTATTTACAGTATCTCACTCACATTATTTACATTGCTTCTTAGTGCAAACACACAATGATATTACTTAGCCTATTTCAAACGTGTTCATTTCATTTTTTTTCGTTGAACAGCTGAAGATTAATTAAATAAATAAAAAAACTGCTTTGCAATACCATTGAAACCTTCAAGTCCAGTAGGTCAAATGTGAATCAAATGTGACCTACAATCAAATGTGAACAAAACCAAGTTTATAACCTCTGGTTTATCATCATGAAATACTTAACCTCCTCAATATTACAAACACCATTGTTTTTACACATTTCAACTGTTGTTAATCTTTTTAGAGATTATTATTTACATTTGATCAGCTGTTACTTTTCGATTTATTTAAATCTCTCTCCATATTATTCCTATGGCCAAAAATTATACTTTGGAGGCTTCCCATGTCCTTCAGGGTGAAAATGTTGAACAAATTAAGACCTTATTGCACTATTACAAACAAAGGCAAATATTTCGACATAAAAACCATTAAAATCGGTTGAGAAATAAAGGAGTTGCATTGACAAAAAAGACCACGTATTAAATGAAAAACATTCAAATAAAATAAAATTCACTTAGATCTCCAAGAAAATTGTGTTTTCTATACCATGCCATATGAATACAGAGTTTTATTATATTGGAGAGATAGGACATCAGCAAACTTATCTTAGAAGACAAGTTCACTAACACCAGAGTAGTCGTAACAATTGAAACCTTGACAACACTTGAAACAATTGAAAACACTCACCTGAAGAATGTGCCAGTGGCACTGAAAATTCGTGTGATTTTGTGATTCTTTTGAGTATGTTACTACTACTCTGATGTTAGTGAACTTGCCTTCTAAGGTAAGTTTGCTGATGTCCTATTTCTCCAATATACTAATTCCTGGCCTAGTACCCTTTAACCTAACCTAAAGTTTTATTATAGTATACATAAATAATTTGTATACTTAACAGGAAGTTGAGCTATATAGACACTGAAGTCTTGACATACTTAGGTCAATGAAGTCAAATGTTTGTCAGCTTTGAACAGCAGCCAAAATACATGACATTCAATGACACATTGACACATGTTATTTGCTCATGTTGCAATCTAACCTCAAATAGTGTGAAAGTATTATACTGCCTTTAACACCACTTCAAATGTCTATAATTAATTATATTCATGGGTGAGACAAACATGTAAGCTATTTGTATTATCAATGTGACCTATATTAGAACCATTTATAATAGACTATAAGAGTAATGAATAAAAGAAATGATAACTCATTTTAATTATTATCATAAATCATTCATTTATTGTAACCTACACCAAGCAAAATTACTAAATTGAGCAGATTGCGATAAAAGTACAGTAGTTCATATTAAAACAACACACTTAGATGAACTGTTGTATTGCATAAAAGAAGGTTTAGCTGTCTCTTCTCTACCTCAGCAAAAAAAATAAGTAAAGTACTGTTTGTGCTTGCAAGTTTGATTAGAATTTATCTCCCTAGTCTAATGATAATAAGACAGTATCCTGTTAATACATAACGTGATTTTGTGCAGAAAGAATAATACTAAATATTCTCATGTTAATGTTAGAGCACTAGGCCTAGAACTTCAGTAAAAATAAAAGGAAATGAAAGCAGCAGACATGGTACACTGTAGATAGAAACGGACGCACAACTCAAAAAATATCTAGTTAGTACAATACTTAGGGAACCACTGACCCCTCCCAATCGAAAGGTCTCTAAACCCCTTGGTTGTTATCAAACTAGGAACCTATGCACATTCCCCCATTTCAGAGGTCTCTGTTCTGAGCTAAAGAGGACAGGTGCGAGTGAGATTCACTGTGTGGTGCAAGTGAGACAAAGAACCACTCTTCCCTAATCTGTTATATCATTTCAAAATTGTCATAGCAACCACAATTACAGAAGGCCGCGTGCTGATGGTTCAATAAAAAGCCCTCCCCACCAATGTCTTTAGCATCAGTGACCATGGCTGGTCTGATTTACACCAAATCAAGCTTAGAACAACTAAACTAAACCATCATTTAGTATAATATTGTAAACAATAAATAGCAACTGAACAAACTTGTACAGTTCATTAAAGTTATTTTCTTCAACTAAATATTGTTGCGGAAGTTTAACACTAGAATGTGGAAGTTAGTCACAACCGTGAAGTACGGCAGCTCAGCTATGGAAGGATTACTATAGAGAAACATATACTACAGAAAGATTAGTTTTAAAATACCTGCATTCCACAGAGGCGAACACCTAGTGATGCAGAAGTACTTGCCGCGCACTTGGCCATCTGCTTACAGCGCTTCTCAGCACTAGCATCATCTCCATGCTGCCTCGTGCCCATCTTGAGATCCAGCACGCACGGTTGTGTGTATCGACACGTAATGTTCTCCAGCAACAGGAAATCTAATCTTAGTTGAGGAAAATGGCTATAAATCTTACAAATTTATTCACTACTGAGTTAACTACTCACAAATAACTACTTACTGAGCTTGAACCATGGAACTAAACTGTTTACAAACAAAAAGTATAAAACTATGAAATCACCACATTTCCTGTCCAATCATAATGGATGTTTTGAGAATTAGCATAGCCATTTATTTTATAAAAGTATAACCCTTAAAGCAAGAATTTTACTTGTTAATCTGTTACTTTATATAAGTGAAGTTCTATAAAAAAAATGTCATATTTATTCAATGTCAATGTTGACATTGTTCTGCTGAAATAGAATTTAAAAAGCACATAAAACATCATGGAATCTTTTGTTAAATGAGCCTACTGATCAAAAAATAGATTATGTGCGATAATTTTCAGCCCATTTCCAAAAAAAAAAAACAGAACAAAGCTCGCACCACCAATTGAAAGAAAAACAACGTTCACTATCAATAAAATCAAACCACAACATCACTATTAATAAGCAATGAATGATGACCCTCAACCAATTGCAAAAGCCACTTTAGAACTATGCAAGGATACATTGTTTGTTGGAGTTGTCTAGGTGCGAGGAGCTGACAGTCTTCAACACATTGCTGCCATTCACCTTCAACCTGCACAGACAGTAATACACAGTCAATATAATGTTATCACTATTAAAACAATTATCAAGACTGACAGTTAGTTCAAAATGTCTTTTTGGCTTTTACTTAAAAATATTTGTTTCCCTCACACTAAAATCACTGTTCTATACAGTTAAAACAATATTTATACTTGATAACTTAGTATTTTAGACTTAGTAACCTCAACAAAAATCCACCTTAATAAACTCGAGATATTTTATTGGTCTTAATTCATAGGCTTAAGCAACGTGTCATTACTAAAAACTAAAGCTTCTAGTAATGACCATATCAAGGTGTTTTTACAACACAGCGGAACTCCAACTGTCCAAATCCAACTATCTGAATTGCCGATTATCTAAATTACTTTCAGAGTGTTACATGCAGCAGTAAATAAAATAACTATTTATTGACAAAAATCCAACCATCCGAATGAGGTCTGATACCAAATGATTTGGATGGTTGGAGTTCTACTGTACTTACATTGCCAAACGTTTCGTCCATGCTCTGATGTGGCATCCTAAGTGGTATCTCTCTCAGACTGAGATCTGAGACGGGCGAAACGTTTGGTGATGTAAATAACACCTTGACACTTTTGTTACCAGAAGTTTTAGTATCTAGTTGGTCACTAACCATATAGGCATGCAACTGACGTCAGTGTTCTTCAATTTAAATATTTAATATAACAATCATCAATATCCTTAATATTTCACATATAGTACCAAAAAAAATACTTCATAGATTGGCAACACAGGAATTATAGCTGAAAATCACATAATCTCATTAACTAAAATTCAGCCGAAAATTATAATATCACTTACTTAACTATATACAATCCTGTATAACATTGTTTCTTTGTACAAGCGTAATTAAGTATGAAATAGTAACCATGAAATTATTTATTTGTTCAAGTATAATCAATCAGACCACACCAAATACATTCAAGGCTGTGGTGATGAGTCAGCCATCCTTTTTGTCCGTACTTGTTTTATTCTTTTGAAAATGCGCTCTTTCATTCACTAGACAAGATTCTTTTGGTTTTTTGTCAGATTTTTTCCTCCACACGAATGAAAAATAGATCATCAAATGACTAAAAATTGTAGTTTTAAGCAGGTAGGCTTAAGCACAGTGTTATTCACCCACCTGCCCACCCATACACGTATAGTGGTATTGACCCACCCGCCCACCCATACACGTACAATGGTATTGACCCACTCACCCACCCATACGCGTACAATGGTATTTACCCACTCACCCAAACATGAACAGTGGTATTGATTCGTAGGCTTAAGCAGTTGGTGTCATTACTAAAAACTAAAGATTCCATCAACAAAAGTGTAGGGACAGGTGGGTGCATCCATCAACACTGTAAGTGTAGGAGCAGGTGGGTGGGTCTATCAACACTGAAAATGTAGGGGCGGGTGCGTGGGTCCATCACCACTGCAAGTGTATGGGTGGGAGGGTAGGTCATCACTATTGTACGTGTATGAATAGGTACACTAAAAGACCTATATGCACAGATGGATACAGTGTACTCCATAAATACTGTTAAGTGTATAGTTGGGCGGGTTGCTGAAAACAGTTTTCGAAAAATGTCTATTTTATCTGATAAATTGTGGTTTGTAGACAAATGTTCATTCAGATACAGTTAAAAAGAAAACGTTACGTGACATAAGTCAGAAATAAGAAATGTCACAGAAAATAAAAAATCGGTTAAAATAGCATTCTTGACGTACAGAACAGCAAAAAAAAAAAAAAAGTTCTATATTTATGTCTGATAAAATAGTTCTATATTCACTGGAAAGAAAAAACTCAACCCACGGTTTAAGAAGCTAAAGATTACTGCTTGAATCAAAACAATAATTTTATGCAGACTATTGCTAACCTGAAAACGTTATCCCTTTTGCGCTTGGTCGGACGACCCTGTTCATCTCGGAAATTGGGGCTGTACCGCTGCTGGCCCGTTCCCATTCCTGTGCCCTGCATAACACCTGCAAGAAGACATTATATAAAGTACACAGTTAATTTACATAAATAGCTCATTTCAAACTAGTTTTTTCTCTTGTTAAACTTTTATATCAAGATTTTGTCAATCAAAATGGAAAAATCTCTTTAGTAACAATATTGTAAATATTGCGTTCAACTGGAGTATATAGTTTGGTAGTTACAAGCACAAATTATTTGAGCAAGTTACCAGTGATAAATGAATAGTTTAAAAAACTAGTGTTAAATAAAAATATTGATTTGGTATTCTTAACTGACTTTGGATAGTTTTGGCATTTTGCTTATATTGTTATAAATGATAATTTACTTCTGAAAGCACCATAACCCATTGAACAAACAGAAAATCACAATGAAAGTGTTGACAGACAGATATATAATATATTATGATGATTATAAAAAAAGTATGAATATTTAAACTTCATTTCATTTTACTATATTATGGAGAAAATTATTTCAATACTACTATCATTAATTGATCTGAAATTTAAAATAAATTTCTTTATTTGAAGTAATCTCTTGTTCAAACGTTTATGTTCATAGTAATTCCATATTTATCAAATTTTATTTTTATTTTATAGACATGTTTAGTTTAACTTTAATTTTCTATTTACTAAGACGTAATGAACATTATTATAGGTAAATAACTAAAAACAATTTTAATAAATTGTTTATAAGGTGCTGATATAGTTATTTTATTAGCAGTCTAAAAGGCATAAGGAGCTTTAATGAAATATAAGATAAATTTATATAATTTTGGTTTATTTAAATACATGTGTTAACATTTAATAGAACAAGGAACCACCAAAACATTTTAAATAAATTGCCAATATATTTTTGTTTGACTATATATATTTATGTGAGAATATTTAATATTATTAGTTCGTTATTGACTTAATAAATTCAAATTAAATTGGATTCATAATCAAACATAGGGACCTGGTACAAAATTTAAAAAGCAGATTTCGGTTGATATTTTAATACAGTTATTAGAGAAAAAACATACATTTAAATCATTATATTAACACTTTATATTTATCTTTAAAAACTTTTAAGTATGTTGCTAGACAAATGTATATTTCAATATCAAATGTATTTGAATATTAAGTGACACTTGCTAGATATAAAAATGTTTGATGTTTTATTAGGTATTTTGTTACATATTTGTTTGAAAAGTTAATTATTTTCTTTTCAAATTGAGTTGAAGAAATCAATTTTAAGACTCTTAATTGGTTTATGACACTTAGTTAAAACATAAATCCAATACTTAATCTGTTTACAAATTACAAACAATATAACTTTGCTAGTTTTAGTTTTGTAATAAGAAAAGATCTGAAGAAGATGAAACAGAAGAAAATGAACAGGAAAAGAAGAATGATGATAGAAAGAAGAAAATTTTAAATAGAAAAGAAACTAATTAGACCCCAACCTCACAAAATAATGTACTGACTAAATAGATAAAGTGAAACTGACAGAAGGAATGAAGTTATCTGACAAATTTTATAGTAGACCTATTTCCCTCAAGTACCAATTGGCAAAATAAATCACTTTTCAACTAAATGTTAAAAATTAAATATAACAAGCAAAATGTAAACTATAAATATTTTTTAAATCATTGTTGGAAACTCTTCCTCGGAATTATATGTTTGAAAAGTACAGGATGTTTTTTTAACTGTGCTACCTTTGGGATCTTTTACACTAATAAAGCTGACAAACAAGCTGAGTAACAATCCCTTGTTTTCGGAGAAAAAAAAAACAATTTTGGGAAACATTTTTCAAAATGGCAGACAACTTTTTTTCTTAATGGAACACCATTTAATGATTGTTTCATACAGTAAACATATTGGGTAATTTTTTATATACCTAACCGTATATGAATAGGTTATAACGAATATTATATAATCTAAGGTTTTATATAATACAGATAGGCCTACTGCTAGAAAAAGAATCATAAACTATTGAATTTGAAATTATCATTGTAAAGAAACTAATTTCAATAGAAACATAAAAATTACTTTTGTCGTCTTTATTTGTGCATTTTTTAGTGCAAAGGGACATTTTTTCATCTTGTAAACTTTTTAATCACAGGTAGAATAAAAAAGAACCTGCTGGTATTGACCAGTGATAGATTTTAAGTAAACGTTCGTTCATTTTTTGGCATAACGATATTGTTATGTACAAGACAAACAATTTGGTAATTGTTTATGTTCCAACAATGGTATGATTCAAATCAACAGCTGGCAATCATAATAGTGGTCTTCCAGCCCACTTATAACAGTCTTAGTCCTGCTTGTATTATGGCTCCATGTATGTAGCTCGTAAACTGTTGGATATATAAAAAATTAACCAAATGTAAGAGGGTAGTAAAATTATATTTACTTTCTTAAACCACCATAAAATAATAAGTAATCCATAAGAAAAACATGAGTTGGCCGCCTGCCATATTGAAAAATGGCGTCTATTTAGAAAAATGTTAACTAAATATATCTAATCCCACCAAAAACAAGGGAATGTTCCCCATTTTAATTTGTTGTCAGCTTTATTGGTTTACAAGATCCCAATGGTGGCACAGTTAAAAAAACACCATGTATAGAATAGTCAAACCATAAAATGTTATAGAGCAACATAAAATAAGATACCGAAAAAATTTTTAATTTAAGAAAGGTTCATGCATTTGTGTTTAAGGAATCGACTGAATTTAACACATGTACCATATGAATTTTGAATCTCTACGATATTTTTCACTGGCTGTGCTGTTTTCAGCTGGTCCTGTACAAGCAAGTTAGTTCTGCCTTGTGCAGCAACAATAATCAAATTTTGGTTAATGTTAGAGTTAACTATTTTATTTGAGTAAATCCACTAAAAAGGTCATCATGGGGTTTTTAGGAGTGTAGCTCCAATACCCAAGGTAGTCGTCGCTCATGTAATTAGCTTCACAGCAAGTGAGTAAGAATTAAATAATATTAGATTCATAGAGAGAAGTTGCGTTGTAAATTCTTGTTTGTTGTGCTAGTAGATCTGTCCAATCAGATAAATAGCTGATGCTTTATATCTTCTATTATAATAAGTACTGGCCTAGTACCCTATAACCCAACATAAAGCTTCCCTTAAGTTAAAAACGCTTTTCATTACCATGCAACGTTAATTTTGTATATATACTACAAGAAACTCAGAGAGTATTTGTTGTATATAAAAAACGTGTACATGAATAAATATAATTCGATTCCATTATCAATCAACTGGTGCCATTAGATTGAATGGTTCGGTGGCAATCATCTTCGAGTAAACCCCAGCAAGACAACATTATTGGAATATTCCATACGTAGCCATGACAGGGTAGGTTTTTCTTGTTTCCTGGACGAAGCCCAAGTACAATCGTCTGACAGTGTTAAATTCCTCGGAATTATAATCGATGAGAACCTTAACTTCCATAGCCACATCAAAAAGGTGTCACTATCCATCAGCTCTGGCATTTTTATCCTGCGAAGGCTTTCTCTTTTTACAGACATAAATCTCCTCCTGACTGTATATTACGGTATCATCTATCCTCACCTGATGTATGGTGTTCCAGTTTGGGGTGCTCAATCAACCAGAACCGAATACTTATTCAGGCTCCAAAAAAGAGCCATCAGGGCAATTTTTAGACTGAAAAAAACCGAATCTTGCAAACAAATTTTCAAACAGAAAGGCATTTTAACTTTCCCTTCCATCTATATTCTGGAAACCCTTTTATTTCTCAAAAAAAATCCAAAACTTTTTACCACATCCACCCATTTGCATAAGTATAATCTCCGAAACAAACTAAATCTGGTAATCCCGAAACACAAAACTTCTTTTTCTGAAAGACACCTCTTACAGGCTGGAATACGTCTATTTAATAATTTACCAGACCACCTAAAACAAGAACAAAAATTGGTCAAGTTCAAACGAATTTTGAAAGATAAACTAGTAGAGACAGCTATATATAATGTGAATGAGTTTTTTTCTATCTTTAGGGTACCGGTAAGGTAAACATGTTCCTTAGTTTTAGTGAAATTAAGTTATTTTGAGTTATTTTAGTATTGTAATGACAATTAGTATTGTATAACTTATAAGTGACAAATGCCCATGTACAATTTTGTATTCTTGGCATAATAAAGAAACTTGAAGAAGCTACTCACAAAAAATTAAAATAGCAGGGCGAGAAATTTACATGTATTAGTATTTTTCATCATCATTTAGGTAGTAAAATAACATTTGTTTTTCTACTAAAGAACAAAAAAAATGGTACTTAGACTTATTAAAGAATAAATAAAATATACAATAAAAAATGTAGGCCTAGTGTTATTGACAACCGAATTGTAAGTAAATAGTGACTTATCTTGCCAATTGGTATTTGCCAAGGATAAAAATACAGTAAAAATAATGTCAGACCCAACAATTTTGTATGGAAAGCACAAAGTGGGGCAGGAGCCTGGGATGCACCTGCGACTGCGTTGTCCCTGCTGCTGTCGCCATCTGAAATCTTACAATCCACGGACAGTTGATACAGCCAGGAACGGCCACCAACAACAAATTACACATAACCCCCAATCACTCCTACATTGCAAAACTTTCAATCATAATTAACATCTAAACTGTGTTACTAAATAGTATGAAAAAACAAAGTTTGTAAAATAATATTAAATATAATAAATAATTCTTTTCTTAGTTCTCAATTTTTCAATCTTTGTTTTAATTATTTTAGGGAGTCTTTATCAAACTATGAAATCCACAGTTATTATTACAGATCTTACAGAAGAAAAATTCAATCCATCCGAGAAAAATTACAAAGTTATTTTCAATACTATATAATCTACTATCAAACAAAATTATATTGGCCTGTAGTTAAAATCTGCTGGTTAAAACATGTTGCTAAAATCTGATATGGTAAGCATTCTAATTACAAATTTTCTTAATAAAATTGCTTCATCCCATATGTATACAACATTCTAAACAGTGAATTAATTTAAAATCAATAAAATATTCAACTATTATATGTGAATTACACCTATTATTCCAATCAAAAGCAAGCTAAAAAAGCTCTTAGAGTATCTCCAAAACATTCAAAATATGGCAGTGTATGAAACCAATTTTATATTGTACGGCTTAATTAATTTTATTGATCTCATTCAAAAGCATAATCATGGTATAGGCCTCCAAGTTATAAAGCCCCAAAACATATATATTACTAAGAAGATTCTACGGATTTTTGCACATATGAAATAATTTCACTGAAATTTATGATGCAGAAAATTAGAGAACAAGAACATAATATTGACTATCTCTTTAGAACATTTTTATATGTAGGCCTATTATGTAGTTCAAAAAAATATCACAAACACTGCCTGAATAAATATAGACCCAGCTAAATTACTTCATTTCAGGAGGTAATAATATTAGCATATAAATAATAAATACAGTAGAACCTAAATACCACAAATCTGAAGGGTATTGAAAAAATATTTGTGTTACTAAGGTATTCATGATAGTGGGTTTGTAGTTGTGAGATTAAAACAGCAAAATTCATAGTATAGAGGTTTGTTTTCATAACTATACTGTAGAACAAATAGTTTATTTTAAGTGCAGTTAATTGACTATTTACTTTAGCATTTACATTGTTTCCTCTTAAATTCAATACTAAAAGTATTGAATTTAAGAGGAAGTACACTTCTTTTTCTTTTCACCATGAGAAACGTTAGCTAAATTGTCGATTAACCTGAACGGTACCGATCACACAATAGAGCTAAACCAAACAAAATCTGTACCATCTAATGCCACTTGCAATTCCAGAAGTCATGTCAAATGGAAGTTAAGTTGTCTTGTTTTGACAAGAATGCATTGCAAATATAATTTGTCTCACTAAGGTTTTGACCGAGGGAATTCGTCTAATAAAGGTAAAATTCCTGGAATAGACCTTTTGGCTCTTGATATTCATGCTATAAGGGTTAGTTGTTTAAAAAAATCAAAAACTATTTGTGTTATTGAATTCTGAATATTAGCACGACCTTACAATGTGTAGGCTCTTAAAATTCGTGTTACAAAGATACTGTTAACATTGATGTTATGAGAGGTTTAAGTGGATTTAAAAAAATGTGAGCTATCGAGGATTTTGTATTAATAACGTTCGTGCTATCAAGGTTCTGCTGTATAACTAAAAAACCCCACAATAACTCTAGATCTGTATTTATAAAGAAACAGGCAAGTTAAAGATAAAAATGAACTTAACATATATGTACATTAAGCTTATTTTCAACTGTGCACATCAAGAGTAAATATTAAAAATGTTTTGCACTTTCTAATCCTCTTAATGATCTCCACACTAAGGTAAAACTAGGCAGTGTTCAAAAATGGTCAATGTATAAAAACAAAATATGTTACGGCTTTTGGTAGGAAAACTAAAAAAAACTACTAAAACATGCTTTAAGACTTACCACATTGTACTCTGGCAATCACATTTATATCAGGCTGTACAGTGTTACTGGCCCGCCCACCCTCCCAGACCAAGTACAGTGCTACTGATCCACCCGCCTTCCCTGACAAGTACAGTGCCACTGACCCACCCGCTTTATCAGACAAGTACAGTGCTAAAAGGCTATTTGCAGTTTTTCAGAAAATTACTTGTAAAATGGTGTAAACAAGATTAGAGACTAATTTGTTGTCCTTACAGGGTGTTTCTTTAAAACGCAACCCATGATTTAAAATAAAAAATGACAAACAAAACATATAATACACATTTTATTATTATTAACATTTATAACTTACAAACATTTACGTGATTTTAATGAAATTCTTGTTAGGTCTTAAAATACACGATTTTGTTTTAAAATATTCCTCCACAATAAACACTCCTTGGTCTTTGCTAAAAACCATGTTTCTAACCCCAACTTAATGACATTGCTCGAAACCCAAATAAAGTGAATAACAAAGCAATAATATAAATCAGCTGATAGCCAAGGAAGAATCTATGAACCTGTAATTATCTTAAACCTTCATTTTCTGTACTCATAAATAGGGTTGCGTTTTGAAAGAAACACTGTATTTTAACAACCACTTAAAAGTAAATGTAACAAAACTTGGTGTGTAGCAAATATCGTACCTATATTATCCCTCCCACATTTAATCTGGCGAGAGATGTATCATATAGATTAACACAATTCAAGTTTAGCCGTTTAGCCTCAATTGTTGTTAAAGTTGATGTACAAAACTATGCATACAACTTATGCAGGTATACTATTCAAAATTTGAATGGCAAAAAATGTAACTAATACTTTAAAATATCATTGTGATGGCCTTTTTAAAACTTGGTTAATTTTGATATGAATGTAAACGAATCTGCCTAACTTAAAGATTTGGAGACAAAGATGACTGAATGGAGGATTTTCACTTACCTTTGTACTTTGGAACAAAAGTTTGAATGTCTTGTGGAATGTTCTGATAAAAGTCCAGTTCTCGGGGGTTCAGGGGCTTGCATATTGTTCCTTGGTCAAGAAGTAACATGCGGGTGTGGCCTCCAACCTATAATATTACAGACGTCATTGGTTTCCCACATTTTTTGAAATCACATTTATAGTTGAATAGTACCTGAATAGTACAAGAATGTACTAAAATAAATACGTAAAAAGTTCTCTAACATTGTTCTAACCACAAAGCAAGTGTTAGAAATAAAAACATTATTTTTTTATATTACTTGCTCTATGGTTATAACTAGTGGTGAAGCTAGCAATATAAATCCCGATAACAGGGAACTCTACACCTTGCCAAACAAGGTGATTTTGCTTACGTTTTTTTTAATTATATTCATAGTTTGGATGTACGAAAAACACACAGTCCTTATGTCTCATGTTGAAATGAAGAATTTTTCCTTTTACCGTCAACAAATAAAGCTTTTGTCAGCTTCACATGTATGTGTCTCAACTATTACTCTTGTAGTGTGCTCTACTAATAGTTAAGATTTAGGTTCATTAATAATTTTACTAAAGTAAATTTCAATTGAAATAACAGGTTTGTTAAGAAGTTTCCGAAGCATACTAATTTTAACAATTATTGATAAGATAAAAAGTTATTCATCTTTCCCATAAAATGGATTAGATAAGTTGAAACATATATAATTTATTTATTTATTTTATAGAGAACACCATCTGTGCATACACATTCAATAAATAGCAGAGGCGTATTTGAAGATTTGCCACATAATAATTGGACCCAAACTTATCTGCCCAAACACTTTTCTTATATATTACTGTGACTAGAACTTTGAACACTCAGCGCGGATCTTCATTGTTGTCAATTCCTCTCCACTGAACTTCTTTTTACAACAATTCCTTTACTGTAACCGCCTGCCGACTTTGGAATAATATTCCTGATCATAATAGAGGTAGCAAAGGGCGCGGTCTACATTTTATTCTAGCTCCTAGAATGGAGTACAACAAAATGAACTTCTACTAAATATAAAAAATATTAACATGGTTAAATTAATATAGCCAATTAGGCGCTGTCAAGGTCATGATAAACTCCAAAAATGAAGTTTATTGCATTACTTGTGAATGCAATGAAAAATACATAGTGGAAACAAAGAGACCACTGGAAGTTAGGCTAAAAGAACACAAAAATAACATTAAAAAAGGAAACACTACACATTCTAAATTAGCTGAACATGCCTGGAACAATGAACACAGATTTAACTGGGATAACACTAAAATACTTAACAGGGAACCACATTTTTTTAAACGTAAATTCATCGAAGGTGCCTTTATGAAACTAAATAATGAACAAGTAATCAGTCAAAGTAGCATAGAAGTTAGACCCATGTGGGTTCCTTTACTTAAAAACACACTTGATAAAAAGTTCAATACACTGATGACATCATCTAACCAGAATCCTACACCACCTGCACCTACAACAATTAAACACCCCATGAGTCTCCGTCCCCGTACCTGAGTCACCGCATTTTTGGCGATCTCGGAGCGTACGTCCCTGACCTTGTCAGTCTGTGTATCATGGTTGTTGTGAAGTGTAGTGTGTATGTTTGTCTTGTCCCCGTGTTTATCACCTTGGAGGGAACTTCGTAGACACTGCATTTGGATTGTATCATCCTCACTTCGTACCTGGGACGTCTAGACGCCATTGTCACTGCTGGTCATAAGACTTCATCATTTTTGTAATATTTGATTATGGTATTGTTTTATTCCTAATAATTGTTGTCTTTTCAGGTTAAAATGTAATTTTGTAATAGTAGTCTCAGTCCTTCGAGTCATATATATATATAATTTTTTGTGCATGTTGAATGTTATTTTAAATTAATAGTGTTTTTCAGGTACCATATATTTATGATTAGTTAATGTAATCTTATTTCAGTCTGATTTGAATATTAATTTTATTGTGTTTTGACATTTTTCGTTGATATCATGACCTTGACAGCGCCTAATTGGCTATATTAATTTAACCATGTTAATATTTTTTATATTTAGTAGAAGTTCATTTTGTTGTACTCCATTCTAGGAGCTAGGTTAAAATGTAGATAATTATTAAAGTAGATAAGTTTATTAGTTTAAGAACGTAGTTTTATAACATGTTTGTGTAGATGTAATTTAGTTTTTAGCTCTTGAAAAAGGTTGGGTTTTACCAAATCGAAACGTCGTGATTGTTATTTTTCACGTAATGATGGCAAATGTCGAACTACCTTTGTCTCCCTCATCTGATACTCCATCATTACAAATTTCAAAAACAAATATGAGTTTATATCTCTTGAGGAGGTTGATTTCACCTGCGGAAAACTCATCTTTCACCGAAAAATCTAAAAACTATTGTTTTATCTGATAATTAAAAATAACAACTTTTTAAAAATCATTATTTTCAGCAAATTTTTTATTCATTTTACATGTTTTTATGCTGAACACAGTATATGCTTTACTGGGAAAGGAAACCTCACATGAGTTCTCAAGATACAAAAGGCAGCAGTAAGGTCATTGGCCAACCTAGACAGTCATTGGAACTGTATGGAAGCCTTTAAAGCCCTCAAGATGAAGACAGTGGTAGAACTCTACATTCAAGAATTAATTCTCCTCACAGATAAGTTAGGACTTCTAAGAGGACATGCAAGGCAACCAGACAAACCACAGAAATTCCCACAGCTCAGCACTGAACTGCACTCTACAAGAAGAAATCTCCTTTTGCTGGGCAAACATTTTTTAACCTTCTTTCTCCAATCATGAAATCCCTCAGTGGCAGTGCTCTCAAACAGAGGCTCGACTTACGGCACAGATCAACCATGTATTTCATCGAAGAGTTCCTAGACGCGACACTCCTATACATTCAAGCAACTTTATGACCTACTGTAATCATAGTTTTTGTAATTATGAAAAATCTGTAACACTGACGCTACACAATTCTTGAGGAATTTGTAAATAAAGAATATTTGTATATTGTCTATACCTTTTACAATTCACAAGACTGTTCCAATGAAACTTGAAAACCATCCCCTCGCTAATAATATTAACTACCGAGTAACTAAATTTGAACAAGCTACCGCTCTTGTCATAGTCAGTAACCATCAAAGTCAGGATCTGTTGTGATAACGACGTAACAATAAATCTTTGACTCCGAACTAACCATTGTTCACTACTGTACCTGATCCAGAAGATATAACACAAATATCTGGAGCTAGGTTTTACTCAAAGCTGAGTATCTTTCAGCAACTTATACTCAGTTCAAAATTAGTCATCTTGGGTTATTTGCTAGGTTATAAATATTCACAAAGGGCTTTTCTGCTTAAGGCAATCAGAATATGGAATCAAAAGCGCTTAGTAATGTTTTTGACAAAGGTTGAATTTTGTTTGGTCTAAAGAAATAGAGTAGTGGGGCAGGCCTATATTATAAATAAGTACTGATGACATTTCATTTCTGAAAAAATTGTTTTTTTGAAACAAAGTTTCAGTGGATGCAGTTCTGAAAAACATGGATGCAATTCCATGTTAGTGGATTGAACATGGAGAAATATCTCCATAGGTGAATTTTGTCTAATAAGGATATTGTCTGAATAAACTGTATTCACCAAAGTATGCAACTGATTAAGGCAATTCTTACATATGAGACACCGACACAACGTTGTGCGTATTTTAAAGCGAATATGAATTGATGATATGAGTGTAGGATGAGTGTAGTCTGGTTACTAACTGAGTTAAACTGTTCCTCAGAAAAGGCAATTTATTAATAGCCCAACAGCCAGGGCAACTAAGGGACCTACTGATTTACCTAGAATCCGAACCACATAGTGCTCGTCTGATTTTCAGCTAATTGACAAGCCTGAAACTCAGTTCTCCCCCACACAACATCCGTACAATGATTATCACCCAACATGGACACCCCAGACTTCTCTAGTAGTGTTCATGCAGATAGCAACCATTGAGAATCTCCCAAACACTTTGTCCCCATGTAGCTGGGTTACAGCCACTGTGCCACCAGTGCTGACGCCCTAATCACAAAAATGCATAGATCTGTGTTACCAGAATTTTTGGGATTAATAAACTTTTAAAGAAATTCATTCCACACTTGTCAACCCTGACCAATGACTTTTATAAAATTTCAAATAGTAATTTAAGAGTTACAGTTGACATTTTTTACTTCTGTAACTCTCAATTCAGAAGTATTGAAAGGTCTGCTTATATCCTGTTCAGTATAGGCTTAGGATGAAAGCAGACAACTTCTAGTTAAAGAAAATTATGAATACCGGTAACTATTTTGTACAATATGTACGACTATAAAATATATTTAAAAGATGTATTTTAACAGCTCTGCTGTTGGAATGTAATGAATAAAAGAAAAAAAATCCCTTAATGCTAGGTTTATATGACTCTAATAAAAATATTGAAGCCACTTGCAATAACTGAAATTAAGGCATTAGTTGCAGAATTTCCCAACTTTTTTCAATTAAGTTTTCATTAATGCTGGAAACAGATTTAGCCTATTATTTGACTTTGCCACATTATTGTTGCCACCAAAAAACCCTTCACATACATAACCTAGCCTATTTAATCCTAACCCTATATATACCGAACAAGCACATAATTCAGGTGTCTGAACTAGCCCTGGGACATCTAAAAACCAGCAAATATCTAAAAATGTATTATGTGATTATTTGTTGCTCTGATTATCACAGCTTATGACCCCCAAATGTGATTTACTGTAAAAGTAGTTTAAGCACAAAATGTCAACAAATAATTATTGTCATATATCAAAACACATGTTCCATGTAAAAGACACATCAAAATAAAATATGTATGATAACATATTATTTACTAACAAAATAAGTGTTCTAAAAGTAGATTTTTTTAAGGAGAAAAGGTGTTTCCAGTGGAATAAAAACTATTCCTAGAAACTAAAACCTGATTTAATCCACAGGGGAATTATAAATGTCAAGCAAATAATGTGAAGATTTGCAAAGCAGCTAAAAAGTGCATGAACTTTACTGTGCACTAATATGACCAGGCAACATGTTATAAAAAACATGTATATAAACAGCATACGTCTACATTTATTTAAATAATAGGCTTCAAATTGTGTTTTCTCTATGGAAACTAACTAGAAAACAAGATATATTATTTACATTTAATAAGTATCTGATTTGACTAATAATAACTTGTTTATTTGACATAAGTCATCTATATTTAAGTGTAAGACCAAAGTTTAAACTATTAGTCATATTTAATTTACTACTAACTAAAATAGCTGACAATATTTTTCCAAATTTAAAAATAATATTAAAATTAATGTTTGTATCTAAAAAGGCCTAACAATCATATTCTTGATTGGCCTAGAAAATTGTGTACAAATCCTATTAGTTAAGCCCCTCATCTCTGGATTACACCTTTTTGTCCTACCTACATAATTAAAACAAAAAATTTGTTTGAACTTACCTGACTGTTGAGAGGGAGAAGTGAGATTTCATCGTCATCACGGTCAATCGAAAGGTGGTATTGATTTACGTTATGCTGGTTCAGAAGTTGAGCTTCTCCCATTCCCCACTCATCCAAATGGAACACCATACCCCCCGCACAACACTCTATGATCACACACTAAACTAAAAAGAAAACTTAAACTCCTTTTGGTAATCACTTTAACACAAAACTTACACCTTTTCTTTACACTAACTAGGATTTAAACATATATTAATGAAGCACCACTTCAATTTCCACACTTCATGTAATTTATCTGACAAACTAGCTTCCAAATAAATAAATACTGGTAGAAGATATTTGGCATAAATAATAGCTCAGAATACCACGAAGACCAACTAACTAAAGTTGAAGGATGATGGATGACTAGTCTTTGTAGATACTGAGGCGACGAAGGCTGGGAAGTGAGAACTGGTCGGCGCTCGCTGCGAGTTCCTCCTTTGGTTTGCCACTTGGATGGAACTGCGAACTGCAACTGATCAACTGATGGCAGCAGCACTGCGCTGTGTGCTCTCGTTGTGTGATAGAGTGCGCTGCGCGCGCGTCACATAGTCTTGTTCAGTTGGATTCTAGCGCCACCTACACACAAATAAAAACCTATTTAACGTTTTCTTATTTATGTAAAAAAACAGTAATTACATTAATGCATTTTATTTAACTTGTAAATATAACAGAGTATTTTTCATCACTGTATGAGTGATTGGGTAAGTTAACATCACTGTGAGGGTATGGATGGATGGGCCTGTGTCCATATATAACTTATGGTGGGTAGGTCATCTTGATCTCACAACTGTGTGTGTTTGTGTATGGACGGGTGGGTGAGTTTTCACCAATGTGCGTTGAGAAAAAGAGTTGGAGGATTACATGTAAACTCAGTAACACAGAAATTCTACAAAAATTATGCAGCTGTCCCACCATCAAATTATATACTTACTTTTTCGACATTAAAATTCAGGATAGTACTCAATCCAGCTTCATGTGCTAAAGATTCTCAGTTCGATCCCAATCAGAGTCAATACATTTTGAGAAGGATCAGCTGATAATCACCGGCTGTTCATTTGTCATTGGGCTATTAATTAATGACACTTTCTAAGGAATAGTCGGCCTTAGTTTGTAACAATGACTACATTCGCTCATCTACACTCATTCGAAATCCATATTCTCCCATATCTTGACGATCGGCGTCTTACAAATAAATAAAAAATAAAATAAATAATAAGACCCTATATTTAAATTTTTCATTTATTAGAAAAAAGCTAGTGTTCTAATTAGTCAGTTAGAACGTAGTACACGGCAAAATACCGATCTTAACGAAAGGGGAAATAGGCCAATCCATATGTACATTATACTCATAGGCCGCAATAATATTTTGGTTTCGGTGCCAAGATAAAAAGTTTAGGTCTCTTCTTGCTGCTCTTTACTCGAGCAATATTTTAGTTTGGGTTTTCAACAGCTGTAAATAACAAACATTGCAATACATATAGAAACTTGTGTCTTTTTACGAGTTTGTGCGAAACGAGTGTATTTATTTTATATAGGTATAATTTAGTGAGTTTAAAATATGAAGAATGAAATTCTTTATTGCTCCGAGCATGATTTTTACATGCATGGTCACTGTCAATTTTATTATAATCTATGGACTAAGAAATTGGTCAAAATCCGTTATATGCCTCCCAAATATACGTTATACAACTGTCATAAAAACCATTGTTGTTTGATTATACGGCCAACCTAACCTAACCTAATTGTATTTGGTGGATATACAAATGTTGTCCAAGAGCATGTTTACACTATGAATAATAAGAATTTTTTAATATAAAATGAGGTAGAAACTGTTTGTTTCATACAGTATACTCAGGATCGACGTCGCAAGAGAAATAAAGAAGTGAATTGAAATGGTGGCGCAGAGCTGTAACCCAGCTACTTGGGGGGAAAAAGTGTTTGGGAGATTGAGGGCGATAGTTTCCATGCTCGGTCCTCTCTAATACCGACACAACGTCCGCTCAGTGGTTGCTATCGACGTGGACACTACAAGAGAAGTCTGGGGTGTCCATGTTGGATGGTAATCAAGGTGCAATATCTTGTGTAGAGGAGAGTACTGAGTTGCAGACTTGTCAGTTACCTGAAAATCAGACCAACACTACGTGGTTCGGATTCCACGTAAAGCTGTAGGTCCCATAGTTTCCCTGGCTATTGGGCTATTAATAAATAGTCCTTTCTGAGCTAATTTGAACTCAGATAGTAACAATGACTACACTCGTTCATCTTCACTCATTCACCCCTCATATTCGCCCATATCTCCACGATCGACGTTTTAGAAATGAATAATGAATGAAGAGCTAGTGAATGTAGGGGGTATAGTCACAAGCGAAGGTTTTTATTTTTAGTATAGAACCTAACCTAATCATGTCTCAAAGTTCTGACATGATTTATTTTCATTGTGTTGTTATTTTTTAGAGACAAAATGTTTTAAGATACAATTTTTAACAATGAGATGGAAGAATGGTTGCTAATCTATCACTAGATACGCTGCACTACAATTCAATTATTATTGTTGTTTATTATTACCTTTCCTTTTGTTAAGTTGGTAACTGAACGCTGGCTTTAAAATTCAATCAATAGGTAATCTTAGCTTTGTTCTTTGGCCATGATATTATCACTAACTACAAGGCCTACATTGATTGTACTGTTGCTCCAAGCACGACTCGTTGGAGCAACAGAGTATGATTGTTATTGTTTGTTTTTCTCTGATATTACATAGTAGTCTACCGTTGATGTGCGTATACCCTTGGTAATCAATGGTAATACTTACCTTGTCCGTTAATTATAAACAAAACATCAAAGTACAGTAATTTAGTATTTATTTGTCTTCTCAGATATTTGTTGTGTATGTAATTGGTATATTTACAGATGTATCACCATAGTGATTTTTCTTAAATAATTGACAGAGAATCGAGACGTATGAATTGTACTTTGATACAAAAATCCAAACCCGCTTGAACTCTGCTATTAATTTAATTTGTTTTACTTATTTTATGGCCCCTTAAATAAATACTGTACACAAGAGTGTGTTTAAATAGGAGACGAAATACAATTTTCCTGCTATATCACATTGTCTCTATTATTATCGCCTAGTTTGAGGTCGGACTCTATCGTTTAGATAAAAACATCCTCTGCAAAATCTCTTTTTCCTTTTGCTATAGTACATGCGCATTTCCTAAATTGCAACTACAATGGAAGCGAAAAACTGATCGCTCACAACTTGTCATGACTTTAGTACGAGTTGGTAATCTTTTCTTTGTTACAAAATACTAATAAATTGGGAACATCACTCAAATGTCTGAACAAATCTCATTCTGGACGTACTTACTAATGCTAGATCGTATCCTTTCACTTTCTGGTTGTACTAAAGCTACGTCATACCACTTTCTGGTTGTACTACTGCTAGGTTATGCCATTTACTGGTTGTAGTATTGCTAGGTTATGCCATTTACTGGTTGTACCAATGCGAGGTCATACCACTTTCTGGTTGTACTATTGCTAGGTTATGCCATTTACTGGTTGTACCAATGAGAGGTCATACCACTTTCTTTTGTACTATTGCTAGGTTATGTCATTTACTGGTTATACATATTATGCTAGTCATACAACGTATTGGATGATGTTTAACATGACCTTATTTCAGATTCTTAAATTTACCTTTTACTACTGTATATTAAAGTTATTGAACTCGTTTCTGGAAGGTCTCATGTCACCCATATTGCTTGTATTCTGGAAGGTCTCATGTCACCCATATTGATTGTATTCTGGAAGGTCTCATGTCACCCATATTGATTGTATTCTGGAAGGTCTCATGTCACCCATATTGCTTGTATTCTGGAAGGTCTCATGTCTCGTACTTAAAATTGTTCCAATTTCAATAAATTAGTTTGTTTCACAACTAATCAAACGAAAAAATGGAATCAAATTCAATATTTGTCAACTTTTAAATTTTTTAAATCGGTAAATGAAAACCCCCTACCAATAACTACTTGTGAAGCTATGAGTTTTCATTTGGGAAAACGTATTGGTGTTATGGAGAATAGTTTCGTGCTGGCTTGAAATCAGGCCAGAAATAACAAAAATTTCTGATACTCCAGGCTACTAGTACCTAAATATGATGCTCCTACATATTATGGTGATGGAGGCCGACTCAGCCGGGTAAAAGTCGGACGTTAGCCACGATCAAGTCTAATCCTAGACTGCCGGTCGGTAGCCTGTAATACGAACTAAATACAGAACGGCCATGCCTCACGTGCTGTTCCACAATAGAATGACCTGTAAATATCACCGACGAGGTGAATATAGGCTGGCTACAGCATATGTTCCAGGTAGGTAGCCTGTAATTCGCACTAAATACAGAACGGCCATGCCTCACGTGCTCTTCAACAATGGAATGACCTGTAAATATCACAGCCGAGCTGAATGTAGTCTGCCTACAGCATCTGTTCCAGGTAGGTAGCCTGTAATGCGCACTAAATACAGAATGGCCATGCCTCACGTGCTCTTCCACAATGGAATGACCTGTAAATATCACAGCCGAGCTGAATGTAGTCTGGCTACATCATCTTTTGCGATACAATCATCATTACGAACCGAATCGTTGAAATATAAACCCATGTTTTAGCTCTTTTCGTAAAGGGAAATTGCCCCTTTAATACCAGAAAATAAACTCATAACTATGTAGTATTACAAATGTTAATTTTTTTTAAATACTGTTTTCGTGTTTGCTGTATTTATAGTTCAAAAATATATTATCTTTATAAGTAATATTTTGTCATTATTATGTTATAACGACTATATAAGTACTCTTGATAATTTTAAAAACTTATATTTTTGTTGAAACAGAACCTGTCGCTAACTTTAGTATCATATTTTTACTAACATTTATTTTCTAATATAAGAAATTATTGTGTCATATTGAACATAAATCAAAATTATTTCTATCTATACTAATCAATGCAAATATTCGGACTTATCATGTCAACAAATCAAACAAGGCCAGTGAGGTTAATTTGTTAATTATTTCAGAATCAACAAACTAATCTAACTTCAATTAGAGTGCTTGTAGCTACTTTGCCTCAACACTTGTTTTTTAACCCTAATATAAATAGGACAAATAGCGTTTTACTTTATCTGACAAAGTATGTATTGATGTCTATATAACATCAGCGTATTTCTCTATATAAGAACAACATATGTAACAACGGAATAGATCTCTATAACAATATAGATCTGTATAACAATAGGGTATAGCATTATATAAAAAATAATATGGGTCTTTATACCAACAAAATTGGTTGGTAGCGTAGCCCAGCTTCATAAACCAAAGCTTCTCAGTTCGATGCCAATCAGAGTCATAACAAATTTTGAAAGGGATCAGCTGATAACCACCGGCTGTTCATTTGCCATTGAACTTGTAATTAATGATAATTTATAAGAATGGCCGGCATTAGTTTATAACAATGACTACATTCACTCTTCTACACTCACCACACTCATTCGAAATCGATATTTGCCCATGTGTTGACGACCGGTGTCTTAAGAATAAATAATAAATACATCTATATAATAACAGCATGGAACTATGTCACAACAGCGTAAATCTTTGTATAACAACAGCACAGATCTCTCTATACCACTACAGCATATATATCTATATAAAAACGTGTTATATATATATGCATGCTACGAGAGGTTAATTGGCAGGACTGAACGCTAAAAGTACTTCTCCCCCAAATCTTTGACGCAATATCCTGACGAACTGTTCCTGTTTGGCCAGGGGGTGTGAATTTGGACATTTAGACTCGCACACATCAGACTGGTTTGACAGGGGTGTGAATTTGGATGTGGCTGCTGGTACCCCTAATGGGATTTGAATTTGAACACACCCGTTTCGATCCACCTTTCCCCTCCAAAACTTTCTGGCGATAGTCATCGACTATTTCATGACTTCATTCGTGAAATCAAAGTGGCTTTGTCTCAGACTTGAATTCAGCTGGTCGGGCAGTCAAGACTAAGCAAGGTGTCCACGCACCAGTACCGCTACGTTCACACATCCATCTTTCACATAACTTGGTGTCCATCTTTCACACAACTTGGTGTAGGACATCGCAGACAGGCTGTCTCTTTCCCATTCCCCCACCCACCCGATCACTCCGATGTTCGCGTGGAAAATTCCACTGACACCGCGTTACGGTCGATCTGGAGAAAGTCGACTCTCCCACCCCAGTTCTAAGCACATCTCTCTCTCTCTCTCATAAGACACAAGCCGCAAGGAAAAACGGTTATAAACTATACCTACAAAAATACGTACAAGCAAAATGAATAAGTCTAAGTTAGCAAACCGTATACAATAATATAAATGTTACAGTTCAGTTCCTGAAATATTTTAGTTAATTTTGATTCGTGCAAACAGGAGGGCTAATTTTACAGGTAATTTAGACTTACGGTATGCCATATTTACAGTAAATATTAGCATTGATTTTACTATGATATTAGTAGCCCGTCTAAAGTCCTACAGTATGACGATACTGGGACTTGAAATCTTGTTTCTCTGAATAAAAAAAAAACTGAATACATTTATTGACTTATCGAATGTTAATTTTAAAATTCAGTTTGAATTAATTACCACCTACCTTTTGTACTGTTATATGATGGGACTATGGGGCACATCTGCTCGCTTCGCATGCCAACCCCGTCCTCTTTACGTTGTCATTATTCAATAACCTGTCATGTCAAGTAACACCGTTCTAAGCTCTCATTCGAATGGTTTAATGGCTTCAAAAGTCTGATTGGCCTGTATCGGTATGTTTATTATGTGGTTTATTTTGATAACACATAATAAATATTTTACTTTCTTATTTTATTTTAAATTCCTTTCTTAGTACTCGTCCACAGCCTACTAAGTATAGTTGTGCCAAGTTTCATATCCAAAGATCCAAAAACTTTTAGTTTATAAATAACTATGACAAGTCAGTAAATGGTATATGGTTTTTATGTCACGACTCTACCGATGCGACGATGTTACGTCATTCTTTGACCCAGTACTTAAAGAAAAAAAGTGGAATGAGAAACATTTTGAGATCAATTACACACAAATTGACTAGTTTTCATGTAACTTAATTCAATAAGAACAATGTTATTTTCACACGTATCCAAATTAAACAGTTACTTTCAAACGGATTTTTACAAATAAATTGCGTTTGATCAAGAATGAAATTTTGCGCTGGAATTGCTTTGCGAATTCCTAATTTTTTATATAGAAAAAAATATGTAAAATATTTAGTTTAAGGTTTTAATTTTCACATATTTTTCAAAACCAGGCGAATATTTTCAAAATAACACTAACAAACCCAATGCGCAATTTGACAACGTTTAAAATGACACCTTATACACAAAGTTTGGTCAATAAATAACGAAAAAATTGGATTTGCAAATAAAATTATTACTATGGGTTTAAAATCAACATGGCCGACAGCATCTGCATAAAGGTGATTTGGGACACTAATAACACCCGGCGTGTTATTTGTAAATAAATATTTTGGTGCGAATTAGTCGACATCCTTTCAGATTACAAAACAGTAAGGCCTGATTGAGACGCCACTTGGCACGGTTTGTGTTCTATATTAGAATGCAAATAACTACATAGAGAATCAAATAAACTTCTAAAATCAATTTAAAAAACTGTTACTCTAACGTGGTTGCAAATCTGACACTCTGCCGTATTTGTAAATTTGTGTAGATTGACCAAAATTTTTAACTGTGACTGTTTTTTTTTATTGTGATGTGATATTAACATATTCTGAAAACTAATAAGAACTATTTTGCTGGCAGGAATTTTCTTGTTTTATTTTATTGGTAAATCCTCAAATTTTTAGTGGTGTAGATTTAGTAATTGTTCATACTTTGTGAGAACAGCTACTTAAAACTTAGGTTCAAAATAATTATCCTAGGCATCTTAAATTTAAAAAACAAAAGTAGCTTTGAAATTCACCAGTAAGCCTAGCTCGAATTCTAGCTCTTTTCTGTAGTTTGTGGACTGTCCGCATTGCAGCGCCCAAGAATTTTTGGACTGAGTCTGGTTGACAGACTCAGACAGTCAACATATGGTCAAAACTAGTGTGGGAAAGGTGCTCTACCTCTGTCATTTGCAGATAGAGTGCCCGTTCCACGTGATTAACATCTACAGTTTTCCCTATACCAAGAGCAATCTGTGTATGCTCAGTTACCTGTGCCGCTGATAAAATATTTCTCTATTTTTTATTTGTTTATTTTTTATATCACTTTTTGTGTTTATTCATTATTAAGACACGAATCGTTACTGTGCTAATATGGAGTTCGAAAGACTGGATGAGGTGTTATACTCGTTGTTACAAGCGGAAATCGGCTTTATTTAGACTTTGTTATAATCAATAATCCGTTGATAAATGAAAAGTAGATAATGGGATTAATAGATCCGTCAGATTGTGATTATGACTGAACCGGTTTATATCCAACCAAATGAGGTATTACAAACCAGTTGTATTCACTGTCAGCTCTGCTTCGACGGATTTGTCTTTCCAAACATCGTTCTCGTTCTGAACGGTCTTCAACGAACAATTAATTCATTGATCGTTAAATAAAGGCCAGGCAACGCTGACTATGTAAGGAAAGTGGAGCCATTGGTTTCACCCGGAAGTTCCGCTTGGCCTTCGACATCTGACCAGTCACATATTCGACCAAAGGTGTGTTCACCGTGTCGTCCCAAAATTTCCGTGAATGAAATAACAAGAAACAGTAAGAAAAGTGTAACCCTAATAAATTAGATAATGTGTCTCAAAATTGTTGAAGGCCTAGGGGTGGGTCGCTAGCCGTTAAGGAAACCCACTGTTTGAATAATATGCCTGACTACATGGCCTATTGTGTAAAATAAAAATAATAGCCTATAGAGGGTCCTAATATAATTATATCCACGTCTCACAACTTTACAAGTATGTATGACTTATTAGTATTATGAAATCGGTTAAGAAAAGCGTAAAAGTGTGCCGATGTAAGGCTTTGCTGAATCCACTTTCATAAATTGGTTCTCCCATAAGAAACAAAGAAATCTTTGTTGTACCTCGTATTATATTTATGCGGCAAAAGACTACGTTTATTACAAATTTAACCTGGTAATAATGATTATAATCATTATTACTATGCCAAAAATATGACACGTTAATTATCACAATTTAAAAAGTAATTACAAATAAACTAAATGACCTAAAAATAAAATAAATTAGATGCGGATTATATAAACCTTTAAAATGGTGTATTAAGCAAAATGTTATGACAACAAATAATTAAGAGACATTGCCATTCACGCTCTTTATCTAAAAATCACACAACAGTTTTAACGAAAATCTAGCAAGCGAGTTTAGTAAAAGCAGAGCTTTAACTCAAATTTAAATTAAAATAATTGATATATTCGTACAAAAATGGTTTTATTTATTAAACTTAGATTAAAATATCTACTTGGTATCAGACAACCTACTAATACCCTTTGTGATGGGGCCGTAGTCGAGAGGCAATGATGGGGTTGGTCCGGAGCGGAAATTATGAGACTACCGACTACCTGGAAAGTGGGCCTAATTAGGGTTCTTCTGGAATTCGGAAAGTTTGGGACAAGGAAATTTTGAGACTGCACACTGATCACAACTAACAGAATAAGTTCTTAAAAATATGAAAAGTTGATGAGTCGTGCTATCTCTACTCTGTTAAACCAAACCTCACCACAGCAAGTTTCCCCGTTGCTTTGTTGTAAACTTATATAACATACCTTATTTAAGTCAAACAAACATGTGCATAAATAAGCTGATAAATACTAACCGTCTGGCGGTTGTAAGCCACACATGTACACATTAAATACGTCAGTGATTGCAGTGTAGCCCTAAACAGATCTACCATGTACTGTAGTTGCCAAACTGCAGAGCCCATGATGGAAAGTCGATAGCCCTAAGGTTGACCTACAATCTTACCGTAAGCGGGATAAAGCTGCTTATATATTTTCAATAAGTAGGCATATAATTCTTCAAGATTAACCTTTTAAGTTCACATATTTAATTGTAAAACAATTACCCATTTTTGCATGAATAACCTTATGGTCACTGGAACAGAACAGTCCCTCGTCTATCAACATATACTTTAAGTGTCATGATTATTGATTGTGAACTGAATCCTTGAAATAGAAACCCATCTTTTGCTGTTTTTCGTGAAGCATAACAGCTAATTATAGTCGTATAACTTCCGTAACCTCTGTTTCTCCCTGGGATATTTCAGGAATACCAACAATATGTAAATATCCTACTCTTTTTCAAAAATTATCTTTTCATGGCGGAAAACGTTTTGAGTTAAGTCTGTACGTTTTAAGGTTAAGTGGTAGGGAGGGCTTTACAGCCCTATCTTCGCCTCTAGGAAAAATAAAGATTTATTTCATTTCATTTACTCTATAGCTTAGTGTATATCTGATGGCAACTGTTAGATAAGTGAAGGATTTTTCTCCTTATCGCGTATAAGTACAGAGCCTTATTTAAGAAACAAACAAAAAAAACATGCTGAAGCAGATAACTTATATAAATTTTATGTAGAAAACTGTTGCCGGCGTGGTGGCTAAGGTTTCGGACTGAGCCAGCGGTCGGTACTTCACTCGTTGAATAAAGTTCACGCACAGGCCTGTAGGCCCATGTGAACTGGCGAGTGAAGTTAAAAAAAGTACTGTATCTGTGATGCTGGATTCTTACTCACGATGTCAGGCGACTTTCTCTTGGAAACCACCGCAAGAAATCAGTGTTCCTCTCTCTCGCTTCACTATGTGGGGAAAAGGGGTCCAATGTTCTCACACCCATCAAAGCATATCTACTCTCGATAAACTGTACGATTTCCTACTTTGTGCTTTAATCTCGCTTGAATTTTCGGTTCTGAAGGTTAAAAAAAACATGAGTAGTGAGATCAATGGGTTTGGTAAAGGAGTATCTCAACAAAACTTGTTATCCTAGCATTAAACGTTGCACATACACTTGAATTTACTTAAATAGTCGACGTTCAACTGTGAATATCTTTAGTACATAGTGTTTGTAGGATGTTACGCCACTTTACTGAAACTAGGTTCCAAAGAGAGTATCAAAAGGACCACCATCAAGCATATATCTTGATTTATTTTCATCGAAATATTTGTTGACATATCAATGAAAAAAGATTACATATTATTTTTAAAACTATACATAATATCGACCGCAAATTATAGACTATAAATAATTGCTGCTTTTCACATAAAATTCTCTTAAAATTGCCTTTGCATAGCACTTATTACTAAAGAGATGAGAGTAATATTTGAAATGTCTTACTGAATTGTAATGATAATGCTGGAAGGTTTATCTCTGCACTATTAAAAAAAAAAAACTATTCAAAGTATTTGTTTATAAAACAATCATTCTGTTATTATTTACTTCCAAAAATGCATTCTAAAGCAAACAAGAGTTATTATTCAACGCCAATTAAATTGTTTTCCATGTGGAATTGAAAATAAGAAAGTACTGTAGTTCCATGTTTATTTGTGAATCTAAATTGGAAGGTTGGCACGACTGTACCAGATTGGGCGAGGTCAGTGTAACCGTAATGAAGTTGTATTGTTGTTTACACAGGAACAGGACGTGACGTCATACGTAAATGGTGATTCACTCTAGCGTCTTTGGTTTGGATGCCGCTGTCGGGTCGGGTTGACTCGTACGACATCGACCCAAGTTTTGGAGCGGTCAACTTGTTAGGTTACAAGTACAAACTTGTAGGTTATGAAGTTACTTCATTTACTTGGTAATTCTGTGTTTATTAATTCGGCGTAATAATTTGTCAAGAAACTAGTGAATTATGAACGTAAAGTAAAACGAGGCTATGAGTTAGTTATAATAATGATATTTTTGGTTCTTTTACTTCATTTTCCATGATTTCATCGGAGAGAAAAGTGTAAGAATATCTAAATCATTCTTGATGATTTAATTTAGGTATTTACTTTTGAAAAGAAGTTAATAAACTTAAAAACTATTGTTAAAGTATATTTGTTGATTTTGTTTTAGTTCACAATTTACATAAATTTATAAAAACAGTTCACAACTTCAACCTAACTTGGTCTAGGCTCTAAATGGAAACAAATAAGTATGTTACGTATCTGGTGATTATATTTTGTGATATTCAGGAATATGTAAAACCTGTTCGTCAAATTGAAGCCGCTTTGATACCATTTAAAGACATCTGACCTGCATGGTTCCTAGAAGAGAACAGGTAACAGGAAAGTTCGGAACAGCTGGTTCCGACGACGGGAATTTCGTGACGCAACGCCAGCAATTCCACTAACAGCCCGTTCGTTGTTGATATCTAAACCAATTATCTTGAGTGAAGTAATTCGTTATCGGCCACCAAGGGAGTTCCAAGGTCACATGTTTCAAGGTCACTGCATTGCATAATGGACGATGAAGTCAGGTGAGGGCGGTCCGTGGAAAATTACTGGTCCCAGCGAAATGCTAATCTACTTAAAATGTAATTTATTGTTTTATTACAAATGATGCTTGCGTAATATTTTAATGAAACCATAAATATTATGCATCTGGAGTTTTTTTCGGTCAGATTCCGTTATATGTCCCCCTAATAGAAACTATGCTATACAGCTGTAATCATGTAACCTAACCTAACCCAACCTACTCACACTAACATAACCTAAGCTAATTGTGTTTGGGGGACATATAACGGAATCTGACATTTTTTTCATCTACTGATAAAGATGCACAATAAATACTGTAAATGTTTAGGCTATAAGCAGAAAGTCATTTACATATTTCTCACCTTGATATATACACACGACTTGACAGCCCACCCACCTTTTACACTTGCACATAAGTTGTTGACCCACCACTCCTCATACATACACACGACTTGATAGCCCACCCACCTTCTACACTTGCGGTATATACAATAAATGTGTTCTATATATACCGTGGGATAGCCTACCAACTTTTCAGATGAACATATGACTTGCAACTATACGCTTTAAAACATCAAATAAAAACATCTTTATAGTAGAATCCAGTATGAATATATCAAAGGACTCTAATTTCTTTGAGATTAAAGATGTGAATAGTATTCTTTGCAACGTTGATTGTGTTAATATATTTCTCACACTTATGGGTAGCTTTTTCGTCTCTGTTTAAGGCGTTTGTGTAATTTAAGCACATGTAGTGATCACTTTCGCATTTCCGAGTACCATTTCAAATGCATCTTTATTAGAAATATAATTTTGTTGACAACTGAAAAAGTACGCTAAGCTTAAGCATAAACAAAGCGGAGAAACAAGCCTATTGTGTAAGTAACTGATAGTTGTTATGTAATGCAAATGTTAGTCTTGTTTGTTGATGACATTAGAGCTTAGAGAAACATACAAGTGACATAACCGATATGTGTTGTGACTTCATTTGAACTTTCTCCTACGTAGTAGATTTAGTGGTAAGTTTAAAGGTTATGAATGGTTTGTGTACTGTCTACAAGTTGTCTACTGACTAACTATATAGGTTAAAATCGTCACCAAAGACGTTTAAATCTACTCTCAGTACACAGATTTATCACATACCTCTGATTCACGCGAGTTTGAAGATCGTACATTTTCTTTCAGTGAACCGCGACCTGAATGACTAAAAATAACCTGAATGCCTCTTCAGTTTGATATTTTAAGACATGTTTTACGCCCCCTTCTTTCGGCATTGCTATTTTTGCGAGTAAACATTCCGCGAGCGGTCAGATACTCTGTCAAGACAGTTGTAAACACTCTTGAGAACGTCGGTATGTTTGCGAACGTTCGGACGTTTATATAACTCGCCTGGTTCTGGCCCCAAATTCGATTCGGAATAGCCAAACAGGTAACTCTCCGGACGCCAGTTCGACAAACAAAACATCAGAAATATCCGGTAAACCAAACAAGTGTGGCAACTTGAGATGGACACAGTTATACAGAGCAGCTCTTTGCTTCGGTGAGAATACTCGTAAACCATCTCTGTGTAGATAATAAATCTATCTTCGTTAAGTTTAAAATGCTCAATTCTAAATCAGATACCTTTGGTTATTCTAGTAATCTGAGTATTGATTTTGGAATTTCTTCTGTTGAAACTACTAAATTTTTGGACGTAATTATAATTAACATTTCAAAGCCATTTTGATAATATTTGCTCCAAACTAAACAGCGGAATCATTATCTACGTATATTGATCCTATACTCAAATATATAGATTTTGCTATCAGCACATTGAGGATGTTATTATAAGCTTACTTATCTTGTTTATAGGTTCCTCATTGGAAGTGGTACTGATTGTTCTAGGGCGAGGAGAAGTTTTCGATTGCAGAAAAAGGTTGTTAGAATTATTTTTTTCGTGAGCTTTGATCTATTATGTAAATGTTTTCGATAGAAAAAAACTCCTTACATTTCCATCTCTATATTTATTAGAAACGTTTTTGGTCTCAAAGTTATAACTTAAAATAGTTATATAGTAAACTGAAAATTTTGTTTCTCAAGGTTAAATATAAATTTGTTTCTAAATTAACATATTTAGAAAAGTAGAACAATCTCGTTAGCTAACTTGGCTTGTTCTTGTTTATAATTTTAATTACTATTATAATTAACAAAGGACACCCCTGCACACTACGCGTGCCAACCCCGTCACTCGCTGCGCTCGTGACGCCTCGGTATGTGACTTCTGACTTCAAATATTAGTAATTAAACTGTATTAAGTAAAATAATATTATTTAAATTAATTTACAGTAGGTCACTCACTGCACTTGATTTGCACTCTATTTATAGTATAATAATTATAAACAACCAATGTTATTACTAAGGATATTTCAAAATAAACTTAATAGTTTACTGTGCTACTCTCTATGTTCAACATAACAAATGATTTGGACCATTTAACATTTGTTTATGCCACCAGCTGATCAATTAAAATTAATCTCCATAAGAATAACATTGCAGCTTTGATGCCGTGTAGGGTAAAAACCTATGAGAATTCCAAAAATCTAGCTCTGTTACGACTTAGAAATCAAATGTATCTATTGATTTAAAAAATTTAATCAAAATCGTTCAAGTAATAAGTTCAGAAAATGAGTGAACTAAATGGTCCGATTGTTTTATTATATAGGATGTAAATATGACTATTGTCTATACTTACAATCCTCTTATTTTTATTGCTGTAAATGGGGCGATTTCATGCATTCATTGTTTTAAGACAATAAACTTGATTTTATATTTATTAGAAAATAGAATTTTATTGTTTTCTTCGCTCTTAATTTAACAAGAAATGGAGTTTGTTGCTTTCAGGTCTAAAAGGCCATTGTTCCTTGGTTGATACCACTGTAAGTGTATGGGCAGGTGGGTGAGCCATTATGTGAGCCTTATAACACGTATAAAGTGTTTTTATTGCCTTGTATGAGTCATAAATAAAAGTAAACGTGTTTACTTGTTGATTGATGAGCATGAAACGAATATAATAAACCTTTCTACTCTCCCTACATTTTCTTCCTGGGCAATATGACTCTATACTACATCCCTCAGAATTTGGCCTACGTATACTTCAAACTAAACAACACGCATATTCATTATTTGGCTAATAGACTGATTATTGTAGTTTTCCTCTGATAATTATTTCAAATTGTTTTACCGATAATGTTATTAAAAACAATTGTGGGTTTAAAATTGCCAAACTTTAATTACTTATTGATTAGTTATTTGGGTCATCACAGAATTACAATATTCAGTAGTATTTTCAAAATTTAAAAACTATTCATTAGAATATTATTTCAAGAACACTTTTAGATCTCATTGTACAAGTGTTTTTATTACAGGTGAAATTTTGACACTTTTGAATTTCTGTATACCTTGAAATTTGTAAACATTTTGATTAAAATTTAAATAAACTGAGAAATGGTTACAAAAGAAATTGCGATACAAAGCTTTATTTTATTTATCATACAATAATACTAAATTTGAACGGGCACCTTATTGCATAGCTTTTAAAATAATAAATAAGTTATGCAAGAACGATAATAACGTTACGTTTGTTAATATTGTATTTTTAAGGAAGGTCAACAGGCATTTGAAAGATAATGTCTTATTTCAATTTTGTAAAGCTGAGATAGTGTTATTATTTTAAATATATTATAACTAAGTGGCTAATAGGGTCTTTGACTTAAAGTATTTTGTCATAAAGGTTTTTTTTCAAAAAACTATAAATCGAAAATTTATACTTACAGTATATATGAAAGAAAGTAGTGGTGTTCGTATGTTTTTTAATCATTTATAAGTAATATCTACTTTTTTGAAAATTGATACTGTATATTTTATTTATGTATTTTTATTTATTCTTAAAACGCCGATCGTCAAGATATAGGCGAATATGGAGTAGTAATATATTTATAATTTAACACATTTTTCCTTTGGTACTTTTTTATTAGCATGTGGAAAATAAAACGGTTGGTAACAAACTTGTTTGGAATTAAAGTTTGGAAGAGCCAGTGGCCGAGCGATCGAAGGTTTTAGGACTTTGCACCTGAGTTAAAACAATTGAATACGAATCTCTAGTTGGTTATGGCCTGGACCCCCCTGGACTGTCAGTTTTTATCAGTAACTCTCAATCTGTTTCTATAACGGTTCCCCCGTCACTTTGCTGATAAGTTCCCTCCGCACAGATCGATAGTCTATGGGGAATGGTCAGAGTAATGTTATCGGCTCCTTAAAAAAACCCAACGAATTAAAGTTGAAACATATATTTGTGTATACAAATTTTTTATCTCGGACCACTTTTTTCATGGAGGTTAAATTTGAAAGGTGTCATGTATTTTTTAAATTTCTCATGACGTTCATAAAATGTGGAAAGTCGTATGTTATAGGAGCTAAGAAACCTCTATAATCAGATAATTTTAAAATAAATATTATCATTTTAAGTTTGTGGGTTAAATTTACTTATAACCTGATAATTAAAAAAAATCGTTAACTTTAGAAACTTATGGTTAGTTCAAGAAGGAATGACAATTTACAATATGTAATTTCTTTCAAATTCAACGAAAAATTCCATTATTCGTTTCTATCCAGGAGAAACATTGAATAGTGTCAAAACGTTACACTAAATGATTATATGATTACAACACTTTTTACGTATTCAATCTATAACTTTTGTGTTGAAACTTTAAGTTACGCCACTTCATAAATATCCTGCGACAGTCACCACACGTGGACATTAACGACATCCATATGAGTGTTCTAAACGTCACATATGGTAGGCATTACGACTGTAGCCAAGTAGCCTGCTTGCTCATATCTTATTTACATGTTTTATCACCTGGGAATGTGACATAACAGGGTTGCCAACTTACACGTCACCTAACAATAAACAACACAGCGTTTCGTGGGTATGCGCGGCGAGGTGCGACATCTGTGTTACTAGTGTTGAGGTTGCTAGAGTAAAAACAAATGTTCATTTATATTATACTATTTTTTTGAATCATGTCACACATTTGCACAACAACAAATCCAAAAATTAATATCTTATTAAGAAGGTTTCAAACAACAAATAATTATGTTTTTTTCGCAACCAGAGTGCCTATCATAGCTGACACACTATGTTGAAAAAACCTTTAATAATTTGATACCTCACTTGGGTGTATTAGTTTAACATAACCAAATGTTAGGTTTTTGAGTATATTTTTTATTTGGGAGAGGGGCAGAGCCCTTAAATGTTGTCTCTTCCGAAATGTAATGGTATAATGTGATTTAGGAGATAGATATCTGTAGTTTCGTACTGCACTTTCTGCTAGAAGTCAAAATGGTGATTATTGTTTGTGTTGAAAAAATTACTCTTTGACCGTAAATCATAAAGTCGTTTAAATATAACGAAATTGGGCCTTTTGAAATATAAGACATAAGACGTTTATTTCCATTTAAATACATTTAGTACATAGGAATTGTCAATAATACAGTCAATTAAAGAAAATAAAATTATTTACAATATATCAATGGTATGGACATAAGTCTAATAATTATAGCTAGTTATCATATTATTTAAGTTAAATTAGTGACCCCACCTCAGCATTGAGGAATTCGTCAATTGAATAATAAGCATTATCACACAACAGCCTCTTGACATTTTTTAAAAATGTTTGATCAATTTTTATATTTGTA
Organism: Stictocephala bisonia; assembly: GCA_035578905.1. Classification (NCBI taxonomy): domain Eukaryota; kingdom Metazoa; phylum Arthropoda; class Insecta; order Hemiptera; family Membracidae; genus Stictocephala; species Stictocephala bisonia. Next base: position 699,870 of record JAQJVL010000359.1, on the reverse strand, counting down.
CTATTCACACACAACTTATTCATTATTTTACAAGTTCTATAATAAGTTGATCGTTCAAATTTACTGGTTGTGTGAAGTGGATATGTTATGAAATTCTGCCTCGTATTATGATTTAAATTATAAGGATTTTTAAATTTGTTATGGTTTTTAACAAAATATTTACACATTTCAAAAATATATAAGCTTGGAAGTGTTAGAATTTTACCAGAAATAAAAAAACACTTCCAAGTACATATAATTTCACTTAAACATAGTCCTACATAATTGGAGGCCCGATATTTAAATATAGAGGCAAGACTCACCCGAAGCATCTAGGCAGGCTGTAGAGTGTAGAGTGTAGGCTGTAGAGTGTAGGCTATAGAGTGCAGGCTGTAGAGTGTAGAGTGCAGGCTGTAGAGTGTAGAGGCTATGTTCTATTTTAACTAAACTAATACTAAAATGTTCATATACGACTTTTTTATGACAATAGATTTTTTTAATGGACAAATAATAATAGTGCAATTAAATAACGTAGAACAATAACTTAGGACAGGTCAGACTAAATTGAAGGTCTTCGATAACGTAGGTTTACAATTTTACGTTATTTCAAACTTTTAAGTTCATTTTTACATGTGCAAAGAGAAATTACAACAAACATACAGCTTTGGTTTCTTCAAAACGTCAAACACAACTGATACATTATTAAAAATAAGTTACAGTTTAAAGAAATATTAAATACATGTATTAAAAATAAAAACTTTTTTGGGATACATTTATTTTTATTTTATCAATTTTAATTTCTTCTAATTGTCTTTTTGATTCATAATAATTCAGAAAATACAAATAAGCTTTTAAACAAAATGGACATATATATACTAGTCCTCGGCATATTTAGCCTATAATTTGTACGTTTGAAGTCAAATTTAGTATAGCTTTATGACACTTGTTTATACTATACTCGTAGATATGCTTTGATCCCCCAGAGTAAATTTCAGACGTGAATGTATCAGCTGCAATGGAACCAGCCTTTTCATTACTTATGTACTGACTTGGTATAACGATTTTGAATCTCATATCAATATCAATCAGAAAACAGCTGTGCAGTGAACAGTGAACAACATATGTTCTCAAGGTCGGCCACCATATGGGATTTACTGTGGCAGGTGAATACTGAACGCGGGGAATGAGTGATCTGACCGATTTGTTACTGAAACAGCGGAACGTGAGTTTGAGAACGGTAGGAAAAATCGCCAACACGAATTCGTTTGTTCAGCTTGATAATATTTCGGAGAACTTATGTTAGTCTATATTTTATCGCATTGTTTGATATTAGAAAACCACCCATAAGAAGTAACATAGCGTTGCTAACCTCAAACAAATAATACTAGCAAAGAAAATAGTGAACGAATGGCTAATTATTACCAAGTGTAGAGTTTTGTACCCACGTTCCGAAGTTCATGGATGCTATCTTATAGGTTACTAAATGACTTAAACAAACAGGCATGTTAATAGGTCACACAAAATAATAATAATAAACGCTTCTAAACAGGTTATTATTATTTTCAACTTTAAGACTTAATGTTTGTAAGCTACAAAGAAACTTATTCCAGTTAGCATTGTTATTCAATGCCAGGTACCTCGGAAATTATTTTTAAATATATACAGCTGCATATACCGTCATCTAGCCAAAACATGCTTTTCTATTTCAACTGTACGGTTCATTTTTGTTATTAAAATGAGTTATAGTGAACACTGTATAGTTATAAAAGGTCCAATCTAGTGGACCATAAGTTGATATTGTGAATTGTTGAACCTTTTCCGTTAATTCACTGCCACTTCTTTTTCGGTTACTCCACTATCACTACTTTTTTTATCACAATTATGGTTATGTTTGCTTAGGTCAGGTCAGGTTAGGTTATGTGGCTACTAAAGTTGATTACAAACTGGTAAATCCAATGATTGATTTACCGCCGAATGCGCTCTCCGTGTGTAAGTTCTTGGAAAGCGATAAGATAAGGCCAGCGATATCGGATTCCTAGCGGATAAGGAATGCCACAGTAGACGTAAAAATTATTGGAGAACAGTTTTTAGCGCAATAGAATACTTATCAAGCGGTAGTGAATTAACGGAAAAGATCAGAATATTTAAATTTAATATTTTCAAGAATTAAATACAGTACAAGTAAACGTCACACAACACAAATTTATTACAATGTAAGCACAAATATATTACAATACAAGTACAAAATGCACATCTTTTGTGAATCCCTCTGGTCAGAGGAAGGTGAGCGTGGTTCACCGAAATCGATCACCATAATATTCGTGCATTTTGTACTTGTATTGTAATATATTTGTGCATTTTGTGCTTATATTGTAATAAATTTGTATTGTGTGACGTTTACTTGTACTGTATATGCACCAACACGTATTATGCTAATTAAAAAAAAGAATTAAATTAAAACTTTCACATTTAATAACTTAATTTTTAATAGTAGAAAATTATAAAAACACTAAATCTTTTACAATAAAAAAAAAAAAAAAAAAAAAAAAAAAAAAAAAACATGGGCCACTAAAAACTTCGCCTATTAAAGGACAGTTAAAATGTTACGTTACAGTCATTTTTACGGACGGAATCGTTGAAATAGAAACCCCCTTTTTGGTCTTTTTCGTAGAGCGAAATAGTCCCCTCATAGTAAAGTTGTGTTGTGTAGGCCTACTTTTGTAGTTATTTGTCTAGTCGTTAGTTTACTTAGCAAAATTGGGATCAGAAAGTTATCAGTTTGCCTAAAATAAAAAGATATCCTGATTATTCCTTCTTTTTTTCACTTAGATATATTTTATTTTACAAACTTACATTATGAAATTAGCACTTTACTCATAACAATCAGTAAACTACAAAAGAAAAGTGGTTAGATTTATCTTAAACCCAGACCACTTACTCTGCCTCTATATCAACTATCTACTTACTAGTAGTGCTAGTCGCTACCATACGTCGGATCAGGCAGCACAGAGACGCCCATTTCACAGATAAACTAACTACTGTGCATTAGTTATCTGCAGCCACTACTATCAAACGATGCCGAGACTTCTAACTAATAGGTATAACTACGGCATTTCAACGTTTCCGAATAAAATTTGATGTACAAAAGTAATGATTCAGCTTCCTCAAGACATAAATAAATAAATTAAACTGATAGCTTCCAAACCTGTTTAAAATACTTTGTGGAGTCAAATGCATTTTTCACGATGTTAGGTTCATTAAGAGTTGTCTATATTAATAAAAGCCAAACACCATTAATTGACTGATTACAGTTTCTAAATAAATGGTTCCAAAGAATTCGTACAAACGTTCCCCCATATTAAACGCTTAAAAATCTAAACTTTGAAAATTACCAGTTTGATTTCCAAATATGTTTTTTTTGCCATAACTCAAAAACTAGTCAAGTTAGTTATGGCATACGGTTTTTACTAAAATATTTTAAAATGTAATTCACATCTTTCCTGAAATTCAAACAAAATCGTTAGAGCCATTTTTGTATGTTTTTGCCCATAAAAAAACTAAAATCTAAAGAAATAGAAAAAATAATCTGGAGATATTGGATAAATACACCTACATACCGGTACATAATTTCATAAAAATTGATCCATCCGTTTGGTCTCCAGCGAACCACACATATACACAGACAAACACACATACCATGAAACTTAGCACAAATAAATACATACTAAGAAAGAATTTTTAAATATTTTTTCATAGAGCTAAAATAAGCTATATATTAAATATTCCGATACTGGCACGTCAGAGCTGTTCTTACCATTCAGCATACGAATGAGAGAGCTTAAGTCGGTGCGACTTTACAAGAGGTTATTTTTTAATAATGCAAGCGTACAGTATGAAGAAAAATAATAAAATTGCACGATTGACGGGTTTGTCTCCCGAGCGTGCAGGGCTCTCGTTGGAACATATATTTAGTCTATAATCGTCAAGACATGGGCGACTACGGGTCACGAGTTTGTGTAGGGCCTAAATGAACGATTAGATTCTTTATTACTAACTTAGAAAAAGTCATTAATAAAAAAGATAAATAGCCGGGACTACTAAAGGACCTACAATTTATCATGGAATCAGAACCATGTAAGTTTGGTTTTAGACTAACAAACAAAACTGATACTAAGTTCTCTCTATCGGAATACTCTGACTACCACCCAACAGGGACACCCAACTTTCTACAATTTAGTCAATGCTGATAGCAACCATTTATCGGACGAAATATTGGTACTAAAAGACTTACAGAACCATTCTTCCACAATTTCCATAACATTTGCCTCCCAAGTAGCAGGGTTACAGCACTACGCTACAGTATTGATAACACATTCCAAAACCAAATTTCATGAAGAGAGAAATTGGTTGTGTTTAAAAAGGGTCTGAGCAGGCGTTATAGATAGATTGTATTGTTTTAACGTGATTTCACAGTCACAATATAATCGTGTATTACTATAATGAAATAAATACATTCACCCAATAACGGTTTATCTCCACTCGACCGAGCACCAGTAAAAGACGTTTTTACATAACACCTTCAAATTTTATGAAAATTAATCTTTAATGATTATTGGAGTAGGCATCAAAAGACCAAAAGGCACTAGGTTGTTGCTGAACTGTATGTGTTCATTTAAGAACAATTCCCTTTATAAGTGAATTTAAGAATGTTAAATAGTATTTTGTCGTAATCTAAATTTCTCTTCATAAATATTGTAACTTATAAGCTACAGTATATTTATGAACCGCTTAAATGGTAATAATTACTGTTCTGAAGCACGTCAATAAAATAAAAATAATAAATGAATGTAAAAAGCAGTACATAACAGGGTATAAACATAACCAAACAACCTTGAATCGTGCGTTTCGAGTAAAAAAATCTATGAGACCGCCTACCCAGCTGGGCTGGGGCATAAAGGAAACAAAATAAAATATGTAAAAGAGAACAGGGTTTATCTATGATACTCTGTAGTTGGAGCTAACAGCTCTCCGGCTGGAGTGTGTTAAGTGGAATTCCGCTGAAATCGAGTTTAACCGGATCGGTAAACTTCCTGATTGTCGATCACGTGATCTTGGTGTGAACCATACCAACGCGCGCGAATATTGTTACCGATGCCAGCCAGCTCCAAGTGGCCGACCGAGATGTGGTTTCGAGAGAGCTAATGTACTATGACGTACAGCCAATCTAAATACGAACCGTAGACCTTTCATCTCGGTCCAGATTCGGCCGATATCTAAGGCGCCATTTGTGTTGCCGAGATGCCAAATAAATATAAACCAGCCGCCAGAGAAATGGGATTTGAATTAAGCTGCGAGTTTTAACCAACCTATTTTATCTTAAGGCTGGGTTTATTTGTTTTGCAACAGCTTCTCTTGCCCACTAATATATAACGTTTCTATGTCTTATTTAAGGGATGACGCATCTATGAACTACGTTTAAAAACAATAATGCATGTGCTGATTTACATAAGAAGATCTCAGATGATTCTGGATAGGCAAAATAATATATAAAATAATAAAATATACTCATACATAATACTTATTATAAAAGTAATAATACAGATGAGAAACAAGTGCACGACGTACAAGTACGAAGAGGGTCAACACAGACTCAGACCATTACCTCATAAGAATCAAAATCAAACTCACACCCAAGAGAATAAACTAGAATAAAACACACATACAGAAATGTAACAAAAACAAAAATAAATAAATAAACAATCGGGCAATACATGAGAATGGGAGGAATAACAAGCAAACAACCGGGGAACGATCAACAAGAAAATCACTGAAAAAGCCAAAGAAATACCGTAATACCAATAAAAGAGAACACCAAACGTCCATGGTGAGAGAGTGATTGTGATAAAGCACTAGAGAACAAGATAATGGCATATAAAAAGAACAATAGCAAGGATAAATCGAAACAAATCAGGCAAACAAAGACAAAACAGACGAAAGAGCAAATTACTTTCAAACATAGCAGAAAACATGAGAAAACGTAGGTTAAAATTCTATTAACAAATTAGCAGACTGCCAGAGCTCAGACTAACGAAAAAGATACTCACCCTCAGTTCCAATATTGGAACACAGTAATAAAACTGGAGTCTCTTCTTGTGTAACTTGTACGGAGTATTCGTACATCTAACTTTGCAATCCACATGGACACTTTGGCTCCGTTATGTCTATGGACGTGATCTACTATTCCCGTTGGTTGGCAAGATTCGTACGCACTCTATAGGAACTTCCAGAAAAAAATCTAGGTATACATTCTGAATTTCCTCGTGGCAACTTTACAAGCAGCAAAACTCCTAAGCCATTTTCTACAATATCCGACGATCAGCTTCATGAACACAATAACAAATTTGTGAAGATCGAGCTATTGGAATCCTTGATAGTGAAAATGCTTTGCTTGTGGATGGTAGCAGGCCCGAGAATAATTTATTTAATTGAATAATAAAAAGAGAAATTGAATTTAAATGATGAACAAAACGTAGGTGAAAATCATGAAGATAAAAATGCATTCGAGAATAGGTTCTTACCTCATGCCAAATAAATGATTAATGTATTTATCGAAAAAGAAATTCTGTTTGCAGAAACCAATTTGGTGTCAATAGGGAGCTCCAAAGTAATTCCAAAAGTCGAAGCTGTCAATTGTGTTAAGGAAGCATTTCATTTAGATGAAAAACAGTATGATAAATATGTTGTGTCCCGTCTCCATCAAGTATAAATTCAATTTATGAGATTATTCCTTGAATCAATAGTTAGATATTCAAATCCATAACAAGAGAAAAAGATAAGGCAAAGTCCAAGATTTGTAATTTATGTAAAGATTCCAACTTGTTCTGCCTATCAGATAATGGAAAACTACGAAAACAATGCAACAAGTCAGATATGATTGAGTGCATTCAACAACACATGACATCACTTTTAATCATAGCCAACCTAATGTAAGAGCTAAACTATTTGATGGCTCAGCCGTAGTACACATTCTTAATCCAGGCATCTCTACAACATTTCCCGAATACTATGAACACATTTTCAAACTATATTCCTTACAGTAACTGAAGAATATTTCTCAACTAGATATTGTGTGTGATATATATACTAGTAATAGTTTGAAGGCAAGATACTCGAGAAACAAGAGGTAATGGCAGCTATTAGTCTCGGATTCGACTGCAAACTGCAACTTCAATCAAGTTTAAGTAATTCCTGCGTGTCAACGAAAACAAGATACAATTGTTCGAGTTGCTTGCTAAGAAAATGGTAAGAGATGAGTTTCCAGGAAAAGAAATTATCTGTACTTATGATGAATGAGTTAACACATCAACAACTATGGAATGCGGACATAGTCGTACCTTAATACGAACTGTAGATTCAGATGTAGTGGTATTATTTCTTTGGCTTTCTCAGTGATTTTCTTTTAGATCGTTCCCTAGTTATTTGATTGTTCTTTCTCTCATTCTTATGTGATGCCTGAGTGTTTAATTCTTTCGTGTCAAATTTCTTTACTGTATGTGTGTTTTATTTTAGTTTATTCTCTTGGGCGTGAGTTTGATTTTGATTCTTTTGAGGTAATGGTCTGTGTTGACCCTCTTCGTACTTGTACGTCGGGCACTTGTTTCTCATCTGTATTATTACTTTTATAATAAGTATTATGTATGAATTGTTGTTATTATTATTATTTTTGTATATATAAAATTTATTTATATCCATTTCACATATCCCGGTTCAAGGTTTCTAAGGCAAAGTGTATACAATATTTAACAATATGTATTTGGTAACGTTTAGAATATTGTTGAATTATTATTAATATACCTTTAGTGTTCTTTTTCAAACAAAAATAAAATATATACATATTAATCAGGTATTATTTTTGTGTTAAAACGTCTCTGTACTTTTTTTTTTTTTTTTTTTGTAAGGATTATTTATTTCGTTGTTTTGGTCGACTGTATTTTCAAGAAACAATTTTAATTCCGTCTGGGGATTTTACCCTACTAAATTCAAAATAAAGTTGCCCATGTGTAAACACTGGTTTGTTCAGGTAAATATCAGCTTCTTAAAGGTTTGGCCTTGTGCCTTGTTAATTTGTAACAAGGTATAAAACATTAACAGCTGGAATATTTAATTTGTCTTGATTGACAGCTGGACTCCATAAATCAAAACAAAAGCTAGAACCGCTCTTCACATAACATTAACATAGGAACTTTGAAGGCCAGTGGTGCGAAGCCCTAAAGGCGAATTGCAAAACTTTTATTTTTCCCGCTATCTACAATATCAGAGCTTAAAAATGATCCATTTCCGAAGGCCGCAGGTGGGGTGTAACAATATATCACAATTTTAAATGGAGAAATACCCTAGAACCCTACCGGTCAAGCAATAAAATATTTAGGTGTTTTTTTTGATCGTAAACTAAATTGGAAATTCCACATAAATAAGAAACTTAACCTTGCTTATGGAAGATTGTCAAAATTATTTCCATTAATAAACAAGAAATCATCTCTGTCTGAAAAACGGCCTTCTTATTTACAAAACTATTCTATGACCACTTCTGTTGTATGGCTGTCGAGTTTGGGGCACTGCCTCAGAAAGAACAATAAAGAAACTGCAGGTATTTCAAAACAAAGTTTTACGACTCATACTGAACGTGTCGTGCCACCTCGTCCAGTTTGCACGACACACGAGGATGAGGGTTAACTCTCTACCTGCTCACTAGTGCTATTTCGTCCCACCACTTATGAGTGACAGTATGACAGGTCTATAATAACTTAAACTAAATAATATACTCACTATCTACTGCGTTACTCAGGACTGCTATGACAAGTTCAGCCATTTTTCACATTACTAGAAAGGTTTGATTAAAAAAACAATCCAAATCTAGCAATGAAAATAGCGGCCTTTCAGCCTTGTCAGGTGTTGAGTCTATTAAAAAATATATACAGTGTGTACAATGTATGCAGCAGCTGATGTCCTTTCTTGTTCCTCCTTAATCCATTTTTACTATGTAAAAGACGTTCCTAAAAAATTTATTAATTTCACCTGTCTTCTTCAAATTTTCAGTGGCTCTTTCGAGTCTATTGTCCATGACAATATTTTTTTTACTCCTCTTCAGACCTTCTAAATTTAGGTCAATCCTGATTATTTTAGTGTCAGAATATTCTGCTTCTTTTTTTAACGTCATGATTAGATTTTTTATTCGAGGGTGTGGTTTTCCAACAATTCCATTCAAGCGATGGTTCCATCCTTCCACAGCTTTGTTGTTGCGATGTCGCCTGCCGGTACAATTCCATGTTTCAATTGGTAAATGAGGGTTTTCTAACCACTGGTAAAAAAAATAGTCAAAAAAACTCATTGAGCTTTTCATGTCCCACAGCAACACATTGTGGATGTGTAGCCAGCCTTGCTCAACATCTGTCGACTTTAAAAAGGACAGAGCAGCGCACATTCTCACGGAGTCTCGTATTTCCTGGCGTGTAGTGTAATCGTTGGTAAGCCCAATGTTTTGTGCTTTCCTCCAAAGACACTGAGATAAATGAAAAAAAAACACCCATGAAATTTTGCAGCAGGAAATACACTGTTGATTGCTTCGATCACTGCAACTTCGAAATCTGCGTTCACTGCCTCAAGGGACCAGTCTGGAATTACCCGAAGAATGGTGTTAAAGAGACGAATATCAGTTGCCTTTCTATTGTAAGGAAGTAATGCGAACACTACGGGGGTTACGTTCGTTTCTTCCACAGTGATTCCTAAATCTACATGGATGGTGTACAACTGCGAAATTGTTTGCTTACACTCCTAAAGGTGCCATCGATGAAAAAAGTTTTGTGTTCTTTCAATGCAGTTTTTCCTGTAGGAGTGGCAAATATAAGTATGCGCTCACCATCACAGTCGTCAGCCATCAGGAATGTATTTCCATGTGTCATCTTCAAAGTTTCTGAGTCCACCTCAACGTCATCTCGATTATTGGATTCAGCCTGAACTCCCTGAGCATCCCTTCGCTGTCTGTGCAGTGTTGTACAGAGTTGTATAATTGAGGAATTTTGGTGACTAGTTCAAATCCAGATCGCAGAAGAAGATTAAATTCTTCGCCAAAAATCTGAAACAACAAGGCTTAGGCTAATAAAACTTTCAAATTTCACCTTGGTACTCCACCCCTACGGTCCCTTATTGTTATTGATATTCCTTGATTGGTGTATAAAGATGTTATACATTAAGATGAGGCCTATAGGTTGCCTATAAACTTGATTATCTTTCTATAAAATTTTTGTTAATCAACTTGACATGTATCCATCCATACACTCAGAAACCCCTCATGTATTATTTACCCATACGGAGGACGGGTATCAAGCTAGTCTAATAAAATACAACTTTAAAAAAAATATTAAATACATTCTTATTAAACTCAGCATACTAATAAAAATATAAACCAACCTGTGAAATGGATTTTTCAGTTTCTTCCCGGGCTCTCTTCTTTCCCTGTAGCCATGTGGACTTCTTGAGCAGCCACATCAGGAACACACGTATTATGAGTCTCTTCTTTAATAAGTTCAGGATTTTTAGTTATTACTATTCCACCTCACGAACGGTTAACACAACGCCACACAACTTCACCGCCGCACTTCTTCTCTTTCTTAATAGTATACCTATATCCGTTAAGTATTCAACTGGATTTTTCCCTTATAGAAGTTGAAAACTCCATAATTAACAAATACCTTTACTCGCAGATATCACTCGAACGAATAAAGTGTCTGTCCAATGTACATAAACAAACATAAAGGGGGTGGGGTGAAAGGGATTATCAGCAGGGGAGTCAAATACTACAGCCAGTTGGAACCCCTGGGTTAATTGGCCTACGACTACCTGCACTCCCTCAACCCTTGTCAAAATTTCGTTGGAAAGAGATGCTACTCATTAGCTTATGTAATAATCTGTAAACCCAAGCGGGACGAGATAGCACGTTTTTCAAGGAAATTTGTTGCGGGACCAAATGGCACCGGGACGAGATGGCACGTAATCATACTGAAGTGCCCTTGGTATGTGCGTAATACCCAGATTCATCATGAACTTGGAATTGTTCCCATTCATCAGTTCATTAAAAAATCGACTCAACAATTATTTAAGAATCTTCCATTTGTAAGTGGTGTACAACACTTCAACATAGGACATCCGACCAACATCAGAACGCTCCGCCTAAAACCAAGGCTACCTCAAGACATTTTTGAACTACCATAAACATGCTATAATCAATCAAGTTTAATATCAAACATTTTGAACTCTGTTCCTGAGTTGCCGAGTGAGAGCGACAGTGGAGCGCCTGGCAAAAACTAATAAAACTGTCAGCCAAGAAATAGCACAACTGCGACAGTGGAGCGCCTGACCTTGAGGCGCTCCACTGTCGTACCCTCGCGGGTCCAATGTGACAAGGGTTTTGACAAGGGTTCAAAAACTAAGGGGTCTTGATATCTATGGTGAGAGGGCTGATATCCAGTTGCACCGGCGGTCAAAGGAATTTCCACGGGTCAAAACATTCCTCCGTCCGAAAAGTGTCCAGATGCACCGGTGGTCAAAATCTACCCACCTCACTTATCCCCGCTGCAAATTCCTTCGACCGCCGGAGCCGGTGCAATTGGAAGGCCCCTTCCTTCCCCACCCCACTACATTTCTTCAAACATAGTTTATAAGTGTTTAACAATTTCGCAATGGAATATTCTATCAAACACTTGCCGATGTTTCGTGGCACATACTAATGGTAGACCATAGCAGGTTCTAACTAATAAATATGGTAACTATGTATTTAATGTTTAATTTTGTGTTTATCCGTGGCAACACTAACATCTAACCTAACCTAACCTAACCTAACCTAACCTAACCTAACCTAACCTAACCTAACCTAACCTAACCTAACCTAACCTAACCTAACCTAACCTAACCTAACGTAACCTAACCAAACCTAACCTAACCTATCGTAGCCTAACCTAACCTAACCTAACCTAACCTAACCTAACCTAACCTAACCTAACGTAACCTAACCTAACGTAACCTAACCTAACCTAACCTAACCTAACCTAACCTAACCTAACCTAACCTAACCTAACGTAATCTAACCGACTCATGACTCATGTCATAACAAAGGGTGTGGAATTTGGCACGGTCAGCTTGGGGTTACTGTACTAGGAATCCGGCCTGGTTGGACTTTCCCGGCTCATGTCATAAACAAGGGCCTCTGGTGCAATTGGAACACCCCCCAAAAGGGGCTCCGGTGCAACTGGACACATCAGTTTGGGGCCGATCCCTGACCCCGGTGCAATTGGAAATCTCCCGGTGAGAGTGTGTTTAACTTGAAAGCAATAGACATATATTTATTAAAATAAGCATACATGTTACAGTATTTACACAAGATCCGGGTTTGTTAACAAATTTTACACTTAAAATTACTTTAGAAATAAAAAAGCCTTCATGTATTGAAATTGTAAATACAAGCTAGATTGAAATAAGCTGTTATAGTCCGATTCATTGACACGCTTCTAAGTAATAGAAAACGTTATTGTATAAGACGTAAAATCGTGGATTGGTTGGCGTTTGACGTATTCCTAAGTAACTATTTTTCGTGGTCCTTTCTATTAAATCAAGGCTAAGCAGGTTGAACCGTCAATAATGTAATCATTTGAACAATAGTCATTAAATAATTAAACAAAGTAATAAGTTGATAGAACATCTGTTTGCGGTATATATTTTCAGTTTTGTAATTAAACGAAATAATACCTTTAACATATACTGTTCTATAAAATGTATGTAAATAGAATCAGTTATCATTGAGACACATCCAATACATTATTGTCATACCAACCAACAAGTAGATGACAATCAAATATTTAAAATCTTTTAAGTCTTTAGATAGCGTAAATTATCAAAAGACGTTTATTAGCGAGTGATAATTCAATATGCATAGCGTTAAAATCAAATTAAATTATAAAATATCTTATTTTGTCTTTCCAGTCTCAGAACATTTTTACACCTGCACAATAAATTCTTGATTTAATTAGATAAAACTGATAACTTAGTTATTTATCTTCTTTCAAATGTAAAACTCTTCTTTTAATTTTTAAAACAGTTACACCTTATGCTATATCAGTTATATTATTATATTTTGGAAACAAGTTTATTTAATTTGATTTTTGTTCAATAATGCCTACCTTGTAGGCGAAATACCTCAAGCAAATAACACATTTATTTGAAAATTCTGATAATGTACATTATAGTACATTTAAGTTTTTATTGTCAATTATGTCTCATAAAACAGTAAACAAAATACAAACAACTATGTAATAAAATTATCCTTACTAATAAATCTAAGGTTTAGGCTTACGTACATAGTAAAGTTTATAACATAGATCTCATTATATTAAAATTAATCATTTCTTCTTAAATAAAGTAACTAAACATTAAGCAAACGTTTTGCACAAGGAAAAATGATGTTTTTGTTTTAAGATAAGTATTGGAAAATAGATTTAAACTACAGCCGGATGGTATATGGCCGGCAGGATGTGATGTGATGAATTCATTGAACTTTCTACCCTTTCCACCCTCTTGTCTTACCACTTGGAATGCGCCATTAGGTATTCCGCGTAAAATATGGAAATCCCCGAAGAACAACATTAGTATTACTACGAAAAAATACCCCTCCTTCTAAACACGATACATCCCCACCAAGGGTATCTTACAGATTTTTGTGGAGTGTGTTTTGGTATTTATTAATAAAAAATATTCTATATTTAATCAAAATACTATGGCTTTGATGTCAGTAACAACATTCTTAGTCATTCCTTTGCCTTAATTGTAAAATGTTAATTGGTAATACTGTATAACAAAAATTGTTGTCTACACGACTTTTTAAGTACTTTTATATGTTTTTGTAATTTTCTGTTCTACGAACAGTGTTGGCCAAATGTATTGAATCTACAAAAATCCTTCCTCGACCTTTGACTTTGAAACTGCTGCTATCACGTCTGTTGTTTTTTTTTTTTTTTTTTTTTTTTTTTTTTTTTCATTTGTGCCAAAGCATTTGCAGGCACAACCAACAGTACGGACTTACTCCAAACTACAAAGAGTCTGAAGAGTTTGGACAGTTTTGTGAGATGCTTGATGGTTTGGCTTTTCTTTCAGAAAAAGATGTACTACAGGGGATGCAGCTGCTGTAGGGATTGGCTCCTGTCGAAGCTTTATACCTACTATACTACTTCGACGTCTACTATGTGAGCGGTACAGCAGGAGAAAACCCTAGACCAGCCATGTTTCCACCATCACTCTGGAAAGTGCATGAAGCGACTCTTTCCGACTCACACAGAACAAACAATATGTGTGAGGCGTGGAATAACCGATTAAGAACTTAGAAGGCCTCCAAAACCCATCTACGTGGACGGTTATCGAGGCCATACACCGAAATGATGCACTGGAGAGAACAGACGCTCTGCAACAAACTCAACTAAAAACACTGAACAGCTACAGCGTCGACTAAAACAGTTGTGTGAACGATATTTAGCTAGGGAAGTTATTATAAATGACTTTTTATCAAAAGTAGGAGACTCTATTAGATTTAAGTAGTTAACTAAAACGAGGTTTGTAAATTAATAATGATTTTATATTTGGTTTGTTTTAGCTTACAGATTGAATGTAAATAGTATTTTTTGTTTGAGTTTAAGTATTGTTTGTTATAATTTAGATTGTAGTAAATATTAAGTAAAAGTAAAATATAATTTTTTTGTTTGAATTTCCATATTTTGTTGTTTTAGAATATTGTAGCCTACAGATTGAGTGTAAATAGTATTTTTTGTTTGAGTGTAAGTATTTTTTTTTAATTTTAAGTTTTAAATATTAGTAAGTGTAACCCAAATTATTTAGTTTAAATTTAAATGTATATTTATTATTTTAGAATGTTAAACAAATTATTAAGTGATAAAACTAAGAAATACATATTTGTTATTTACAAGCCTATTTTTAGTTATTGACCTTTTTTTGTAACTTCAATTTCTTTGAAACCACTTACCCAGTAATAAAATTAATATAATTTTAAAAACCCACTGCTTGGCTTTTACGAATTTGTATAAACTATGGTAAATATTTTATAATTAATACTCATTTGTTAAAGGGGCAAGTAATGATCAAATGAAGAGTGTCTACATGTTCCTTTTACATAAAACTAAAAAGTATAAAGTTTATAGTTAAAAAAAAAAAAGATGACTATAAATACATCATTATTTTAGTCCTAGGGAGTTGATGCGGTAAACATGATGTGGCCTACCTCCGAAGACGAAGGTAGATAGTGTGCATGAACAAGGGTAGATGTTTTCTATCTGTACGATTATAAACTTGTTTTAAAACAAGTCTGAAATAGTTAAACCACTTTTTAGGATAACCCCTACAGAATCAATGTTACACTTACTCCTACAAAATATGCAGTGCACTTAACAAAGTCAGTATGATAGTAGCCGTTGTGATATTAGATTGGTAGGTATTTAGAAGACCCCGCGAGCTGAGCTTGATAGCAGGTAGGAAGCAGGTAGAGTGCCGAGGACAGGTAGTTTTAGGTGCGACACAGGAGCGCCTCCCCACCCCTTTTCGGAGGCGCTCCTGAGTCGCACCCCTAGCGAAAATTATTTATTACAACCCCTTAGCCAGGTAAGAGGCGCTCCTGTGTCGCGGATTCGTTGCCGAATGGCTGACCTCAATATTTATAGTTCTCTGTTATTATCTTTTTCTAACATGTTCTGTCACTTAATTCTACCTTGGCCTGTATAGCATTTTGTAACTTGCTGAACGGTTAATAAAATTGTTAAAATATATATATATATATACATGAGGTTAACGTTTTGTTTTGTTGACTCAGACGATGTGACCTCTTCTTAACAGCTGATACGATGACATGTGTCGGGCGTTTTTATTTTCGTGATTCGTTTAGGACACTGTTATTTATTAGCCTGTTATTACTTGCTTGATTAACCTAACCTAACCTAACCTTATGCTTAGGTTATATAACTTTGATAAAGTACCAAATCGAGCGTAGATATAGGTTTTTATTTTACGTTTTCATATTACATATAATTTCGATAAATTAGTGTTTGCAAAGTAAAAATATCAATAGGTAGATAGCTACTCGTTTCCAATTACAATGTTTTACAAATAACTTTAATCTTTTATTATGAATATTTCATTAAACTGTTCAGTTAAAATAAGACTTGTTTATATATGTTCATGTGTTGTGGTTTGAAAAGATTTGTTAAATATTATTTTTCAAAACAACAAAATCTTTTAGGTATGATATCCTTGCATTGTATAGCCACCACTTATCAATGTTAAAACCATTGATTAGCAGAGCATTTAGTTTTAAAACTGTTTTTGAAAACCTGCACAGATAAAGTTGATCCCCGACATTCCAGATCCGTAAGCGATAAAGATCTTTGACTTTTGACTTTTCCGTGACCAAATCGGGATTTACTTTGCCAATAAATCTGTGATATGTATCATCTAAAACTGATCCAAAACCTTGACCTCTGAAATGAACTTATCATAGTCGTTTGACCCTGGAAGTCGTTGGCTTTGATAACACTCCGACCCATTATTATGTGTGGTGTGATAAGGAATCGATCGACCGAGTCAAAATGAAACCGCTCTTTTAATTATGTAATGTTACGATAACCAAGTAAATATTGAAAACAAACCATGGTAAAGCAATTCTCTAACAAACAAATAAATAAATAAACTTTACAAAGTAATCATCTGACAAAAACGAAAAATGATAAACTAATCCCCTAGAGAAACATTATTTGCAAAAGCAATCCTCAAAAAATAAACCTGATCGTTATCCTAAAAAAAAGTGCTAAGTGGAAGGACTCAAGCAAAGTTGCATTGGAGAACTTAAGCAATCACTCGACACACGTTTAGCGTGCTATTTGATGCGACCTCTGTTTATTTTTTCTCTGTGGTTTTGCATATTATTGGTGTAAACGGAATTAAGGCGATGTTAGTAACACAATTCATTGTATCATTAGTACAATCTATACGATTTTCAATGTTTGATATTTTAAGAAAAAGGACTATATACTTTCCATGAACAATATTTTTCCGGTGCTTTATACTTCTATAATAAACTCGGGTAACAGATTGATTTTAGTTCTAATTTGTGTATTTTTTTTTAATATAATAATTGTAATTAGAATTTCCCTAATGAAAATAAAGCACATTTGATAGATACGTTAAGAAAGTGTATCCTTTTTTAGAAAATGTCTCACACACTTAAAATATTTTCTAGGCAATATGTTAGTTTAGGAAAGAGCTAACTATATATAGGTGAGGTTATGTTAGGTGAGGTTATGTTAGGTGAGGTTATGTTAGGTGAGGTTATGTTGCCTTATGTAGGGTAGGCTTTATTTACGTGGCCGAGAGTGAGTTCAGGACGTTGGCTTGACAAGTGATCCTAACCTTATGAAACTTACTTACATGATTTTAAACGCTTGACACATTATGTACAAATATATGAGAACGGCAACAATCAATTTGTAAGTGTCCGATAGAATAGCATTTTTATAAAGTGGCCATTTTATAAAAATAAAGGATCCGAAAATGTTAATGTAACGACTTTTTGTGAGTCGTTTGTGTTTACGTTTTAGCACGTGTAAGAAGTTGATTAGTTTTACCAGAGATCGAGTAAGTATATTATGTTTCGTCAGTGGTTTTACTACAAAAGACCGCAACACTGCCGTCCCGCCATTGCCTTGTGTTAGTAAGTATATTATGTTTCGTCAGTGGTTTTACTACATAAGACCGCAACACTGCCGTCCCGCCATTGCCTTGTGTTAGTAAGTATATTATGTTTCGTCAGTGGTTTTACTACAAAAGACCGCAACACTGCCGTCCCGCCATTGCCTTGTGTTAGTAAGTATATTATGTTTCGTCAGTGGTTTTACTACAAAAGACCGCAACACTGCCGTCCCGCCATTGCCTTGTGTTAGTTGTGTTCCACCCGACCTCATTTCTATGATTTGAAGATTACTGATTGTCGTCTTACTTACAAATATTATATCTTAATTTAAAACCTACATTGTTTAGTAAAATCATGTAGACTGTCCACGCGATTTATTTTCATATTTTAGATATATATCTCCTGCCAGAATATTGCAATATTGAAAGTCATTTACTATATATATTTTTAACTATACATCATTTTTGTTGCACCAATATTCATATGTACTTATCAGTTTGATGTAAGTGTGGTTTGTAATAATTTTAATTGCCACAATTAAAACCATGCCAATTATGAGTACTGAATTACCGGCTCTTGACATCTCTAGAGATAACTAATCTTGCGACTTGTTTGTCACTTGTGAACCATGAGATCAGCGCTTGGGAACATGATCAGACTGAGGCTTCGAGTGCATTCATGAGTGCCTCTTTTGTATTAACATTTGTGATAAGAACAAATCAGCAACAGTGATGAATTTATCACCTAGGCCCATATAATCTACCACTAACCACGTGATATTTCAACTTCAGAGCCGTTTATGTAACAATTCATAATGTTTAATAAAAAAGCTATCACGTGGTTTTGGGCCCTGATATCACGTGGGTTTAAATATATAGATTTATTGATTTTTATTTAAATACCAGCTGTTTACCCGTGCCTCGCTACAGGATTAACATATAAACAGTAATGTTTTATTTAATTTATGGTAGCTTCGCGTGCCAAAACAGTCACTCGCTACGCTCGTGAGGGAAGCTCGACCTGCGGCCTCGCCAGGAAACTTTGCTATAGGCCCTATTGTGGAACTCGTCCTGCGGCCACGTGAGATAGCTCGGCTTACGGCCTCCCGGATTACTTGTACTATATTTACAATAAATTCTGGTTTTAGTGGCAGTGTAGCCAATAAACATATAATTTTCTAAAATCTGATGGTATATTAGAAATCGAGAGAAAAATACTTTTAACCTGATATCCCACTTAGGTGTGTTTCAAAAGTTTTCATTTCATTTGTCTTTTTTTAACAGCTGATGATTAATCAAATAAATAACATAACTCCATACGATAAACATCGAAACCTTTAAACGCTAGTGGGGCGGAGCCCTTGAGTCAGATGTTAATGAAACCATGCCAGAAACCTTGCCGGGAGTGAACTCTACAACTTCTTAAAGTTGCATGGCGTTTCGATGAGTGTTTTAGTAATGCGTAAAGAAAAGGACAAACACACATACATTCGTTTTTATATATACATGGCGTCCTGTAAGTATTCAGCTTCTGGAGGTCTTTCCTTGGTTTAAACCAAACAAAAACTGTCCTGTACAAACCGTTTATTTTGCACCGTTATCCGTCAGTCTGCGTGCGTGTGCGTGCGTGTGAGTTGTACAAAAAGGTTAATATCGCTCAAGTATTAAAAACAACATCGTGAAAATTCCTATGAATATTGATCTTTATAGTATTAATATACCATTAACATTTCATTTTTTTACAATAATCTTTTTCAAACTGGCGGCAATTTTAAACTTTTAAAGCTTTTTGTAAATACGTGTAAGCTATAAAACAGTTTACGCGAATTTATTTCTTCGAATAAATAAAATCTTTAAAAACGTTTTAAGATTGAGCAACAACTAACAGAGAAATTGAAATATCTGTCCAATAACAACAAAATTCGTTTTTTCCAGGATCCTTTTTATTTGACAAAAAAATCAATTTGTCAGTTAAGTGTTGTTCGTTCTTAAAACGTTTTATACAATTATTTGTACTAATAAATTCTTCACATTTTTGTAACTTCAGGTTTTTATAAAAATGTAAATTTATTAAGATATATAGCTTTACAAATGTAAAATGGCCGCCAGTTTGAAAAAGATCATTGTATAAAAATGAAATTTTAATGGTATATTAATATTATAAAGAATCAAATTTCTAGCAATTTTCATGAATGGATTTCAAATAACTTCAGATATATTAACCTTTTTGTAAAAATCACACACACACACACACACACACACACACACACACACACACACACACACACACACACACACACACACACACACACACACACACACACACACACACACACACACACACACACACACACACACACACACACACACACACACACACACACACACACACACACACACACACACACACACACACACACACACACACACACACACACACACACACACACACACACACACACACACACACACACACACACACACACACACACACGCACACGCACAGACGTACGGGTAATGGTACGAGATAGAGGATTTGTACACATGACATATTTTGCTTGTTTTTAACCCAAGAAATGGCCTCCAGGAGTTTCTGATACTTACGGGACACCCTGTAAATCTATAGATTAATATTTTATTTTGGTATTTTACAATTCCAGAAAATGCTTGCCAAGTTCTCTATTTAACTAATATACATTTTTTAACGATTTAAATGCCTCAAATTTAAAGCTCGTAAATCCATTAGACAAAGATTTATAAAAAAATAAGCGGAAGCAATTTTAAAAATATATTATTATCGACAAACCAAATTCCAAGGCGAAAACAAAATGCGTAGATGAATATTCATAGAGATAAGCCTTAAGGTCAAGAAAGTGTCAAACGCCACTGCGAACTTTGCATATTGAGTTTTCAGAAAGTATTGAGTGATTAAGTGCAACAACAGAAAATAGTCCTAAGTAATTTTATGTATCGTATAGGGTGTTTAAAAAGTATCAAAACAGCATTGCATTTTTAACCATGTGACTTAAGCTGTAGAACAAGATGTCAATACAAAATTCAATATTTTTCTAAGTAAATATGACATTTTCACCACATTAGGAGGACGGTCCACAAGGAGTTACGAAATTTTTATTAAATGAGAGCATATATATGTTGTACATCAAATTAAGAGTCTGCAGAGGCTGTCGACCATGTTGGTTTAAATCCCATAAGAACAATGTTATTTTCGAACCGGACATACGATCACGCATATCCAAATCCAGCATTTATTTTTAAACGGATTTTTCCCAAACAAATTGCATTTGATCAAGAATAAAATTGCACGCTGGAATTACTTTTCAAATTCCTAATTAGTTTTATGGAAAAAATGAAAAAATATTTAGTTTGAAGTTTTCATTTTCATCTATTTTTTAAACTAGGCGTATGTATTCATAAAAAGAAAACCAAATCCAATGCGCAATGTGATAACGTTTAAAATAATTCCTCATGCACAACTTTTGGTCAATAAATAACGAAAAAGTTGGTTCGCAAATAACATTGTTCTTTTGGAATTAAAATCCAGATGGCCGACAGCCAGGCATAGAGCTCAAGAAGAACACAATGCCTCAAATCCGACTTTGAAGGATTCGCCATAATTAAAATTACCGGTTTGAAATTTAAAAACCCCTCACAATGCACACTGGTTGTAAAGAAGAATTTTTTTGTAAATTTTTGTGGTGTGATGAAGGTAAGATAAACATTTCACTAAAAAACTTGATTTTAGGCATACAATTGATATGTTGAGTTGAACAATGTAAACAATTGTTACAATTTTTTAACATCTGCATGTATTATTTTCTAGAACAACCTGAATTTTAATGAAACCAGGCACATTGGAATGAATTAAATATTGTATGTAAAGATATGTTTGATAAACTGTTCTGTTTAATCCTTCCGACAATAATTAAACAGCCACAGCCAATCTTGAGAGTTTAGGACTAGTTAAACTGACGACTGTGTTCCAAGCAGACGTAACTGCACTACAATAAAAATATGGATACAGTTAGGCAATATAAAAAAAATGCAGTCGATGACATTGTCTAGATAGCATATTGGTTATTGTAACTGCAACTATTTCAAAGCTGGTTGGACCTACCAATATGGCTGCCTTAAAGCGGAAAACCTCAACAGAATATGTCTTCCAATGATGGCAACATCTTAATAGGTATAAATGTAAAAAAGGATCTGATGTTATTGTATGTAACTAGCCTTAAACATCTGGAGGTATATTATAAAATTTAACACGTGAAGTTGCCTTGGACTCGATCTCAGACTAACAGCATAATCACTGGAGAAGACAGGTTGAGGGAACTTTCACTTCTTGATGTATTTGACGCCCTTGGAAAGTAAGATAGCACTATAGAGACCTTCCGTTATAATGGAAGTCTATGGTAATACTAAGAAGATGGCATGGTCATAGAGAAGGTAATATAACCTTCCTCATGGTCTTTCGTATGGGTTTAATTACTTATAGTAATAGCCTTGTGTACTAAAATTTCCTTCACCAGAAATGTTCTAGACTTCTCGTGAAATAAATTAAGCATGGCGAAAAAATACGACTAATAGGATTGTCTGAAGGCTCTTGTGGTTCTCTGAAGACGAAAAAAGGTCACTGCCATAAAAGTTACACTTGGGATTACTTGGATTTTTTTAAGATCTTGAGGTTATTGAAACATGTTTATAACTGTTGATTATGTTCAAACTAAACCAGTATGACCAATATGGCAATATATAATATAAACACAAATATACAATAAACACATTATTTAACAATTAGTTTAACGAACACAATTTTTAACTACTTTGTTCGACGAAGTAATTAAAAATGCATTGGTTAAAAAACATTTATTGCAAAAAATGTGTTCCGTTTACCCTTCAAGTCATAAGGAAAAGGGACAATGGCTATTCTCTAACTTGTTGCAAATAGGTCAGTGGCTACGTATCTTCGCAACGCAACCCACGAAGAGAAAGCTGCTGCGTTGATTCTGATGCCACTTTTAGACGCTACAATCTGCGTATTTCCTGGTTATTTGTGTGCTTCAAGTTATTTGACGCTGACCTGTCTGTTGTAAAAAGCATTGACAGTAACGTTCGTTATTCATAGTTACAGTCGTTATTTTAGTCCTTCCAAGGTCTTAGTAAACCGTCAGCTCTCAAGGTTTACCGTCTTGTCCGTTTTATGCAGGCAACTTGCATGATTTCAAGGAAAGATTTTATGACCATGAAATGTTTAGCAACAAACATCTAGAGACCAAGTGAGGCTAGTTGTGGAATTGTCCTCATAGAATGTCGTAATGAAACAAAGGGATGAACTTGCCATGTTTTCAATGACAATCATGTGAAAATTGATAAATTCACATGAAATAATAGTGAATTCTTTTAGATAAAACGAAACAAGATTTCTGAGTTGATGCTCGGTTTTGCATCTAACAATTAAAATTTAAATATTTAATTTTTTATATGTTGACATGTATTAATATGTTTTTCAGTAGATCGAATCCATACAAAATTTTCTAACATAAATCTGAAACTTCTCAATTAGATACATACTTGAAATTTAGTAAAGATATTTCAGGATTGAACTGTACGTTGAGAAAATGCTAGTAAAATTCTCCTTGACTGATCGTCATTGATATTTTAATAACGAACACTAAATACATGGAAAAATTACTTAGTTATTTGCTTGTTTATAACCTCTTTTACTTTGGTAAAAAAAGTAGCCATAGAACAATTCCGACAAACAAAAGCCAGTAAAACACCACGAATAGAACGAAAACCACAAAACAATCAGTACATATGGCTTGGTAAACGATAATACATATATCCCTGGACAGTATAAGTAAACGTCACACAACACAAATTTATTACAATTTAAGCACAAAATGCACAAATATATTACAATACAAGTACAAAATTCACAAATATCAACATAATATTTGTGCATTTTGTACTTGTATTGTAATATATTTGTGCAGTTTTGTGCTTATATTGTAGTATATTTGTGTTGTGTGACGTTTACTTGTACTGTATATGTACAAACACGTATTTTGGTAATTAAAAAATTATATATATATCCCTAAAAAAATAATGTAAAGAAGTGTTCTACTTTTACATTCACTCAAGGAGTTTCAGTGATAAAAAATAAATTTTACTTAAAAGAGCATTAGACATGTTTAACTTTTTGTTTGTTTGTCATGCGTGGATGAAAGATTATAAAATATCTTAAACATTGAAGATTTCGGTACAAACTCCTTTAACAAAATCAGCAAATAAAAATAAATCAAAACATCATGTCACCAGACCTACTTTGGCAACAAAGACTTGCATAAACTCGCCATGTAATTTTTCGAAGATCACCTTCAGAACACCCGGATGTGGGACAGGGTCGTCGCCAAGGTTTGCGACTTTCGACCGGCGTTTGCGAACTTACCACTTTGGCGAAAAACCAGGGCAATCTGTTGTTATTTTGTCAAGTTATTGAACAATGCATCGTGAAAACTAGACTTATTTATTAATAAATAATTAACTGATTGATTTTTCTTATATACAGTAAAAGTGTCAAGAACATAAAGATTTCCTCATATT
Organism: Stictocephala bisonia; assembly: GCA_035578905.1. NCBI lineage: Eukaryota > Metazoa > Arthropoda > Insecta > Hemiptera > Membracidae > Stictocephala > Stictocephala bisonia. Next base: position 675,477 of record JAQJVL010000359.1, on the reverse strand, counting down.
ACGAATTTCAGAAAAAGGTAGTAAGAAGGAGGAAAAATGACAGCCCTATTTCATTTATCACTTCAATTCCAGAAACAGCTGTTCTCGTTACAAACGTTCAGAATTGGTGACGTGTAGGCCTACGTCAGAGAAAATCACATGACACATTATTATCTGCGCATCAGCTTTGTGCGTACGCTGCTCAGCTGATCCACGTCGTAATATGTTGTATCATTAATCTCCCACCAGCTCTGTCCATGACATTGAACTAATGTCAATTGAAAATTCAAAAATTACGTAACGTTTGCCGCTAACTGTTAATGTCAGTTCCAAAATCACATTGTATAAAGTAACACCACGGTAACTTTACAGTTGAAAGCTAGATCATTCAAAACTATTTACATACTCTAATGCCATCATCATGATTCTATCTTATCTTACTACTTAAAAACGTCAATCAATAATAACATTAATAATTTAAGCATAAAATTAATTTTACTTAAAAACAAAGAGAGTAGGTACCCACTACTGACGTCCAACTAACGGTATCCCTTCACACATATTCCAACGTATAATCCTCATCATAGAAATCTCTCATCCCCGCTTCACCCTCAGTTAGCTCTGAATCAGTTTTAACTTCCCATGTTTTTCCTCTGTTTGTTTGTTTCAGGTGCCATGATGCCTTGGGCCTTCTTTCCGGAGACCCGAGCTGCCTGCTTGCCTCGTACAGTCACGATCGGTTACCCTTCACCTACCTATCCTGGGCTGAAGAGGCCCTAGTGCCTACACCAGCCGTAGCTCCCGGCTACACCTTCACGAACCTACCTACCAACCTAGCCTACTTTTTTTCATTTCTTTATTACTAGTATTCAATTATTGTGTTATCCATATTTGTTGTATTATCTGGGAGATAAATAAATATGTTCTGATGGAAGTAATTCAATATTCAAAATTTATTCAATATTGTATTTGTTATGTTCCACGGCAAAACTAATTATTCTGCAGCAGAGTCTGCAAATATAAGCTTAGTTGCCACAAGTAAGTTGTATTATCAGTTATCATTTTATCTCTTAGGTTGCATTATTTATTAATACTTCGCTCTTTTACTACGACTATATTGTGCATTTTTTTTACATATTTAGCACTGCTCATTTATAATCAGATTTCATTTAATTTAAAGTCTTGCGTTTATTTAATGGCAGTCATTTAGAATAATTGTAGACCATATTGTAAGTTCAGTAGCTAACAATAATTATTGTACCAAATTTTAAAAATGGTACAATAATTACATTATTTCTAGTATAATGCAATATTATGAGATCATATGAATAATTGAACCCTAACCTTACCGCTCTGATAATATTATTTCAGAATTTCAGTAATTACTCATCTTTTATTTTAATAAACTGGCCAACGGCCATGGCAGACATTTTCAAGGGGGAAATTTCTTTTGCCAAGCTCATTAAAACTCAGGCCAAAACAATACTTTTCAGTGACATAGTGGTGGCATTATCTTTCTTCTTCTTCCTCCTTTTTCTGTAACATCACACTGTCACAGAAAAAGTGTTTAGTTTATGAAATGTTCATTGTTTGCAGCATCCGTTACACGTTCAGTGGCTATAAGAATTCCTCGGACTGATAGTGGATGTTCCAAGGCTCGTCTCCAAAACCAACAAATACAAAAAAGTCTAAATATCACATTGATGTTGTGATATAAAATTCGTTAAATATACATATCAGATGATGAAATCACAGGCGGATTCATAAGAGGCTGTAGTCTCCATTTTTTTAAAGTGTATAAAAATTAAGATGTGCTAAATTTAGAAAAAGATAAGAAAATTGAATTGGTAAAAATATTACCGACGGATTAGGTCAGAATTACAAAGAAGCAATATTCTGCAGTTGTCCTACATCCATGTCGACGGAAAGAAAATTGTAGATTGATTTGCCAAGAAGAAGTCAGACTTTGCTATTTTCTTCTTGGACTTTAATTCCTGTAATACGCCCCGTCAACTTAAGGATAAAGGAGTATGATACTCGCCAATTCGGCCACAGGACGTAGGATTGAACATTTAAATAAATATTTGTAGGAAACGTTTTGGATCTGAGAAAGCATTCGAAGGATAAATTGAAGTATACGGAAAGACAGCACACAACAAGGACATTAGAGGCTCGGAAAGCCTTCGTATTTAACATGTAAATTAGCATTTAAACTTATCAATTCTTCCAAAAAAAGAAAAACAGAAAAAGCAGCCACGACATCTGTTTTATACGTTTAATGAAAATTCAACAATTCGATAACCGTAAGATACGATGAAGTTCGAAACATTTTACACGTATTCTTCCTTGGGTGTATTTGCACGTATATATTTGTTACAATGAAGCATAGGTTTATTTTATTTAATTATTTTCACTTATAAGTAAGACTTATATGAACCTTTCAATAATGGGCCCTTCTGCAACGTTCCATCCTTATTACCAAAACTTATGATTGTTAACGTATTTGTGTATGTGTATCTGTTTTTCCTTGTTTTTCTTTTTTTGTTACTTTAAAGGGAAAGCCAAATATTAAGATATGAACTAATATGGAATTCGAATGAGTGAGATGTGTGTATATGAGCTAATATAGTCATTGTTACAAACTAAAGACAAGAACTACTTAGAAAATATCATTAATGACAAAAAAACAGCCGGTTGCTATCAGCTGATCCCTTTCAAAATTTGTTATGACTCTGAAGTGCATTTGAGGGGGGGGGGAGGGGTCAAGGAATTAATTAAGTATATAACTATATAAATGTACTTATAATAATGTAATGCACAGCATCAAATTTTTTTATATTCTTAATGGATTTTCCGCTTGAAAAATCTTAAGGGGATACGCCTCCTTCTAAGACTTTTTGAAGTTGTACTTCTTTGCGCCCGTTAGACACTTTGGGATGGGATGTTGGTCGAGAAACCGCGTCACGCTGAAAAGTAAGAACAAATTTTTAAGAACTATCGATTAATCGATTGTTAATCGAAGAAATTTAATCGAAGAAATTACTGATAATGATAATATAGGTGTATAATATAATAATGAAGTCACGTATAATATATTGAAGATAAATATATTGAATAATATTGAAAAATGTCTTATATTTCATTTATATATCCTGTCTGTTTGTGTGCGTGAGTGGGTGTATGAGAATGGCCAAAGAAGTATAACTTCCACCGTGTGGTCCGACGCACACCCAATTTTTTTTATTTTAAATGACTTTTGTGGGGTTTTCTGTTAATACTTGACCAAATTAGAGGATTTATATAAAAAAATATGTTATACAAATATATTTTGGGTCACTTTGGGGCAATTTTTAAAATTTTAAGAATATTTTCAATTTTGAATAACTTTTTTGTTTATCAACATAATGTAAAAAAGTAAATATATTTTACTTTCCCACATAACAATGAACATTTCTGTGTATTGAAACTATTGTAACTCAACAAATACAGTGTTTGTAGACTTTTTCACAATAATATGACAAATTTTACGAAAAAAAACAGATTTTCAATGTAAAACATTTAAATTTATAAGAATAAATAATTGCACAATGTTCTATATACACACAAACCCTCTAAATACTATCAAGAATATCTGGTTAAAATTTCATTAAAAAATAAAAAGTAGTTTCAAAGTTATTCAAACTTACGTAAATGCAGTTCCCATTCAATAAAGACTTACTTTGTTCTTAGTTTTTACTCTTCCCATATTTATTTAGGAGAGTTGCACACACAAAATACACTGATCTAATGGTCACTAAATAATAAAAAAACTCAACTTATAAATACACTCCTAAACATATACATACACCTGGACAGTAAACACTGATGTTACTTTCTGTTTATTATAAATATAAACATAAACATAACCTCAAAACCTTTTAACAAAACAGAAAAAAGCTGGTATAAAAAATAGCCCATGGAGATGCAACAGCTGGCTGATGAAAATAATATATTTGTAATACTTATGTGTAATAAATAAAATTATAACAAAATAATTTAGTAAGCCTTATAGTTAATTTGCAATTATTAAATGGTAATTTTGAATAAAATATGCAAGAAAAACTAAATTATGGACATAAAGAGTAATTTTATATTAAAATAGTCAAATGTCACTCAAAATTTCTAAGCGCAATGTTTTTAATTTTATTAAAAAATTCCTGAAAAAATTGCCTAAATCAAATAAAACTTTGCATACATGTTCAGTACTAAATTTGGAATAAAAAAATGTCACTTTTGAAAAAAGTCAAAAGATTTAAAAAATTTACCTATAGATGGAGGCATATCCCCTTAAGTCTAAATACTAGTAAAATTGCCCAGTACAATTTAAATAAAATAACTTTTTCAAAACTTTCTTTCAAGCATCTATATATATATATATATATATATATATATATATATATATATATAAATTTTTCCCGTTATTTTTCTATCAAAACATCAGGGAAGCACCACTGTTTTATTAGTTATTCCATTTCCCTCTTTCGATAGGGTATTGTTGACAAAGGGTGGAGACCACTCATAAATGGAGTGGTTAATATACCAAATTATTGAGAAAAATTCGAAAAAGAGGTGGTTATTACTTTAAAATAAAAATACAGTTTTATACAAAACTCGTGTAAAGGTTTGTTAGTTTTTTTTCAAGTGGATCCATTAAAATATCTGTTTTCTGAGCTTTTTCTGAAATTAATGAAGCTTTGAAAGAACTTATCTTTATCGATAAGAAAATACACTATTGTTATGACTAAATGTAATCTTGATAAGATATGTATACTCACAATGTGATATTGCAACACTCTCACTTTTGTAATACCTTGCCACGAGATAAAATCATATCTCTGTGGTTACAGAGTTTATACTCTGTGACCTTGCCAAGATAAATATCGATTAGGTCTTTCCCAACACCGTGATTACATTCGTTCTCGCACGAGCCATAAGTCACTGTATACACACATCTAATGACTCAAATCTCTTAGTTTTAGCACAGAATAACTAACAAAAGATATATTTTTATGTTTATCTATTTCTTTGCCTGTGGTTTAGTTTACTAACCTAGGGTGATCATATTATTCTGCGCTTATATTATTAAGGCACTTAAATTATTAGCATATATTGAGAGGCTTGGAGGATTGTATGGATTATTCACGAAAAGTTAGCTTGAAAAGGAGTTTTTTAAGTAGGGAAAATAGATACAGGCATTTTTACAAATAAAGACATAACCAAGCGACATTAAAATAAAAATATTCTTTGTTAACAATATTATTTGAACGTATAGAATTTGATGATAGCAAACTAAAATCTGTTTGAAGCATTTTTCTGTAAAATCAGGAAATGGCACAAATTTTCTTTCCGGACCAGCCTCTACCTCTCTCTTGGAAAAGCCGTTATATCTGGCCGCCTCATTACGCTAACCAAGGTGGTAGCTCAGTGGCTAAGGCTTCGAACTGCAGAGAGCAACGCCCAAGGTTCGAATCCCAAACTTATCTAACGGCCTCCACTTAACTAGTTGAATAACGTTCACACACACATACCTGCAGGACCATGTGAACTGGTGAGTGAAGTTTTTCATCTAAAAGAAACTAATTTCTTTTTAATTCCATAAAACATAATTGTTCATAAAGCATTTACTCTACTATTTATTTTTAGGTTATATAATTTTTTAAATTTCAATTGTTTCAAACTTTATAAATACTTCACTTCAAAAAGCATATTCAGAATGAGTACTGAGAAATACCTGTGAAATATATCACGCTAGAATAATTGTGTTGAAGCATTTTGTTTCGGTGCAGTTGGCAAAGTCGTCCGCCAAGGTTGGAACCCAGGAAGTCGTACAATAGATCACGTCGTCTATTTTAGAATAGAGTGGTGGCACCACTGTCCAGCTATGCCATATGATTCGGTTTATAGCGGTAAGACCTTCAAACACAAACAGCGTTTCCTCCTCCAACCAGAAGTAAACCAATTGAAGATCAAGGCGAGTAGATTAACTTAGAGGTCTTTTTGTTACCCCCCCTCACACCTAGCTGAAGACGCGTGTGCACTATTTGGCAGGGCAGATGTAAACAAAGTTAAATAGGTCATAAATTTAAATTCAAACCCACTCTATTCTCACTTTACTTGAAACATTACAAAAAATACAAAATGAAAATCTCTTCAAATGTCATATCTGAAGTCTGTTAGCAAGAGAGAGTTTACGTAAGGCTTGTGAAATATATATTCTAAATTTATTCACATTACAATATATTAGTATAAATCTATTTGATTGTAATTACATAATGCTATCAATAATAAAAGAAGTCCAACTATGCCCAAACTGTCTTCACCAAAATACTCAAGCTCAAAGAAGAGAAAGTATTTTTTTCCTTTTGAGATTTCCAAATATTCTATTCTTGCATTTATGAGAAAGAAACATTGAGCGCGCGTTGGAAATTTCCAACAAATTATGAAACATGAACAACCGAACGTCAAGCAATTACTTTCAAACAAAAGTTTGTACATGTAATTTTGACTCACTATATGTGATTTTGTACGTATGTTCAAATTTACTGTGCAACTTTATCTGTTTATTCATCAACTGTCGAATTTTCCTATGGCCCGTTCCCTTGACCAATTTATTACCATTGTTCTTATTACTATGCTTATGATCGATACAGTCGGTCACTAAGGGTAACGAGAAACCTAATTTATTATTTATTCTAGTTGACTTTTTCTTCTTTGTTTCCCAAAATTCTTTTATCTTGACTGGACTTCGTGCTTTTCTTCTTTCTTTTTGTCTTTTGTTTAGGTTTGACTAATTAAAATTGGTGTCGGTCGACTTTCATTCTAAAGAAATACATCTTGGATTTAATGTTCTTTTATGTCAATTTCTCATAGTTATTAGTTTCATTAATCCAGCGAATTGTCGATTTATGTTTGCTCGTAGATAAAATTAATGTTCAAAGATAATGTCATTTTGTAAGTGAGTCGGTTGGAGTTCATTCTCCTGATGTGTCATAAAAAATGTGGTTTCTTCATGTTTGTGATTTTTTCAATGTGTTCGTATATTTCACTCTTGTGTTTCAGTTTTTTTGTGTGTTTTCGTCGTAACTTGTTAACCGAGAATTTTCCTCTCGATGTCTCGCTCTAGTATTTAAAACTCTTCGAGGTCTTCAATACTAAGGCCTGTGTAGCCTAAGTATGAGCATTCCGATGCATATAGTACTATGGTTTGACAACTGTATTGTAGTCGTGGATTTCTTGTTTTAGTCGGTTGGATGTTAGCAAATGAGTTTCTACAGTTTCTTTCTTCATTCATGGTTGCCTATTTGTATTTTCGAACAATTCTCTTGATGATTAGAATTCTTTAACATTGAATTAGGCCTACCTTGGCTTTATTAGAATTGTCTTCCTGTAATCTCACAGTGGTAAAGTCATACCAACATTAACAAGTTATTATTCCCTAAAAAAAGGTTTTTGAACCTAAAAAAGGAAATCTATGAATTGGAATTCTATAATGTACGCTTCAAATAAATTATACTCGTAATTAAGCTCTAGTCAGATTGAACAGTGTGAGAATTCTAAGTCCTGTAATATTCTCCGCTAACTTACGTGTAAAGGAAATGCTGACGGTCACGCCATAAAAGAGTTTATTTAGAAAGAGCACTTTTTTGAACGTACAAATATGTCTAATATTTGAATACTTTTTACAAGTAACGTTGATTTGTTATTTTGATTTAGAAATGCGTACGCATGCCTTACTAATCTGCTTTATAAAGTTAGATTATTTATCGTTGGTTGAATATTTGTTTTCATTTTCCATTTACAAACGTGTGTATATGTGGAGAACTATATTCAACTAAATTATCATTAAATATTTCGTACAGTTTTCCGAATAAGTAATTATTGAATTGAATTTAGAAATGAATTTTTGGACTTGATGTTTCACACGTAATTCATACAATATGCAACTCAATGATACCGTACTATTTAAGAGGTTTTTTTCATATTTAACTTAAACCAATAGAAGAATCGTCATCTGGTAGTTTGGAATAAGGAAAATCAAATCAAATCTTTATTAACACATAATATTTGTTACAATTATAAATTTTATTTGTACAAATTTTGTGTCTTGTCAAATTAACTATAACTACTACTAATATAATACTGTATTAATTAATTAATATTTAATAATCTTGTACTACAGACATGTGAGGTAGTCGAATGTATGAAATAGTTGTAACTTTGAACACTAAAAATATATATTTAAGCATACATTGAATAATGCTGTCAAATGGATCAAACTGTTATTTATAAATTAAAACAATTTAAAACAATCAAAACTTGGCACTTTCCATATTAAGATAATCCTTTACTCTGTAGAAGGCATGCGAAAGAAGAAAGGACTTTACTAAATCTTTAAACTTTGAAATGTTGTTTTCTTTTTTAATTTCTAGTGGCAATTTGTTAAAAAAATGTAATCCCATATAAGCTGGGCCTTTTTCAAATTTTGTTGTCCTATGATTTTGGTAGCATAGTGCCTCCCCATGCCTTGTATTGTATGAATTGAAATTTCCTATTTTGGCCTCAGCGTCAATATTTTTGAATGTTAAAATTAAAACCTCAAATATATAAAGGGAATGAATGGTCATTATTTTATTTTCTATAAACAGGCTTTTTCATGAATGAGAGTCAGTGACGTCGAAAATTATCCTTAAGATCTTTTTTTGACATTTGAGAACTCCTTCCAGAGAGGATGAACCTCCCCAGATAGCCAATCCATAGCGAATTATGCTCTCACAATAAGCTCGGTACACGTCAAGAAGGATATCTCTACTACACGAAGATTTTAATATTCTTATTGCAAAGGTACCTGAATTGATATGACGCATGAGTTTTTCGATGTGCGGTCTCCAGCAAACAGTCTCGGTTTGCTGGCAGCAGCGGCCTCCAGAAAACTTGCAGGAAAAGAAGCGAGAACAGACCAGTAGATTCATTACGTAATTCTAGGCAGGATTCAATAGGAAAAAATACGACCCTAATTCATAGAAAAATAACCCCTTTTGGTAAAGCGAAGAAAAATAGAGAGGTGAAAATATTAAACCCACATCGTCAACTTTCGGAAGGCAGAATTACTGATAGTAGTGGATTCTTTAAAGATCTTGCTGTCCACAAATATTAACACTCGAAGTTTGAAGGACTATTGAAGGGAGCTGTTGTGCGTTATATCAATGGAAGTAACAAAATAATGCAGCTGTGCATTGTTATAAGTAACAAAATAATTATACTGAACGAAACTTCAACAATTTGATAAGCGTATTTTTGAACGAATGATCAATATATATGTTGTTGTAGATACTTCTTAGACGTATTGTGCGTAATTTTTTCCCAAGGAAGGCTAGGGCATGTGTAAGTGAATTATTTCCACTCGTCAGCATGACTTGTTGTGAACTTTCCACTAAGAAGCCCTTTTGCAATGTTCCACCCTTTTTCTTTCAATACCCTTACGACAATCTTGACGAACCTGTCCTGCAATAAAATGTATCATTAACTCCGATTTAGTACAATGTCAGTGCCGGCTTCAGGATTGATACTCTATAGGATATTCCCACCCTTTGTTCTGAAGCCCTGTTAAACTATGAATCACACTATAATTATAAAACTTCCTGAGTAAGTTATAGACTCTTATAATAGGTTTCAAACATTTTCTCATAAGATTGTACCTTAAAAGTTTTTTGTGGGGCGATGAAACCATCCATTCCATTAAGACTGGAAAACAGCGCAATGGAAACATTACATAAAATCAATGGGCTTTTGCTCTGATTGTTATATCATAGGGATTTATGAACTATTTATGGCAAGAAGTAATTGATACAGTTTTTCAATCAAATTTCTCAAGTGTATAAAAGGTTAACCACTTCTCTTCTCTTGGGGCCGAAGTCTAAGATCTACAAAATTACACTCTGACTTTCTTCCCTTGCTTCAGGCATACGAAAGATACTCATTCCTATTCTCCGTCATAAGTTGATGTCCCAAGCCTACAAAATATAAACGATCCTCCTTATTTTCTCCATATGCTAATAAGAATAACTCTAAGCCTACAAAAATTAACTCCTTTTATAGACCTTGACTTTGAGACTAATGCTTCATCTCTCAAAATTTTAAGCCCTTGCTATATTTTCCTTGTAGTTTAATGTCACAATGTAAATAATATTTAATTTTCTCCATATGCTAACGTCCCAGGGTAACAAAAAATTACTCCATTCCTTGATTTTTCCTTCAGTCCTCAAATTTGGAGCCCTATTTTATCTCATCGCGGTAGTTTGATTGATGTACCAGGCCTACAAAATGTAAATTCTGGTCCTTATCTTCTCCATATTCCAACGTTCTAGGGCAACAAAAAATAACTCCCTTTCTTGACTTTCCTTGTGACAAATGTTTCAATCCTCAAAATTTTAAATGTATCCAATCTCTCCATGGAGTTCGATGTCTTAGACCTACATAATTTGAACCATTTCCTTCTCTCACCTGTAGTCTGATTAGGTCTACTTGGTCGAACAAAAAACATTCTTTTGGAGAAGATTTGGTTACGTTTCATATAATATTTTGAACGGAGCAACATAATGCTAAATGTTCATATCGGTACATCAATGTGATTGTTATAATTTCCTTATTTTAGAGTATATTACTAAGTTACTAAATTTGAAGAACCAGGTGGCTGTTGGCACAAACTATCACGGGTGCCTTTTAGAAAATGACTACTAATATATATATATATATATATATATATATATATATATATATATATATATATATATATATATATATATATATATATATATATATGCCAAAACCCGAATGAACAGTTAAAACTACCGGCTGATTTCGTTCCTTATTTGTTTTTTATTTCTTCTGAATCAAGTGTAGACCTAATCAATTGATAAACTATAAGCCAAAACACAAATAAACAGTTAAAACGGCCAGCTGATTTCAATCCACACTTGTTTTTAATTTCCTCCGAACGAGGTGAAGCCCTAACCGATTGCCGTCGGGTGTCATCTTGGCTGGTGAGGTCAGAGAAGACCGGCATTACCCAGAATTGGCCTCAGCGTGTAGGATTGGTCGGTGATCATTATACGGTCACGTGATCGCCTTACCCAACACAACGAGTGAGTCGTTGGGTTTTTAGTCAACCTTACGACACCGAGTGACGTAACTGACAAAGATTGCTCGCTATCAGGCAGGCTCATGCAACCAGAGAGAACTGGCTGCGAGACCTTGACGAGCGCACAGCCTAGCTGCATGCAACCTTGTGGCGGGTCACGACCACTGGGCCACAACAATAAACATTGTTACGTCATAACAACGACATAATTACGTATGTATAAAGTTAGGAAGGTGGAAATGGTTACCTTTACTATTTCTTAACAAAATTACAAAAATAGCAAGGTGTACTTTAACATCAATGGTTCAGATTCCGTTATACGCCCCCCAAATACAATTGGGTTGGGTTAGGTTAGGTTACATGATTGCAGTTGTATAGTTTCTATTTGGGGGGCGTATAATGGAAACTAACCCATCAATGCTCATCAAAGCAAACACGAAGACAATAACTTTTATGGCAGCTAGAAATTATTTATGAATAGAGTGGATATTCTTATCCTCGAAGTATACGACACCTGTCTGACCACAGACATGAAACCTAACGCCTGGTGGGTATCTTGTGGTTGACGTGTACGACCATCAACTGATGTGGGTGAGTGAGAGGGTTCATAAAGTCGAAGGAGGGTAGTGGGAATGTCGACTTTTGTGGGGTGAGTAGAAGGGACGTTCACGTCATAGGATTGCTCAAGAGGCTTAAAGTCGTCAATCGTAGGGTGAGTGGAGAATTATTAAACAGAGAGGATGAATGAGTGGGACCATCAACTTGTCTAGAGTAAGGTGAGTGGAAGAGTCGACATGCCATGATATGGATGAGTGGGACAATTGATTTTACTATACTCTGCATAGTAAAATCATTGGTACTACATAGGGGTGGGGAGTGGCCAATATAGCCGGCTCGTCTCCGCTTGACACAGCGTTCCATGTCTGTAGTTTTATGGTGGGACCTCAAGAAATGAACCTTGTGTTGGTGTGAGAATTCATCTAGTCGTGGAATTGATGATTAGGGACATCAAGTCAAGTGGTCTGGAGTGAGAGAGAAAGTTCGTCGAGACGTGGGGGGGGGGGGAGGGAGGGAATCCATACACTCCAGAGGTTTGAGGTGTAGGAGCCTTCATCATGTAAGAACGGTTTAGTGGTACCATTAACTCGTGCAGCGTTTTTTGTGATTTGAAAGTTCACGGGGACGTGGGATTGTCAAATCATGTGAAACTACTGTCCGCGCAGAAATTATGGATACTCGAGTTCACGATACCATATCTCCGAAACGGTCCGTTCGATTTTAACGAAAGAACTATCAAATTAAAGGAAATATTGTCAATTTTTATACTACGAAGTTTCGATATTTTACGTAGCTTTTTATAATTTATAAGACGGAAAAAGTGGAAAATATCGGCATTTTTCACAATCTTTTTGGAAATCTCAACTTAAGGCAATTATTACAAAATATCTATTAAACGTATCAGCTTCAAATTTTAATAGCTTATATGAAGGTTACTTACAAACACTTTTGTAGAGTTTCATAATTTTAAAGTTATTATTTTTTATGTTCTTGTAAATTTTGTAAACCTTTGTTAACTTTGTTATCTTGGGTTTAAAATTCCCGCTCAAAACAGTGTTTTGACTATCAATTGATTGTATGAACGAAAAATATAGTGTCTACAGAATATGATGTAATAGTGATTTGTGATGAATTTATATTTGTTAAACGTTTTTATTCCCGCGCGAGGGACTGGTACGCAGGGAAACGCGCCGGGGATGGATCGGGTTCTCCCACAAAACGAGTGCGATGTTGCCGTTCGGTGCACACAGTGGTTAATGACAGGGTGAAGTTTGCTAGTTTAAGGGAAGGTTGGTCTGAGTCACCAACCCGTTCTATAGCATTCCGGCAACATCGCACTCATTTTGTGGGAGAACCCGAGCCATCCCCGGCGCGTTTCCCTGCGTACCAGCCCCTCGCGCGGGAATAAAAACGTTTAACAAATATAAATTCATCACAAATCACTATTACATCATATTCTGTAGACACTATATTTTTCGTTCATACAATCAATTGATAGTCAAAACACTGTTTTGAGCGGGAATTTTAAACCCCAGATAACAAAGTTAACAAAGGTTTACAAAATTTACAAGAACATAAAAAATAATAACGTTAAAATTATGAAACTCTACAAAAGTGTTTGTAAGTAACTTTCATATAAGCTATTAAAATTTGAAGCTGATACGTTTAATAGATATTTTGTAATAATTGCCTTAAGTTGAGATTTCCAAAAAGATTGTGAAAAATGCCGTTATTTTCCACTTTTTCCGTCTTATAAATTATAAAAAGCTACGTAAAAAATCGAAACTTCGTAGTATAAAAATTGACAATATTTCCTTTAATTTGATAGGTCTTTCGTTAAAATCGAACGGACCGTTTCGGAGGTATGGTATCGTGAACTCGAGTATCCATAATTTCTGCGCGGACAGTAGTTGAGTTGGAGGGTTCACCATGTATAAGGATGGTGAGTGGGACCATGAAGACGTGTGCCATGGGTGAGTTATTTTAGGGCTAGTAAAGTTGCGGGATGGATTATGGGTGTATTTGACTTTTCTAATTTGGAATTTTTTGTTTGACTACAGAAAAAATAAATGGTTCCAAAAATTGGCACACATTTCCCCCCATATTAAACACTAAAAAAATCTAAACTTTCAAACTACCAGTTTGATTCCCAAATATGTTTTTTGCTATATCTAAAAAAACTAGTCAAGTTAGAGACATGCGGTTTTTACTATAACATTTTCAATTGTTATTCACATATTTCCTGAAAAGTTAATCAAAATCGTTAGTTATTTTATTAGAAAATTCCATGTTCCATGTTTTGCCAATAACATTTCAAAAAAGTGAAAAAAATGGTTTGGAGATATTGGTTAAATACACTTACATACCAAATTTCATAAAAATTGATCCATCCGTTTGGTCTACATATTCACACAGACACACATACGGACATGCATCAAAATGTTTTTTATCGAAAAACACTTTTTTTGGGTTCATGAGACAATAAAATGGATTTTTAGACCAGCTTGTACAAACAATTTCTTTTTGACGATCAGAATAATTTCTCTATGCTAACCCATATGGGAGAAAGTAAAAATGATATGATATAATACCAATACTCGTACAACTTGATGAGTATTCACCATTGAATCGTATTCAACGTATAGTTATCTTTATTAAATTCGTATCTTATTGAATATAATTATTTAGTGTAAGGAACAGAAGTAACTGAATTAATTTATTTCCACACATAAATTGCAACAAAATACACAACGTGGTAAGTGAATACATAGTTTAGTATGTTATGTTAAACGTTTACCATATTGTATCAACCCATTTCATATTATGACGGTATAATTAATTAGTATCCTTATAAAATTAAATAAATTGTTCACCTCTTTATTATACGAGCCCCTGCGGTTTTTTGTATACGAAGAATGACAGAGTTGGAAATTGCGTGAATGGATAAATTTTCACAGTGAAAAAAAGAAACAGAATCGCTTCTTAGTTCTTGTGATCACACTAAACGTCTCAGCGCCAGCAAGTAATAGAATACAACTGATTTAGGCTACATAGTTTTAAATCTATAGTAATAATTATAAAATTTCATAATTGAGGATTTGAAGAGGAGTGGTGAGAGGGACTGACAACGGTGCTGTAGCCCTCTGCCATCCGCACGGAGAACTGAGGAACTAACTACTCGACACACATTCAGCGCACTATTGAATGCGACCTTTGTGACGTGATAAAGTCAGGCGATCAAAATATTTTATCAAGAAAATCCAAGTTATTCACCTTACGTTTGGAGAAACTTGAAAAGTAGTTCAACAATTGGGTAAGAATAGTTTTTATTTTTAACGTTGAAACGGAATTTTAATTGTATAAAAGGTAGGCATATGTAAATCTGTGATTAGTGTTAATAAAAAGAAAAATTAATTTCTACATCCTGCGTAAAAAACACTAAAATTTTCTTAATTTTTAGGTTGGCAGGTGTTTGTTTCTGTTAAAATTTAGACATTTTTTCCACTTTAATCAACGAACAAAACTTGTTAACAAAATAGAAAAAAAGTTAGCTTCTTATGACCTAAAATATTGAAATGATGTCAAAATATATTAAGGAATGTATATTTAATTTATTATACATTTTAAAAACTGATGACAAGATCTAATGACCGATATACTTTCCGGATCAATAACAAGTGTATCAATAAATAATTACAACATGCAAGTTTTAGGTCAGTTTTTCTTCTCCGCGTGATTGTAAAACACGTGTTTCTTTGATTACAGTGGTACATTCGTTCATTTTTTTTACTGAAAAAACTGTTTTGTCCTCATTATGTAGGTTCAACGATTCAACGCAGTGTGATTACGTTGGCCAACTGAGTGTGTATGGCGTTCAGCGAACGCCGGCGTGATATTTCGCTTCTAGCGGTTGTAATATTAACACAACATGTTTATCAGACGATAACGATCTCAAATGGAAAAATGTTTATTGTTTCCTGTTAATATTTGCTAATTATCTATCAATCACTTCTTATAAAATGCGTGGCCACAAACGGCCTGTTTACAACATACAATCATAAACATAGATATTGTCGTGTAAATCATAACATGTATAGGCCTATTTATTGCTTGGTAAAAACCGAACTGTTTCCGAGCAATGACTACAAATACACTAAGACGAAAAGTTCTTATGGGAATTTTTCAGACAAGCGGGAGGGAAGCTTACGCAAACAGCCGCTACGAGCGCTGCTCCGAAAGACAGGGAGCAAGCGGGCGAGCGGCCGAGCGCTCGTGCCTCCTAGTGGCCGTTTGCGTAAAGTCGAGTTTTTACCTGGACGACTGGTCTGAAATTTTAACATGGCTACTTTTCGTCTTAGTGTATTTGTAGTCATTGTTCCGAGACAGTTAACGCTTTGACAACTTTCTCAAATGTGCACACCATCGTTTTTAATTTGACTCACGCATATTACTGTATAATAGATTCTAAACCAATGTAATGGACGTTTAACATATCTTATTTAAAAGGTTTTTATGGATTTTATCACAGATAACTCTAAAAACTGGCCTACAAGCTTTGAGAGATTTGGACCTGTTTTTTTCCAACAAAGGAAATACATTTTTAGAAATGTTAAGTGATTTATGTTTGATTTTCGTCAAAATAAAAAAAAAAAAAGATTTAGATACTTAATGTTTAGACGGGTCAAGGAGGTACAGCCACTCTGTGACTGCGTGAAATAAAACTAAAGCATTTCTTTAAGGGTGCATAATACGTTCTTGAAACTTCCAATAGAAACTTTACAGACACATAGCATGTGACGGTAGTAGATTAATAAACCACCTCAGATGGGTGAATATTTATTGAATTTTACATCATTACCTCCCCATTTACATTAAGTACCACAGTACGTGTATGGGTGGGCGGGTGGGTCAGTACCACAGTACATGTATGTGTGGGCGGGTGGGACATTACCACAGTACGTGGTACTGTAATTGTAATTTACAATTATTACAAAGTATCCATCTGTGTACACAAGTGAAATAAACACACCATTTAATTTAAAATTATTTTTAGACCAAAATCCTTTCTTATGTTAAAATGTTTTGAGGGAAAACAATTTGTTGAACTATCTCACTATATAGTTTTCTATAATTTATAATTTTTACAATGTTATATTTCTATTTCTCTTTAAAACATTTAACAACTAGATTTCGAAAACTCGGATCGCAGTTGCAGAGATTGTGAAACGAGGAACTGATACTAAATTTGCATCACAAAGTTCCACAAACAAAATTAAATAAATTCTCTCGCGGTAAAGATGGCAAATATTTTCTTCAACATATCGATGTATCGATTTATCGATATATCGCAAAACAAATATCGATCTAACGACAATATCGAAAGAAAAATATTGATATATCGGTTATCAATTGTAAATGATTTATCTGTTTAAAACTATGCACTGACTCTAATGTCATGGCCAAAAATACTCTCATGTTTTGCTGCCATTATTTAGAATAGCTTACTGAATGTAAAATATATATACATTTATCTACACCAAACAAGTTGTGGTCTGTGGGGTTAAATGAAAAAATTCAAAATAAGAATAATTATACTTTTAATTATTATGTTAATTATATAAAAATGTTATAACATTATTATTTTTGTTTTTCATATTAAAATTGTCATTATTCCTGTCATAAACATAAATATTAAACAAATTAATTTACTAAACCTCATAACAATATTTTTCAGATAAACCATTTAAAAGTAAGATATGAAATCAATATTCCACTTAGTCCGTTTCGTTTTTCAGTTACAGAGTTTCTAGTTTTAGAAAACAGTCTCTCACGTAAAAACACCTAAATAAAGTTACTTATTATTTCAATGTATGTTATTAAATGTACAGGCAATTTAAATGTGTTTTTTTCTCGAATCGTAATGATTTTAGGGAGAGAGAATAACGTCAATATTTAGTTGTATAATATATCGGACTAAAATATCGATATGGCCGATATAATAGAAAGAAAATATCGATATTATTATATCAATATATCGAAACACTGTATCGATATATCGAATCATTTGATCGATATTTCCGATATATCGTTGCCATCTCTATGTGAGCGCCCATGGGGGGTGCTAGTGAAACAATGTTTAAGAGTTGTCCTCTTCGTATTTTTGTTTGGATATACATATTTTTGCCTGATATGAAGAATATATTTAGGTTATTGAAACAAACCTTTTCACACTGATTCCCTTAGCCACCACAATTTATCTAAAATTTACAACATCTACACAAATGATTACGTAAAATACGTAACTGTTTATTTATTTTACAACTGCTATAAAATAGCCTATGCATATCACATTGTAGCATTAAAAACCAAATGTATTTATATAATACTTAAAACTAGTATGTGATAACAAAAGAATTATGAATAAAATAAAACTGGTAAGTTCTTGCATGAAAATTTCATTTCAACGTCTGAACATCATCTTCTTTTGAACCTAAACGATATAATTATGCACGTTTCGCACCAGTGACATACACAAGAAATAACTCAGAACACAGAAGTATCATTTACACAAGCTAGGTAGAGAATGGCATTGAGAATAGAGCCCTGGGGGACTCCATAATATATCAAGTAATATTAACACTAGTTCTGATGCTGCTAACGAAATAGGCTACAAGGTTATAGACATCGAACTGCGTGGTTTAAACCGGAACGTATTTTAACTACTGTATGTTTTGGGTAAGATTTGTATAGCTATGGGGGGGAGAGGGTGGTCCCCTTTGTAGTCAATCACAACAAAACATGCAGCAATGGCACTGTAGGAAGTCATTTGTGCTGGCCTTTCGACACTCGTTATCGATTAACATTTAATCGATGTTGTATGAATCGCCTGCTTTGTTGTGCAGCACGAAGAGTCACTGCGAAGGTCATCATCATTGCAATTGCCTCACCCTTGGTGTTCTTCCACCTCCACGTGCGATCAGGCCTTCTTCCACGGGATCACTTGTTATTAGTGTCAAGATCATTTGAAGGTCTTGCCCAAGCTTTACGATCACACTAGGAGAATGTAAAACACTTCTCTATGGTTTAAGGATCTATCAGCACCATATGATATGTAGGTTATGTTTGGTTAGGTTAGTTTAAACGTGTATAGGTAGGTATTATACCTTATTTAATGAATACAACGATTTGATATGAGCGCGCTGGTGACATTTTACTCTACCTCTGACTGAGTACTCCGTTTTACGTCCGACATACAGAAATTACTTGTTGAGATGAAAATCCACTTTAAAGGGCATTTTTAATTGATCAAAATAAAAATAAATCTATTGTTTGAAAAGTGTGGAGCAAAACTTCAGGAAATTATTAAATAAGTAAAAACAAACAAAAATAGTCCCTATGAAGATGTGTCTTATCTCACTTAGTTTGGCGTCTGTCTGTCTGTCTGTGTGTGTGTTTTTAAAAAAATACCATATCTCCTAAACAGTATTAGCTGTAGTTGTGAAACTTGACACGAATAACTATACACCACCTAATATATTCTAAAAATATAAAATAATAGTTTTTCTTAGAATTTAGGCTTAAGCGGTCGGTGTCATGACTAGAATCTACATTTACCGGTGACAACCGCGTCAAGGTACTATCCACAATATTTACAAGATAACCAGACGTTTCGCCCATATTGTGATGTGGCATCCTCAGTCTCAGAGATATCGTTGAGGACGCCACATCACAGTATGGGCGAACGCGAAACGTCTGGTTATCTTGTAAATGTTGTAGATAGTACCTTGACACGGTTGTCACCGGAAAATGTAGATTCCGGTTTTATACTTTTACCCGTTTCGAAATGGCGGCCGTTTAAAAATTGTAATGCTAAATTTCGTGAACCCAAGTCAAAAACACAAAATTGTTACGGTACCTAATATTTAGCTTAAAAAGAGGCAACTCTTTTGGTACCTCATTTGTTAGAATCAGACAGTAAATAACTGAGAAAATGTAATTTTTCTGATAGTGTTCATAATTTGACTAGTGGTTTTATTCAAGTCAATAGACACTTATGTATATTAAAGTTGAAAAAACATGTTTTTAATTTTTCCCTGGACACACTTATTTTTTACTACAAGACAAACAAATGTATTTTTTTTTTTAATTAATAATTTCGATCGAACACTCATAACTGAATTGCAATGAATGTTGAAACTGAAGAAATCCCAGAAAAGCACAATAATTAGAGGATTGTCACAGAAACTTTAAGTTGACTAACACATCACACATATCATGGTCTTAATTCATTAAGGATGCTTCATTGAATATTTCAGCTTATGATAAGTAAACAGTACACCTTGGGAGATTAAAACACGAAACCAGCCAACACCGGATTAACGGGAAGTGGACAATATAAAACCCGTATTGACTTCCACGAACCGGTGACATCTGGTACGACCGTCTTGAGACAAGATGGATGATGGCCAGAGAGTAAGATGAAGATTGATGTGTCCGAGGCATATCCATCACAGGGTCGGGTGGGCATTGTACATCATTTGTACGAGAACAAACGTAGGCCAAGTGGGTAAACCAAGAAAAAAACGGTTATGGCCTGTAATATTAATTTGATAAAAGTAGGTAAAGCAAGAAAAAATATATGGTTCCACAGAATTGGCACAAACTTTCTCCCCATATTAAACACTAAAAAAATCAAAACTTTGAAAATTACCAGTTTGATTCCTAAATATGATTTTTTTGCTATAACTAAAAAAACAGTCAAATCAGAGAAATGCGGATTTTACTATAATATTTTAAATTGTAATTTACACCTTTCCTGAAAATTTAATCAAAATCGTTACAGTTGTGTTTTAGCAAATTCAATTTTTGTATGTGTTTTGCCCATAGCAAAAACACGTAAAATTTCAAAAAAGTGAAAAAAATGGTCTGGAGATATTGGCTAAATACAATTACATACCAAATTTCATAAAATATCATCCATCCGATTGGTATCCACATTCACACATACGGACAGACATTAAAATGTGTTTTTTTTCGACAACTTGTAAACAAATTTGTTTTGGACAATCACGATACTTTCTTACGACTCATACTAAAGTGCCCTTGGTATGTGCGTAATACCCAGATTCATCATGAACTTGGAATTGTTCCCGTTCATCAGTTCATTAAAAAATCGACTCAACAATTATTTAAGAAACTTCCATCTGTAAGTGTTGTACAACACTTCAACATATGACATCCGACCAACATCAGAACGCTCCGCCTAAAACCAAGGCTACCTCAAGACATTTTTGAACTACCATAAACATGTTTTAATCAATCAAGTTTAATATCAAACATTTTGAACTCTGTTCCTGAGGTGCCGAATAGCTGACCTCAATATTTATAGTTCTCTGTTATTATCTTTTTCTAACATGTTCTGTCACTTAATTCTACGTACCTTGGCCTGTATAGCATTTTGTAACTTGCTGAACGGTTAATAAAATTGTTAAAAAAAAAAAACGATACTTTCTCTGTGCTAACGCATATGGGAGAAAAGTAAAGACGGATATACAGGCGTAATAATTAAATGACTTAGACAAAATGAACAACAATAAACAGTCAAATTGTTTTCACGTACATTAAATTGATCTATTTATTGAAAGTGTTCGTTAAAGAGTAAAGTTCGATTAAATGTAAAGTGCTAATCAACCTCAGGCTAAATCTTCAACAAGTAGGGAGTTTAATTCTTATCATGGATATTCTCAGTCCACGCAGTTGTTAAGACCGAGTGATCGATCACCTTATAATCAATAAAGTTGTCAACTATCAAGTAAGATTTTAATGTTTACTAAAATTTTCATATCTGCAAATATAAAAGAAGATTGTTTGTTCGTATTTTAAAATAATTAACACCATTGACAAACTAACTAAAAAATAAAATATTAATACAAGTGACGTGAAATAATACGAGATTAATAAATGTTGATACATCCACCAAACAAAAAAATGATTGACACTTCAACCACCTAACAAAGGTTGACCTACCGTCCAAACACTTTCGAGTTTATAATCGACACATTTGAAAGCAATTTAATTGACGTCAATTCCTGATTGGCAACATGTTATACAAACAGTTTTGACAGCCTTTACTCGCTCCCCTATTATAGGTACTCTTATTGGTGATCAAATACAAATAACTCTCTTTACCTAAAACTACAACTCACCATACGCCGTACGTCTACAAACATTTATTTACCGTTGTTCGTACAAAAGCTGGAAATTGTTGTATTGAGCCCAATTAGACAAAATGTTAAATATATATTTTCCATTTGTTCAATGTATTTGTCTGTCTTGGTATTTATTGCAACACGTTTTATTTGATATTCTCTCACCAAAATGTAGAAAATGAAAAAAACAAATAATCATTTGGGAAACCCATTTTATAGGAACAGTAACTTCTGTTATATCACAGAGGCCTACTAATTCATTTAGTTCCCAATAGTCTTAAATAAATGTAATTGATTCAAAACACAATTATAGTTATACATTAAACATACCTTATTGAACAAATACTGATTATCAGTAACTGAATAAATCTAGCAAAAAACTTTAATTTATGGCTGATAAAAATGTTGAGCACGGTCAGGTGAAGAAAGCCCTGAACTACCTCAATCAGTTCAATAATAGATCATGTTTTGACTCAATCTCCTTTTGTTACGCTCCGGAGTATTGTTCATATTTCACTACAAGTTAGTTCCAAGAGCTCGTTTATCCGATGGACGATTGAGTCATGGTTTTGACCTTGACACGGAAACTGTCACAAGTTATGTATAGAATGTCATGTTACAGTACCTGGGGTGTTGTGCAACTTGGTGTGAATTCTGCAGAATGGCGGGGGTGAAAAGACCTCATCTATCGATTCCTGGTATTTATAACTTCCCCTTCCCCTGCCCAACATAGCGTTATCTCGCTTCAGTCGTTATGTGCAGATAAATTACCACAAATTACACACAATAGGCTACATTTCTTATCAGTTTGATCCAAATAATACTATCATTTATCACTACAATAGTTTATCACAATGAGAATAGGAAGTTCGGGTTTTTAACAATTCTACATTATGTTTGTTTATTTTCACATTAAATATCTAGTCAATTACATTGTGGATTTATAACATTTCACAATATCTTCAGATTTTTAAGATAAAACATAAAGTTGTAAATAAAGGCGACAATATATAATTTAATACACAGGCCTGTTTCATTAATGAAGTATAGTCATGGTCCACCGGGTGCAAAATAAAAAATTCATCCAACTTCGTGGGTACTGTAATTTTTTTTATTTACACTCCACATTGCACTCACTAATTAACTAAATCCCACCACGAGATGTAATTACAAACTTAATTACTAGACATACAATATTTTAACACTTGAAAACTATACCACTATTATTTACAATAATAAATGTCTCATCAAGTCTGTGTTCACGCAATATATGTCACTGTTCATGAACTGTTACTGTTTAAACACTGTAACTTTCACTTCAGGCCGAAGACCAAAGGTACGCTTCCATCGGGGCTGGCTCATCCGCTGAGGACAAGGCTAGAAGATTCTAGAGCTATGGTGGAGTTTGTTCTGGAACGGTTATCTTGATTCTTCTGAGCGCCATTCGGGGAGGTCCTGGCTCCACATACAGGAAACATATAACTGTCATTCTAGCACCAGGAGTGGTCTCGTGGATTGGCAAGAAATACCACAACCCCCCGCGCTCTGAGGGGCCGCAATATACCGTAATTACCTGGGCGGATATTCTGGTAATCGTCGTGATCCGTAACACTCAGGATCTGACATGATCACTGTGTTTACTTTGAATATGAAGGCAACCCCCCTGGAGTTTATTCTAAAGCTCTGATCAATATTACTGAATCCAACATAGGCTCGTTCTCGGACGTAAGTCTTGACGATTGAACGTGTAAAACTTACAATTAATTGTGGGGTTAGGGCCACAAATAAACTAACAGTAAAAAGATTGCTCTCCTCCATGTTAACATGTCACAATATTTTCTGTAGTTTGTAGACTGTCTACTTCGCTGCGCGTCGAGCGGTTGTGGACTGAGCGCGGTTGTCAGACTGCGTCAGTATACAGAGGGCTAAAGCTGGTTTGAGAATTATTCTTTATCTCTCTTCCTCTGCTTCGTCTAACAGTACCGTACAAATCTATGGAAAGACTGGATGATATGACAAGATATCCCTCTGTCTGTTTTTATACAATGACCTTGGCGCGTAAGTAAGGGGGCTTTACTAAGGCCTCCTCACTTCTGGTGTGCGATAAAGCGCCGGCTTACCTGAGACAGACAGATACGAATTATCTTGGCAACACTATGCGGATGGATATTGGCCGATAAAGTCCACTTGAAGTACTTATTGTTATTGTACAAGTACTATACTTTGAAGTAGAAGCTCGCTAACACATTATTTTAACTGTGGTTGGCATACTCGATTGTGGTGGCAGATGTGATCGTAGGTCAACCATTTTCCGATTTCTCGTCCTGTGTGTGTGGTTTGGTCTGGCCACAGAATATATAGATACAGTAACTATATACAGTACTCTGTGGTCTGGCTAATACTAATGTGCCCAGATAGCATTCTCCCTTTCATTATGGCAACGTCGAACGCACAGACTGCATAAAGAGTGTATGTTTCAGGTAAACAATTTACAGCAAGCGTCTTGTACCACGAGAATCTGTGTGTAGTTTGTAATCTGTGTCCAGAGCTCTTTTATGTGTATGCTAAAGTTGACGTGGCCAAACCCGATAAAATTCGCGTATTAACCATGCGAAGATTTCCACCGGGACGAAACCTGTAGCTAAACCTCTAGTAGTTACTGAACCTTAATCGGCCCCATATAAATCATTACTGAGCAATGTGATGATTGTGGTGGGGGAAACACTCGTTTTACAGACGAAAATGATAAATGATATTTATTTCCACATATTTTTACAAAAATAAAAACAATAAACAAACTTGGAAATTTACTGATCACATAACAAGTTGAGTGATCAGTTAAAAAAGATTAAGTTACGTAGATAATAAAACAATTTAATTTGATTTGAGTCTAGCAGTAATTTACAATTTAATAGCCGCCATCTTCAGTGTCTGCATGTACAATATATGCATATTTCATTAGAATTATGTATAAAAATTACAATATAAAAAGATAAAAAAAATGTAAGCTCTATTCTTATATATATATATATATATATATATATATATATATATATATATATATATACATACATACATACATACATATTTTTACTTAGAGGTACAAAGAGTCAGCTGTATTATAATACGAGTAAATAACAATAATTAAAAGAACACAAACATAATCTGAGAATTAATTAAGAAAGGATATCACTCATGAAACTAATGTCACTAAGACTTAAAAGCCATTCTTTAAGTTTTCTAGAAAATAAATTGAAAGCTGTAATGTTTCTAATGAAGATAGGTAAGTGATTAAAAAATGTAGGCGCTAAATATTCAAAAGACTTTCTGAAAATACTCGTATTTTTATTTACTTTAGGAATTTTAATATTGCCAGGAGCTCTATCTCTAGTGTTGTAGCAATGTAATTCATTGTCTTCTCTGTTACCACTTCTAATGAGAAATATTCTCAGAACCTTATACACGAATAAATGTTGAACTGTTAAAATCTTTAAATCTTGGTACAGTGGAAAGGAACTGTCTCCTAATCTTTTTCTTAACATAAGACGTATAAAATGATTTTGAGATACTCTTATTTTATCTATCAATGTTTTGTACGTTCCACCGTAACAAATTAACCCATACTGAATTTTGGAATTAATTAAAGAAAAATATAACGTTCTTAGCAAGGATGTGTTGCAGAAGTTGCGTAAATAATAAAAAGTTCGTATTGATGACCTTAATTTATTATTTAATCGGATGATGTAATTTTCCCATGATAGTCTTTGGTCCAGGACAACTCCTAAATAGTTTATATTTGTTACTTTCTCAATATGTTGACATTTACAATTTTGAAAAGTGTTATAGTTGTAAAGATGGTATTTTAACGGCAAAGGCAATTCAAAATCGGTGAATCCAAAATTAATAAATTTAGTTTTTTCGACATTAACTTCCATCCGTTTGCTTTGCACCAATTTCTAAGCAGCAGTAAGTCTTCAGTCATCATGTCACATAAAATATTAATATTTTTATTCCGATAGTAAAAATAATAACCGAACTCCTCCGAGGTTAGCCGATTGTGCAGCAGCATGGTGCAAAATGCCTGTGTTAATGTTTTTTGTTACTTTTGAAGTTTGTAATGGAAGTGAATCTTAATTAAAGTGATTTGCTTTGATTTTATTTCCAACCATATCCATGTAGTGTAACAGTAGTTTTAGTAGTTATGTGCGCATAATGGTTGTTACTTGTTTACCCTATCGGAATTAATTGGTCTAATATTATTAGCCATAGATTGATTATATACATGTATTTTTTATAATATTATGTATTAATAAAGGCACCTAGCAATATTTACATTTAATGACAAAATTGATTTCTCTCGTATGATAGTAACCAGTTGTTTGTTATAGCCTACGTTAAATCAAGTTTAAAAAAAAGTAGGCCTGTATATAAATTACTCCTTACATTTAACTTCATAAATTTAATAATAAAAACTGTTATGATCTTATGAGAGCAATATTGTTATTAAATGAATAAAGATAGCTTTAGTGCCTTCTTTTAAATAATATTATAAAATATAGGCCTAAAGGTTTCTTGTTAGGCCCAGGCCCTATAGTTGCTCGTGTAAATACATACTGTCATGACTCCTCCAACAAGATGTATTGTTCAAAACAATTCAATAGAAGAAGTAACTGTCTTAGACATATAAATTGGTTCACTTGATAAATTCGGTTTAAAAAAGAACATAGTAAAACAAAGAACATTTTTCACATGATTGAAATAAAAAAGAATCTACAGAAGAAACCATTTTCAAATGAAGAAAGAATCCAAGTTGCCATGAGTTTGCTACTTGATTCAAAACCACTACCAACAAAATAAAGGTATTTTGATGTATATAAATTAATTTTCATTAATGGGTAAAGCAATTTTATTTTCCATTTATAAATATAACTGGCTGACATATTTTGATAGTCTCTAAATTCTTTAGGCTATATGAATAAGTATAGAAAAGGACTAAAAAGTCATTTTAAGGATGTGAGCTAAGCGTACATGAAATCGAAATATTTTGTTTATAGAACTTATTTTTTGTGGTAAGAGCATTTTATATCTTATTTAAGTTTGATTACGTTTATTCTAAACTATTTATTAGTATAAATAAATTTATACTAAAAAATTAATTTATTCTCAACTATACAGTGTACAGTAACTTAGTCCTTAAACTAAATGGGGGGGCGGGGGTACGTTATAGAACTTGAAGTTTAATGTAATTGTGCATTTCTATCAATGTTTTAACATGTTAAAGATAAATAGATAGATAAGCATTTTATTCACACAACAAAACAATAATTACAATGTAAAGATCATATAAACGGTGGAAATAGTTCCCCTCATGGGCACATGCCTGTGGGAGGGGAATGGGCCACTACCAGCCAGACGTAAAATAAAACGAAAATTTTATTATTATGTAAACAAATAAAAAATAAATACGTATATAAATAAACATATGTTTCATAACAATTATTACTTAAATTACAAAATTATAAAGAGACACTTTTATAAACTAAATTTTGTAGCATTAGAAGCCACAGCAAATAAATTAAAAATAAAATAAATAAAAGCTAATAATAATAATAATAATAAAAAATTGGGTGTGCGTCGGACCACACGGTGGAAGTTATACTTCTTTGGCCATTCTCATACACCCACTCACGCACACAAACAGACAGGATATATAAATGAAATATAAGACATTTTTCAATATTATTCAATATATTTATCTTCAATATATTATACGTGACTTCATTATTATATTATACACCTATATTATCATTATCAGTAATTTCTTCGATTAAATTTCTTCGATTAACAATCGATTAATCGATAGTTCTTAAAAATTTGTTCTTACTTTTCAGCGTGACGCGGTTTCTCGACCAACATCCCATCCCAAAGTGTCTAACGGGCGCAAAGAAGTATAACTTCAATAATAATAATAATAATAATAATAATAATAAAGGGTACTGTAATTTGCTAAAAAACTACGATAAAAACCTGACCTAAAACCTGGACACATTTCACGTTTATAGACACTTGCCCACGCCCATAATTACACAATATTGATACAAAAAGCATTACACATTCATACACTACCGCATACACACCTACATGAAAGATTACACATGCCTAAGAAAGACGCACCCGACTCCTCGCACACATGCTCGTTTAGAATACACTAATTAAACGAGCATGTGTATTCTAAACCCTGCTAGAGCGGTTTAAAAAGTATAGGCTAGCTTATTCCACCGTCACAAGTTTTTTAGGAACTATTCAGTTAATATATTCATTAATATAAACTATTTGAAAATATAAGCTATACATGCAGAAGGCTTAAATAATTGTTTACATGTAGATATAGCAAGCATCAACGACCGATGGCCATTTCAAGCATGAGTGCTAAATAATAATAAAACAAAAATACAAGTAATAAATTATGAGGAGAGGCGCCTTAAAATAAATAGTACATATAATAGTAGAAGGGCAGAATTATTGTGGACTAAAAACAATGAAACAACTAAAAATTAAGGCTTAAAGTCGGCGATATTGGAATTAGTCGAGCAACTTTTTTACAGCAATAGTTTTGTAGACTTTGTACAAACAATAAATACTTGAGCTAGACATAAAAATAAATTGTATTGTTGAATAAAAAACAATAAGCCAACGAGTCTATTTTAGGCGTATAAGACATGCTTATTGGTTGCTTGTATTTTCTTCAACAATGTTTATGAGCGCTGTATATGAAAAATAACTATTGCACAAAGAGATCCACAAAGCCTAATTATTAAATCTATGTCTAAACGTTGATGTTTCTAAGTATGCTTAATGTATATGATACATGTTAATTGAGTGTTATTTACTTAAGTGTCTTGTTTATAATTTCTGCATTAATATAACTGATAGTTTCAGATTAACATAACTCTAATTGTAAATATATATTTGAAATTAGTATAAAACACTTCTGTACATTATATTGGAAACTGAAAATGTAGACTACATTCTACGTGACTAGAACATGCCAAGTTATTACATTGCTGGTCAGTTTTCAGTATTTAATGTATTAACCTACTTTATTATCTTTAATAAGTAACTGAATTTTTAGGTCATTTTTATAATACTGTATTCAATTAAGTAAATACATCAATATGAAAATGGCTGATTAAAAATTAATTGAGAGAAATAGTTTTAAGTAAACAAGATAAACAATGTTCATTTCTATAATCAGGCTACTAATGTATACTATCTACACCAGATGTTAATGCTGTACTGCAGAGTGCAGACTACCTTTGAATCAGCTGACTAGCTGAGTGGTGGTAGCCCCCTCCAGCAACGACCTCCCCTCTCATCCCCACTAATACTACATTATTGCTCAATGCTCAGTAATGGTTTATATTGGGCCGTTTAAGGTTCAGTCTAGCACTTAGCCATGCGTTTGTATATGCCAAAACCTTATATACTCTTGGCTCTTTTAAAAGCAAAACAATGTCCAAAATTCTAGCCAGGTCGTTGCCACATAGAAGGATCTATTTATAAGTTATACAAAGTTAGTTAGAGGGAAGATGAGATTATTGTAGAGTATCACATATAAGTGAAGCCAAGGAAAGGACCAAGCCGATTACACCAGCTGAGACAGCACTCTCGGCGTGGTCTCAGGGGTGAATGAGATGGCGACGTAGTGCTGGCTGACGTCCAGGAGACGGTCATCAGCACGAAATGGAGCAGACGTAGGTTTGTTGTCTTCTTTACTCCACTACACAACTCGCAGGCTCGTATCTAGCATGGAGTCTGATCGGCACTGGTGGCGCAGTGCTGTAACCCAGCTATGTACCTGGGGACAAAGTGTTTGGGAGAGTAGGCGATAGGTTCCATGCTTCGTCCTCTTAATACAGACACGGCGTCCGCTCAGTGGTTGGCATCGATGTGAACACTACTAGAGAAGTCTGGGGTGTCCATGTTGGATGGATGGATGTAGTCAAGGTTCGGATGTTGTCTAAGGAAGAGAACTGAGTATCAAACTTAAATCAGACCAACTACGTGGTTCGGATTTCACGTAAAGCTGTAGGTCGCATAGTTACCCTGAATATTGGGCTATTAATAAATAGCCTTTCTGAGTGAAGTCGAACTCAGATAGTAACAATGACTACACTTGTTCATCTACACTCATCACACTCATTCACCCCTCATATTCGCCCATATCTCTACGATCGGCGCCTTAGAAAAGAATAATAATGAATAAAGTATGATGTTAATAACGAACAGTGATTCACTATTCAAAAATATGATAATAAAGTGTATGATAGTGCACGTTAGTTTTTAGAGAATTTTAATTAAATTACGACGCAATCTTTCGAGTAAACCAACTATTCAAGTTAATTTCAAATATTTTAAACAATCTTATAAAAAGTTAGTAAGTTGCCCAAGTACTGGTATAATTATTATTAATCAGGACTGTGGGTCAGAGATCCACAGTAAGCAAATTGTGGTAGGGGAGTGGGGGTTGAGTTATCAGCTGACAAGTAGTTGGATTAACAACTCTTTTTTTAACCAACTGACCAATCGATTATTTTTTTCGTTAGTAGATTTTTTAGTCAAATAAAAACCGATAACTTCCAACTCTCTACTGTTTCGCTAATATACCGTAATTGATTTTATAAGTTAAATGTGTCTCCAACTATCGGCAGTTTTTTTCCCCATGCAATAGAGTAGTCCCATGTAAACGTAATGCAGTTTAAACCAGCTGTAGTATCAGTTCTCACTAACTAACCAAATTACTGGCACAAATGATCCTATTACACGGCTTATCTATTTGTAAGTAACAATATAATCAAGGCTAATATTAATCTACTCTGTCCGTAAATTAGATTAATAATAGTTATTTCATTACCACTATTAAAATAAAATGAATCTGATACCTACTTAAAAAAAAACCAAGTCTTACTTACGTTCAGAATCTGTCCAGCAAAAATAAATGATTTGTATAGTCAAATGAAAATTAGAAAATTTTGAAAGAAACAATGATTTTACTCGGAAACAAATTAATAAACAGCTGATTCAGTTTACTAGATTTCACGAGCAATGCACCTGTATTAATAATACTGTACGTGGTATTTCACGAGCAACGCACCTGTATTAATAATACTGTACGTGGTATTTCACGGGCAACGCACCTGTATTAATGATACTGTACGTGGTATTTCACGAGCAACGCACCTGTATTAATGATACTGTACGTGGTATTTCACGAGCAACGCACCTGTATTAATGATACTGTACGTGGTATTTCACGAGCAACGCACCTGTATTAATGATACTGTACGTGGTATTTCACGAGCAACGCACCTGTATTAATGATACTGTACGTGGTATTTCACGAGCAACGCACCTGTATTAATAATACTGTACGTGGTATTTCACGAGCAACGCACCTGTATTAATAATACTGTACGTGGTATTTCACGAGCAACGCACCTGTATTAATAATACTGTACGTGGTATTTCACGAGCAACGCACCTGTATTAATAATACTGTACGTGGTATTTCACGAGCAACGCACCTGTATTAATAATACTGTACGTGGTATTTCACGAGCAACGCACCTGTATTAATAATACTGTACGTGGTAGCAACGCACCTGTATTAATAATACTGTACGTGGTATTTCACGAGCAACGCACCTGTATTAATAATACTGTACGTGGTATTTCACGAGCAACGCACCTGTATTAATAATACTGTACGTGGTAGCAACGCACCTGTATTAATAATACTGTACGTGGTATTTCACGAGCAACGCACCTGTATTAATAATACTGTACGTGGTATTCACGAGCAACACATCTGTATTAATAATACTGTACGTGGTATTCACAAGCAACACACCTGTATTAATAATACTGTACGTGGTATTCACGAGCAACGCACCTGTATTAATAATACTGTACGTGGTATCCACGAGCAACGCACCTGTATTAATAATACTGTACGTGGTATTTCACGAGCAACGCACCTGTATTAATAATACTGTACGTGGTATTTCACGAGCAACGCACCTGTATTAATAATACTGTACGTGGTAGCAACGCACCTGTATTAATAATACTGTACGTGGTATTTCACGAGCAACGCACCTGTATTAATAATACTGTATGTGGTATTCACGAGCAACACACCTGTATTAATAATACTGTACGTGGTATTTTTGTACTTACTAACTAGTTGCTGCAATTTAACTGCGTTTTATTCATAATACAAATTGAATCTGACTTGGACCATTCTTTAATTGGTTGATAAAAAGTGTTGCACAGTCAGAGTAAAAGGATATAGTAATTGCAAAAGTAAACAGTGCAAATAATCATCAATTGAAATGGAAACAAAATAAACATCCCTTTGTTTCATTTTTCGAATCACCTTCGCCTTCCACCTTATGTCCCAGTTTTACCACACTAAATTTTACCTCTCACGAATTCCACGTATCTTATATAGAATCATTTCCAGTGTTAATGTTACGATAAATTCAAGATATTTCTTTGTTTAGCCTCTGACCACTGAAAATACTTATGAGGTATATGACCATTTCTTATATGACCATCTATAATTGAAGTTCTGTTTCAGGTTCCACTATAAGCAAGTGGGTAAGGTGCCAAGGCGTGATCGGCCATGAGTGGATCTATTTCCCAGAGGAAAAGCGCCGGGTCTTGTTGGCGCACTACAATTTTTATGTGGAGAGAAGGGTGGTTTTAATGGGAATAAATTCGAAACAGCCGATTGGATCAGGTCTCTTTTAGTTAGTCCAACTTCTACCAACTTCTGGTTTTCATTTGACGCGGACATAAACGGAATTCGCAGTTTTAGGTGACAACCTGAAAAATTCTAAATGAAAAAGAAGATCATTTATTAATTAAAATCGTAGAACAAACCACACATACAGGACACGTAAACAGTAAATGGTTGTCGTAATCACGCCTCCCAGGAATTTGAATATGGCAAGTATCCATGGTAAATGATCTATGTTTTATGTCGACTGTTCAATCAAATCAAATCAAATCCTTTATTAACACATAATATTTGTTACAATTATAAATTCTAATTGTACAAATTTTGTGTCTTGTCGAATTAACTATAACTACTACTAATATAATACTGTATAAATTAATTATTATTTATTATAACTCTTGTACTACAGATATGTCAGGTAGTCGAATGTATGAAATAGTAATAACTTTGAACACTCAAAAATATATATTTAAGCATACATTGAATAATGTTGGCCAAATGGATCAAACTGTTATATATAAATTAAAATAATTTAAAACAATCAAAACTTGGAACTTTCCATATTAAGATAATCCTTTACACTGTGGAAGGCATGTGAAAGAAGAAAGGACTTTACTAAATCTTTAAATTTTGAAATGTTGTTTTCTTTTTTAATTTTTGGTGCCTCCCAATCCCTTGTATGAATGGAAATTTCCTATTTTGTCCTCAGCGTTAATATTTTTGAATGTTAAAATTAAAACCTCAAATATATAAAGGGAATGAATGGTCATTATTTTATTTTCTATAAACAGGCTTTTACATGAATGAGAGTCAGTGATACTCAATGTCAAAGTTTATCTACTGAGCGAAACGAGTTTTTGTATATAACATTTACAATGTTATATAATTTATAGCTTCAGGTAATTTAAAAAATTTTAATTTGAATATTATTTCAAATCAAATCTTGGGAGTCTTACTATTTGAAATGAATACAGGGGATGTGTTCATTCAACAAAGCCAACTCACCCTTGTTATAGAGAAGGACTGACCCTGACCCACACACTCGGGGTGGCGGGTATTGATCCCCCAGCATAGATAACAACGGATTCACTCTCCTTCATTGTTCCCGCCCTTGTTGAAGGTGAATGACACCTGGAGATATGTGGACATTTGGTAAGGCCAACTCACCCTTGGTGTAGAGAAGGACTGACCCTGACCCACACACTCGGGGTGGCGGGTATTGAGATCCCCCAGACTAGATAACACCGGATTCACTCTCCTTCATTGTTACCACCCTTGTTTAAGGTGAATGACACCTGGAGATATGTGGACATTTGGTAAGGCCAACTCACCCTTGGTGTAGAGAAGGACTGACCCTGACCCACACACACGGGGTGGCGGGTATTGATCCCCCAGACTAGATAACACCGGATTCACTCTCCTTCATTGTTACCGCCCTTGTTGAAGGTGAATGACACCTGGAGATATGTGGACATTTGGTAAGGCCAACTCACCCTTGGTGTAGAGAAGGACTAACCCTGACCCACACACACGGGGTGGCGGGTATTGATCCCCCAGACTAGATAACACCGGATTCACTCTCCTTCATTGTTACCGCCCTTGTTGAAGGTGAATGACACCTGGAGATATGTGGACATTTGGTAAGGCCAACTCACCCTTGGTGTAGAGAAGGACTGACCCTGACCCACACACTCGGGGTGGCGGGTATTGATCCCCCAGACTAGATAACACCGGATTCACTCTCCTTCATTGTTACCGCCCTTGTTGAAGGTGAATGACACCTGGAGATATGTGGACATTTGGTAAGGCCAACTCACCCTTGGTGTAGAGAAGGACTGACCCTGACCCACACACTCGGGGTGGCGGGTATTGATCCCCCAGACTAGATAACACCGGATTCACTCTCCTTCATTGTTACCACCCTTGTTGAAGGTGAATGACACCTGGAGATATGTGGACATTTGGTAAGGCCAACTCACCCTTGGTGTAGAGAAGGACTGACCCTGACCCACACACACGGGGTGGCGGGTATTGATCCCCCAGACTAGATAACACCGGATTCACTCTCCTTCATTGTTACCGCCCTTGTTGAAGGTGAATGACACCTGGAGATATGTGGACATTTGGTAAGGCCAACTCACCCTTGGTGTAGAGAAGGACTAACCCTGACCCACACACACGGGGTGGCGGGTATTGATCCCCCAGACTAGATAACACCGGATTCACTCTCCTTCATTGTTACCGCCCTTGTTGAAGGTGAATGACACCTGGAGATATGTGGACATTTGGTAAGGCCAACTCACCCTTGGTGTAGAGAAGGACTGACCCTGACCCACACACTCGGGGTGGCGGGTATTGATCCCCCAGACTAGATAACACCATATTGACTCTCCTTCATTGTTACTACTCTTGTTGAATGTTATTGAAACCTGGAGATATGTGAACATTTGGCAAGACCAACTCACCCTTGTTGTAGAGAAGGACTGACCCTGACCCACACACATGGGGTGGTGGGTATTGATCCCCCAGACTGGATAACACCGGATTCACTCTCCTTCTTTGTTACCACTCTTGTTGAATGATAATGAAACCTGGAGATATGTGAACATTTGGCAAGGCCAACTCACCCTTGTTATAGAGAAGGACTGACCCTGACCCACTCACGCGAGGAAGCGGTATTGATCCCCCCGACCGGATAACACAGGATTCACTCTCCTTCATTGTTACCACCCTTGTTGAAGGTGAATGACACCTGGAGATATGTGGACATTTGGCAAGGCCAACTCACCCTTGGTGTAGTGAAGGACTGACCCTGACCCACACACACGGGGTGGCGGGTATTGATCCCCCAGACTGGATAACATCGGATTGACATTCCTTCACTGTTACCACCCTTGTTGAAGGTGAATGACACCTGGAGATATGTGGACATTTGGCAAGGCCAACTCACCCTTGGTGTAGAGAAGGACTGACCCTGACCCACACACACGGGGTGGCGGGTATTGATCCCCCAGACTAGATAACACCGGATTCACTCTCCTTCATTGTTACCACTCTTGTTGAAGGTGAATGTCACCTGGAGATATGTGGACATTTGGCAAGGCCAACTCACCCTTGGTGTAGTGAAGGACTGACCCTGACCCACACACACGGGGTGGCGGGTATTGATCCCCCAGACTAGATAACACCGGATTCACTCTCCTTCATTGTTACCACTCTTGTTGAAGGTGAATGACACCTGGAGATATGTGGACATTTGGCAAGGCCAACTCACCCTTGGTGTAGAGAAGGACTAACCCTGACCCACACACTCGGGGTGGTGGGTATTGATCCCCCAGACTAGATAACACCGGATTCACTCTCCTTCATTGTTACCACCCTTGTTGAAGGTGAATGTCACCTGGAGATATGTGGACACTTAGCAAGGCAAATTCATCCTTGGTTTAGAGAATGTCTGTCCCTAACCCACGCCCTCGGTGTGGCGGGTATTGATCTCCCAGGCTGGATAGCACCGGATTGACACTCCTCCTTTTTTCCACCCTCTTAGAAGGGTAATGACTTCGTAGAAACATTCTCCATTATTTTAACATCCATTTAAAAGCTTGTAATTCATTCATAATAATGTAAATGTTTTAAAATTAGAATTTTATGTTGATGTCTGATGATGCCTAAATTGTAGGCGAAAGGCCTCGCATAATAAAGCATATTATTGGAATATTTGAGAATTTCTTAAATTATTTACAATTTCCAATAAAGAACTCAAAGAAGAAATGGATAATTTAGGATGTTTGTACAATTTTGAAACTGTACATGCTGATTGTAAATATTGATGAAATACAAACTATACGTTAAAGGATATAATTTTCCTAAAATTATGTTCATCATAAAAATATATACAGCTAAAGATGAAATTAAAGTCGTTAGAATAGACTGGTACTGATTTTGCTTAACGACTAATATGAAGAATAGCTAAAAAGAAAAAAAAATGGATATTCATTCGAAATTTACATTTATTTCAATAACTAGGAGACACCCCTGCAGGCTTCGCGTGCCACCCCGACGCTCGCTGAGCTGGATACACCTCGACCTTCGGCCTCGGCATGTGACTTTTGACTACAAATAATAGTAGATTACTTGTATAACAAAAAATTACGAGATTAAATTTATTTCCAGTATCTCACTCACATCACTTGCGTTGCTATCTATTTATTAGTATACCCAATGCTTGCAATACTACTTTGCATATTTCAAACGCGTTAATTTCGTCTGTTTTTGTTTACAGCTGAAGATTAAACTAATAGTATAATGTCAATCATACAAATTAAACATGTTTATTTATTTACAAAACAGCAGTTATTAATTTACTAAAATCAACCCGATGTTCTTCTTATGGATCAATCTTTTAGGGTCTGTTTCTATCCCTTAGGAGTACTTTATCAAGATGAAAATACTTTAGTTGTCCTATTAAAGTTTTAAAGAAACAGTGTACAACATTTCAGCTCTCTACCTAAATGGGAAGATTCTGAGTTTTATTACTGATGGTGATTCATACTTAGAGTTAAATACTATATAACAGATTATAAATTAAATCGTTTTATAAAAAAACTGCACAACTATTGCAGTTATATTTAACAGCACTATTGCATAGTAATAACAATAAAAAAACAGTTGTTTTTAATACTGAAGTTAAAGTACGATTAATTTTTTGTTCTTTGAATAAAATCAGCTGGCGTACAATTTAAGTTTTTTTTAGTGCGCTAACCTCAAAACTTCTTTTCAACTTGATTGAAGATTGTAAAATGGCGAATCCTGACGACACAAAAGAACGGGTGAACTATTGTCAAGTAATTGTCGAGGTTTGTGTGAAGTAGGTTATGAAGAAGATTTTAAAGTGGAAGAAAGACAGAAATGTAAACACATTTAATGGACGACATTGACTAGTTTATTTGTCTTCAAATATACCAAACAACGCCACCAACATTACTGGTAATACAAGTAAACATTTCTTTTCGTAATATGTAAGTAGGCCTAATGGACGTTTCGAGTAGATGGTAATATGACATCATTATGCTATAGGATAATTTCAGTATCATTATATTGAGTGCTTTTATAACTAAACTAACCAACAGCTGCTTCGCTAAGGGGTGGTTCTCTACGCTTCTCAGCCTCCTGCAGTTCTCATAGAAAACAAAGTTTTATAGCCTAGAAAACCCTTTAATTCTACTTTAGGTAGATGCAAAGTAGTGCAGTCATGTCAGAGTCAGAGTTATAGTAGAAATTACCTTTAACATTTCACAGTGAAAACCAAATTAGCCAAACTCTTCGTTTTTTGTTACATTTGTTTTATTAACTGATTTAAACAAATTATTAAATTGATGCCAATGTTACTGTTATGGAAAAAAGTAAATCTTAAGAGTCTGTTTCTACCCCTTGGGAATTAAATTCTAGTTTACAAGGCATCTATGATACAAAAAATAATTTCCCTCCGAAATTAATCTAAATCTGTTGATTGGTTTCGGATTATTCGTGATAAGTGAGAATTTTATATAGGTACTGTATTAAGATTAAATTAAACTTGTTTTATTTCTGTTTTCCTTATGATAAAAACCCGTGCAAAATTTACTCTCCACACTTTACCCACCTTAAACACGATTGCGCACGGTTAACAACCACTTATCTTCTAGGTTACGAAATCACTATTTCAAATTGACATCTTTTCATTTTAATATAAATTCATTTATATAACACCACTTAAGCTCTGCGTAACTGGTGGAAAAATAAATAAACTAAGAATGTGTAGCGTATATAATGTACATTTAGATTTCAACATATCAGCAGGTGACATTTTCACAGTTATGTGTTGTGAAACGTCATGACTTCGATCCAGGAATAATTTACTCTCTACTTTAAAGGACTAAATACTAGTATTGTAAATATCTTGATTGTTACCTTACTAACAAAGTAAAAACACGTATAATAAGAGTATAAATTAAAAATTTTTCCGATACAATGAATTCTTATTTAGTATTTATAAGGATTGTCTTTATAATTACTAATAATACACAAAGTGGAAAATAAATCTAGATAAAGCTTTTAAAATAGTTTCTCATACCAGATAAAGCAGTAAAACCAGATTTGTACTTTTAACCGTAATTTTACAATTTATATCACTTTCTGGGGACGGCTCGCTTGGAGTCCAAGGAAAATCTTTAAAACCAACATAAGTCATACAATAAATGTTGTATTTATTCACAATGCTATTTAAAGAGAAAAATTATTATTTTTTGGGCTTCTTTGTAGCCATATGATTAGAATTCATGTCTTGAGTTGGAGGGGGAGGGGAATTAAAAACATATGGGGCCAACCGGGCCAAGTAAATTTAGTTTCACTGTTTTGGATCGTTGTACATTACCAATGTTTAAAAATCACAGTAAAAAATGCCACTAGTGTAGAAAGTCTTGAGGTAAAAAGAAAAGTCAGTTAGATCTAAAATCAGATAAATTTATATTTTATATGCAAATTTATTTCTTTACGTATTTTGCTCAGAATTGGCCTGCATCCGTTGTGAGGAAATGTATTCGTTGAACCACGAAAAAGGTTCGAACGTTCGCTTTTGTTGCGGTAAGACTGAAGTAATCAGGGAAATATTGTTTTATAGGGTTGCATGTACTGTGAACGAAGTTCCTCCCTCAGTAGGCCTATACAAGACCCACTGTACATGTGTACTACTGTACTGGTATATTATGCAAGATTGTTGTCGCCAAATTTATCATGACAAGTAGTGCTTATTTATTTTTTTAGTATCCACGTCACGATAAATTATTTCCAACTTGAATTAAGGTCAGTAAAAAGACAGAAATGAGACAAGTATAACCTCAGTCTGTCTTACATTGTATAACAAACGGTTGGATGCAACATGCAAGGTAAACAGTCTAGACTTATCGTGACATGCCTTCAGGTGATTTCATCTGACAGAATGATGTCATTACTTATAAGTCTAAATATAAAGATTGTATACTAAATTGTTTAGAGTTACAAGTATTGTGAGATAATTTATTTTATACAACAAATCTTTTATTTTAATATGCGTTTTTAACCTTCGAATGGACTAATACATTTTTCAAAATTCTAGGCTTCTTTTGGTCTTTTTGAAGACGTATGTTACCAAGTATGAAAAAAATTAATAAAATATCCTAAACCTGGTTAAGTTTACTAAAATTATGTTCAAAATGAACCAAGGTATCCTATAAACATATTACAGTATCACAATTTTACTATCAAATGTTTTTAATAGTTGGATTTTATATTTATAAAAATAATTGTACAAAAATGAAAAAGGGCGAGAGCATGTCTAAGAAACAGTTATACATTGATAATAGAACATTCTAAGATAGCCAAAGTACTTTAAATTTATTCTAGTTTCATAAAATATACAGTACATAATAGTATATATACAGAATAAAATATGAATTTTCTTCATAAACCACATACCAAAACCGAATAAATATAGTTTTACATGCTCATGTAACATGGAATCATGCCCGGTACCACAGAATATATACAGATATTCTGTGCGGGTACCTAGGAAAGAAGACGGCAGGTATAAACAGTTTGTATTATATTATACTTGCTCTCTGAGTACACGCCTATCTCCCATTACGTCACATTAACAAAGTGACAACAGGAACAATAGAGCGTCACTCAAGGTCCCATCCCTAGAAGACTTTGCCAGAATAACGGCAGCCAAACGCCGAAGAGTCTGGACTCGCACACCTGAGTGAACTAGCCAAACCGGAAGGAGATCCTGAGTTCCGCCTGCCTCGACCTCGGACCATCATAGACGACCCTCCATAGACACAAGCCTCTCCGGCACTACCCCAGCACCCCCATTACGTCCCCCCGACCTCTTTAATGTAAGCATGCTAGTGCTTCTTTTCTGGAAGCTCTGCCAGCACATGTCTTTTTTACCAGGGTTTGTGGTTGTACCCACTATGGCCATTATAAAACAATAGTTTAACAATCTCACGCCCTCAAAGGGTTGTAAAAAAAGCATATCATGTGTAAAAAAAGGCACTTTCCAGTGCTGGCCAAACCATCATCAGCCAAGTAAGAAGAGCCATCAAGCAGACATGGGCATCAGCCCGATACTGCAACTTAAACTGGGGCTACCAAACCCCTGCCCTACGTTCTGGATGCTGGAAAAGAAACAACAAGCAACAAATATACACAAAAATACGTATTTAATTACCGTGGATTGGCATACAATCCAACTGATAAGTGGTGAATAGCTTGCTTACTATTAGAGTAAAGCTTCCGTGTGATTGGTAGATTTAGTTACCAATTAATAAAACAATCAGACCAGCTGATTTCGCCCATGTTACGTCACAGTCTACTGCGCAGTTTTGCATTGATACTACACAGACAACCAAATAGACACTTCTCTTTTTGTTCTGTGACACCGACTGTCTGTTCTAGTTACCGTAGAATTATGTACAAGGTATCAGTTCAAGTCATAATTTACAAGATAGTAGTCACTTTGTCATCTGAACACTAACTAATTGACCTTTTTGAATCGGTAACAAACAACTTTGCAGTGTGATTTTTATAAATTAATACGCGTAAAATAAAACTGAATTTTGCGAAAGGTTGAATTTTATTCGTACCAGGGCTATAGGAAGATTTGTTTGTCTGGTGTTGCTATTTTTCACTTGTCACTTGCGATCGTTCTGCTGACATAATAAATTCACGTCAAACAAAGGTCCCTACTCGCGACACGATCGTCTGGCCTTCGGGCTTGAATAACTCGAGGCTGGCCGACAACAGGTCAGTCTAGATATCTCAAGTCTGAGGGGAATCGTAGGACTGGTCAAGTGGAAAGTTTCTGGCCCCAATATTTGTACCCTTACAACACTGTCAACAATAGCTTACACAGCAATAGGAATATTACTGAAAAGAAAGTGGGAACAACTTTCAGCACACCAATCTAGAAATATGAAAACGGAAGATATATAAATAATTCACACTTTACAAAAATTAAATTACATGACACTTATGTTGAAACATGACCTAATTTTCACATCCAGGCTAGGAAGTAGATCCAGGCTGGTGTTGTGTAATATACCTCTAGATTCAACTTTAAGGGTGCTCATCCAGGCGCCCGGTTGGGCGCTCCAAAGAATTTAGTTTTATAGATTTCATCGCAACTGTAGCTATGAGTAGCTAAGAGCCTGTCTCACTAACACAAGTTGTACAAATTTACTTAACTCCCTCATCTATAGTAAACTCTAACAAATATTACTACCCTTCTCCCTCACGCAATGATAATTCTACAAATTTCAACTAAAAGTTTGTACACATATCGTTCATAGAAAAATAAATAGTTTTTTCCATTATTCTAGGTTGGTTAGTACCTTTTGTCCACTACATTTTCAAAAGTTTAATATCGAATATCGAACGGTTTCATAATGAGTTATGTACTTAGAAACGCCAAATTAGCCACTTTAGATAGCCATATCTCCGTAAAGAAGTTTTTTGATTTTTTTCTCCTTGGTAGGCTACATTTATTATTTACTAGGTGACACCCGTGCACGCATCGCGTGCCAACCCCGTCACTCGCTACGCTCGTGACACCTCGCCCTTTGGCCTCGGCATATAACTTTTTAAAAAAATTAGTAGTTTAACTCCATTTAGTAGTTATAATATGAAATTGAGCTTCTAGTAACTCACTCATTGCACTTGGCTTCCAACCGATCTATATATACAGGGTGTTCAGTAAAACTGTTCCAATAATTTGGGATGTTATTGTACACATAAAAATGAGAGCAAAAACTTCGTATGAAGGTATGTCCTAAAATCTTTAGTTTTCCGTCCATCTGTCTTTATGTGTTTTTTACATAAAAATTCATAACTTTGGATCCACTGAAGGTACAATTGTGAAACTTCACGATTGTACTACCCTATAGTAGTTCTATTTTATTTTTAGTATGAAAAAAAATCTTTACCCGTTTCAAATTGGTGGACGTTTAGTTTTTTCTAATCGAAATATGTAAACACTGACTAATTTTACAAACAAAATGCAAGAATAATGTTTTTTTTTAGCAAATCCACATTGTTTCTTTCAACAAAAACGGATTAAAAACAGCTGAGTTATGCTGAAAAACGTAAAGCAATGTTTTACAGCATTAACCAAAGGCTAGTGCTTAAGTGTGTACTTAGAACAGTTGATTTCATGTCAATGAGACTAGCCTAACACAAACTACTAAACAAAAACTATTGGACTTTTAGAAGCAAAATAAAGTTCTCTTGAAATCGTTTTAAACGCGCGAATTAGTAATGCCTTTGAACCACAGTTCTCGGCTTAGAATTGACGAACACCCTTTCTCGAGAAATGTTGCTTTAGCTTTTAATGAGGGTGATTCTATTGATAGATCGAAGACGATTTTCAGTTCTTGTGGTATTTCGATGGTTAAGAAAGTGATAAGCTACTAA
Source organism: Stictocephala bisonia (assembly GCA_035578905.1). Taxonomy (NCBI): domain Eukaryota; kingdom Metazoa; phylum Arthropoda; class Insecta; order Hemiptera; family Membracidae; genus Stictocephala; species Stictocephala bisonia. Next base: position 632,264 of record JAQJVL010000359.1, on the reverse strand, counting down.
CATGATACATAATAGAAAATATAGTGTACTAGGGGACATCCTGCACGATTCACGAGGCGATGTCATCACTTTTACTAGGGGACATCCTGCACGATTCACGAGGCGATGTCATCACTTGTACTAGGGGACATCCTGCACGATTCACGAGGCGATGTCATCACTTGCTACGTACTAGGGGACATCCTGCACGATTCACGAGGCGATGTCATCACTTGCTACGCTCGTTTGATTTTTTTAGCCTATTATTCTTCTTTACATTGAAGGTTAAATGTTCAAGAATAAACTCAAATGTCAAGTTGCATCATCTAAAGCTCTCTTCGCCGAAGTTTGAAGCAAAAATCTCAAACACCACCAAACGGTACTGAAAAATGTTCAGTAAAAATTTACATTGTGGTAAATGTTCAAGATTACTTTTCGTGTGGTTATAAGAAGATTAAAATTAACTTTGAACACATATATTTCGTTATGATGTATCTTAGAGGACCCTTTGTGTATAAACAGGGCAAAATAAAGTTTGAACACGTATATTTCGTTATGATGTATCTTAGAGGGCCCTTTGTGTATAAACAGGGCAAAATAAAGTTTGAACACGTATATTTCGTTATGATGTATCTAAGAGGGCCCTTTGTGTATAAAAAGGTCAAAATAAAGTTTGAACACGTATATTTCGTTATGATGTATCCAAGAGCACCCTTTGTGTAAAAAAGGGCAAAATAAAGTTCTTTAAATAATTTAAAGCTGCCTTTAAAAATATATAATACATAACTTTTTGTTTCGCGGTATTTTAACCACATAATATGTATAAATCAATAAAATTTTATTCGTGGAGGACACACACACGACTGAACTAAACAATGCATGCTTGAAATTGGAATGTTATTATTGGAATGTTATTGGAATGTTGGAAGACTGATTGTCATCTTGTTTATAATATTTTATAAACAAGATGACAATCAGTCTTCCAAATCATTTAATGAAGTCGGGTGGTTGGTCCGGCGCCCCAAATATTAAAAAACCCCTTTGTTATTACTCAGATTTTGGCAAGTTTTCATGGTCCAAAATGGCCTGGCCTTGTTGTTTTTTAAAAACTGTCAAAATTCATTCAACGGTATTTGGCTTTTCTTTTACAGATTGTGTTATTCAACACAAATGTTTGTTAGATATTTTGTCTTACGCGTTTTCGAGAATCACATACAATGTTGTTATGGCCTGAATTTTTTTCCTCGTGGATGAAAATCTATGTAATCAAATCTATTTAACATAGTCTTGTCAGTTCTTAGTAGAAAGAAATATATAGTTGTGTTAAGGATTAATCGATAACCTATTGAATTACTCGTTCGAACTGACAGACCAGGTCATGAGAGAAATTCTTCACAACTGTACTTGGTGTGTTTCCCTTGTCATTACGTCGACTCAGCTGTGCTTACTCACGTGTGGAGTGCCACTGCCTCCATGATTTGACACGCCACAACTGTATCTCGGCTTGCCAAACTCTCACCGGCCCCTTGCGTGAGGAATGTCTCCGAAAGCACGACTTGCCGATATATTTAGCCGTGATTCATTTTTAGCGCGGCCACCGCCGCAACTCCTGTGGCACGCTGCCCGATCTGCCACTGCCCTTTTCAGGAACTAGAGGCAATCCAGCGGTGCCTTGATTTGCGCTGCAAGATGGGTACCTGATTTCCTACGTGGTTTAAACGTAGATTGACAGCTATGTTCAAACCTACACAGTCAGATACCCACATTGAGGGGTGGAATTATGCCTTATTCAAAGAAATTTACATAGGCTCTTTTAAGTTATAAAACTTATCAAGATGAACCCAATAATAAAAGGAACATATGAGTTTTTTCATTATTAATTTAAGTTTTTGTAACTAGACTTTTTACTGTCTCATTACATTCACTCCAGAAAGTAAATTTGATTTTCCCAATTGAATTACAGATATTTTGAAATTATTTGGGGATCGTAGGTGATAGGCTCTTTTCTCAGTTGTTTAACACCAACACGGTATCCACTCAATGATCACCATCGACGTGGTCCCCACTAGAGAAATCTGGGTTGTCCGTGTGGGCTAGTTGCCAGGGTCCGGGTGTTTGGTAGCAGGGTGGTCAGTTTGCCGACAATTAGACCAGTGTTACGTGGTGTTGGGAATCCATGCTAAGTTTTGGTCCCCTTACTTGACCTATTGGGTTGATGAACATGGTCCATTCTAAGGAAAATTTGACCTTAATTAGTAACAATGACTACAATCGTTCGCCACCATCTTGACGATCGGCGTCTTATTAAAAATTAAAAACAAAAAGTAAACGTGATGATCAAATATGCCTATAGTTTCCTAATAATGAGTATCTCTTAACTATAAAATGAAAGTGCCCAAATAAACTTGCTTGGGCTAATTGCTCTGGAAAAAGTAGATTGACATACCTTTTATTGTGTCTTAAAATCGACGGACTTTCAGATAATTCAAGAATGAAAAAGTCAATGTGTTCCACGTATAGATGGGAGGGCTGTATAAAATCAAATGTCTCCCTTTGATCGTATATAATTGAGGTCAACTTATATTAGGGATGAAGGGCCGCAAAGGTGAGAGAGCCTGTTCAATGTTCGACATTTCACAACAATGTATAATATATTAATCTTATGTCGTTTTTCTCCTGAACACGAATATAATCAGGGCCAACCGGGGGGGGGGGAAGGGGCAGATTGCCCCGGGGCCACACAGACTTAGTTCAGAGGGGGCCAGATTTCATGCAAAAAAAAAATAAATAAATAAAATACTTAATAATATAGAACATTTAGGCCTGTATCAAAATATCAAAAGTGATATTAGGCCACTCTATCAAAAGTTATAGAGTACTGCAACTTTTTTTACTTTCTTTCTACTATAATGTTTCCTTTAACATTTTAAATTTACTAGTTATTATGACATGGATGTTCGTAAAGGCATTTTACCAAAATATGACGTAGATCTTAATGAAAAGTGGAGCTTTTATATACACCGTTAATAGACAAAACATCTTCATTATTGTTCAGATTTGTAAACTCCTTTTGAATAATATTTATTTTGAGACATTTAACTTGTTATAACCCTTTTATTTTCGGGTTTAATTTAACCGAAAACTGTAACAAGAACAAGGGTGGTATTCTCAACATATTCAATAGAGTAGCTCTTGATTAAAAATCATTTATGCCCACGTGCGGATTGTTCCCAAACAAATAGCATGATTGATTAATGTTGTCATACATTAATGTAATCAATATATGACCTATCATAATTGTTTTCATAATTTTTTTTACTGTCACTGGCGAACGAATAAGCCTTATATATTTTTGACAATCATTAATACAGTATTTATTTATTGGTTATTACGTGCTAAGCGAAATTGACTATGATTGAACCACTGTACGTCTATTGTTGAGCGGGTGTTTGACACCACTGTCACTGTACGGACGTGTTCACTGTGATGATGTACATAAATGATATAGGGCCTAGTGTCCAATTGACAGATACAAATTTCACTATGCTGAGAAAATTGAGTTGGTACAAAATGCATTTTTATGCCTGTGAAATAAAAATTGAATAGCTTTAAAGTTTAGCACAAAGACAAACTAAAATCACAAATATAAACTAGATGTTTTATTGTCCAACATCAATAAGCTACGTAGCCAGTGGTCTACAACCTGTTTTGAAAACAATAACATAACCTCAACTCTCAGCTGACTGTTTTTTTAAGCACCAGATGTTCGCGCTCGCCAAATTATTTTACTTCCTAAACATTCGGCCACTCTCAGTCTAAGCTTGCTCTTTAGCTAGCAAAGCCAAGTGACCAATACACATTTATTGGTCCCTCCCTTCCTCACCCACAGCTAATATCATCGGCAAGGATTAGGGTTGCCGTACGACTGTTTGTATTTTACATTCTATGTCCGTGTTCGTACTGTTCAAAGGAAAAACCTGTTAGATGTCCGAATTTTTCGTTCTTTCAGTATTAAAAATATATTTAAAAAAATTAATATTGTAAAAAAGACAAACTAAACATGTATTACTATTACTTTGGCCAATCGACAATCGTGAGAAGTTGTGTGATGATTGATTATGACTCATATACTATGCACTATCATTATACTATCACACACTTCCCTCCCCTTAAAAAAAGAAGAATTTTTTTCAACTCTTGGACTTAGCCGAAAATAAGTGCCAACATTTTGAAAGGGTGTTGGAGTTTGCTTTTTCTCAACCCGGTACTTCGGCACCAGTTGAACGATTTTTTCACCTATGTACTGAGTAACCTTTGGTCGAAGTTATTCTGAGCATCAAAGTTAACAGTGACATGTCATGGATTGATTTTTTTGAAACCCTTAAAATAATGGTTCTTTACTTTAAAAAGTAATCTCTTCAGAAAAATATGACTGGTTTCAGCCTTCAGTCAGGACAACTAGTACAAGTTATGCCTAAACATCCCCCTCCCCCCAAGAACCCCAAGTATACTGGTGTCCGTATTTTTCTATGAAAATTTACGCTAACCCTAGCGAGGATGGCTCCTCAACTGGCGATCGAAGAGCTGCTGCGCCCAACTATACAACTGACTATGGATTGCTTAGTTCGTTACTCGTGCCCACGTAGACGTCATCCCTATTTGTTTATTATTAATTTAGTATTAAAGAATATCAGTTTTGTTTTAAGAGATTGATGTTATTGTAGCGGTAATACTTCAGGAAATGTTTAAAAAGTATATAACAATTAGAGAAAAATTTACTGGAGCTTCGCAGCTAGCCCTGAGAAAACGTCCATGAACAAGAATCTTAATTACAATAGTAATCTAATGAAAGAGATTGTAAGAATATTGCAGAATGTGCTAAAAATAAAATATCAATTATGTATATTTGACAATCACAGTAATGGAATTTGTTTTGAAGTGAAGGAAGGGGTTACATGGTAAACTTTGTCCCGAGCCACCAAAAGTCTCTGGGCGACCCTGAGTATAATATCAACTTTTTCATATTCCTACGACGTTCATATTCCTACGACTCAGACATTCGACGAAAAAGTGGGTTTCATTAGGTTAGGTTAGGTGAGGTTATGCTAGGTTACGAGAGGTTATGACAGGTTAGGTTGTGGTGGTAAATTTAGTTAGGGGGTTGGTTAAAATTAGCTTAGGTTAGATTAGGTTAGGTGAGGTTATGCTAGGTTACGAGAGGTTATGACAGGTTAGGTTGTGGTGGTAAATTTAGTTAGGAGGTTGGTTAAAATTAGCTTAGGTTAGATTAGGTTAGGTGAGGTTATGCTAGGTTACGAGAGGTTATGACAGGTTAGGTTGTGGTGGTAAATTTAGTTAGGAGGTTGGTTAAAATTAGCTTAGGTTAGATTAGGTTAGGTGAGGTTATGCTAGGTTACGAGAGGTTATGACAGGTTAGGTTGTGGTGGTAAATTTGGTTAGGAGGTTGGTTAAAATTAGCTTAGGTTAGATTATAAGTATTCACGATCAACTTATACCAGACTAAACCTTCTTTTTGAAAATATATCTCAGTTACTATGCCTCGTATGAAGAATTTGACATATTCGTGTTCAGGCGACAAAACTACATACATTATTGTAATATACATAGGTTTTGTGTAAATATGTCATTTTCATATTTGTCAAATACAGGTGTTTGAAAAATTTCTTCGAATTTATGTTTGTGGAGCTGATATTACAAAAAATCATGAACATTGGGACTCCATATTCCATATTTACATAAATGTTTCTGTTCTAGATTCTTGGTGATGCTAAACTCTTACATCTTGTCTACTGCCGGTGGCCTAAGGCTCATTGGGTTTCATTCTTCGTCCTTTTTTAGCCAACATGTTAAGTTCAAGACAAATGAACACGTTTGATCATGAATACAACGTAAATACAAATTATATTTAAGTTTAACCATACAAATCGTCCACATCTGTTCTATGATAAACTAGGCCTTTGTGCAATTTTGCACGATACTACTCTTTCGAAAATTATCTTCTCCGGTAGAGGAGATTTGTAGCAATCACCGCTGCTGACAAAACGTTCCAGATTTTCCGGGACAGCATAGAATAGTGAGAATTTTTAGAATGTGTGTCGATAATGCCTAGCCGTAAAAAATAAAAATAGAATCCACAAAAATATTTCTGTAAATAATATGAAATTTAGTGATCCCACCCAATGTTTATGATTTTTTTTGTAATATCAAGTCCACAAGTATAAAAACCGAAATAAATTTGTTCAGTAAAAATATTAGGCCTATTATTGACAAATATGAAAAAAAACCATATTTACACAAAAACTATGTATATTACAATAATATATGTAGGTTTATCACCTGAACACAAATATGACATCAAATTCCTCATACGAGGCACAATAACTGAGATATTCCAAAAAAGAAGGTTTAGTTTGGTATAAGTTGATCGTGAATACATATTGCCAACCTAATCTAACCTAAGCTAATTTTAACCAGCCTCGTAACCAAATTTACCAACCCAACCTAACCTAACATAACCTCTCTAGGAGGTAAACCTAGCATAACCTCACCTAACCTAAGTTAAACCTAATGTAGCCACCTTTTTGTCGAATGTCCCAGTTATAATTCGTTAATTCAATTTGTCGGCAGACAAATTATTCCGAGTATATTAGCACAGTTATGGAATTCATTCGATTTCTTAAATTCAAATAACATATAAACAAAAAGTAAAGAATCACGCAGGTGCATCTAACATCCATAGATTGCTGTATAGTCTGTGTCTGACTTAGATGCACAGAATCCAAGTAGATCGGGGAGTCCTATTTGTTATCAAGACAATGTTATTGAAATGAACCATACCAAAATTATTTCTGATCAACCGTTTTGTTAATAGCTATTGTATTGGACCGATTTATTTCTTATAATTCAAGGTCTTGGTATGGTAATGACCTCGGGGTGCGAGCGGGGTGCGACAGGTTCGACACAATGACATTGTTTTGGCAATAGAGGATTAGGACTGCCTTGGCTAGGGTTGCCATACGTCCGTATGTTGTACGGACTGTTTTTATTTCACATTCTATGTCCGTGTTCGTACCGTTCAAATGAAAAACCTATTAGATGTCCGTATTTTTCGTTCTATTAATATTAAAAGTATATATTTAAATATTTAATATTGTAAAAAAATACAAACATGTATTACTATAATTACTTCAGGAAATCGTCAAACGACACTCGTGAGAGGTTGTATAATGTATCACATACAGTACTATGCTCTATTATTATAATACTGTTACGGTGAGTGCCCCTTCCCACCTTATTGTTTAATGAGAGAGGGGGAGAATATGGTTCGGCACGGTGGAGATAAGTACTCAGCAGTCGGAGAGTTGGAGTCCGAGGTGCAGCACAAAGAAGACGGGGTCGCGCGTGAGCTGGCGGTACGTTGGGTGGTCAGGACGGAGGAGGTTGGCGGGTGTTAGATAGGGAATTTTTGTAAGAGGGTGGTTGCTAGAGATAGGGTGTGTTTACAATTAAATTGTCTATGAAGAGTCTGTTTGGTCCATCGTTGAGTCTTCCCATGAAGATGTCTACATAGATGTCGAACAACCCTGGAGGCTGCCAGTCAAGCGAGTACGCTCTTGGTAGGAACAAACCCCCGTTACGCCCTAACACTGGAAGGGTGTGACAATACCATACACCTCCCTCCCCTTTAAAAAAGTGTTTCAACTCTTGAAATAAAGTGCCGAAAATAAAGTGTGACAATTTTGAAAGAGTGTTGCAGTTTGCTCTTTCTCTACTCAGTCTTACAGCACCAGTAGAATAGTTTTATTCTAATGAAAAATGTCTGGACACCCGATCGAATTAGTGGAGATATTAATATCTTCAGAAAAATTTGACTGGCTTCAGCCTTCAGGCAGTATACCAGTACAACTAGCACAAGAGATGCCTGAACAATTATAACAATTTATTGAATTCTGCCGAGTTAACTTAAACTTAATGAATGGCTTCTTTAAAGAAAAAAATAACTGTCTGTTAATATTGTATTATTCTGTAATCTTAAATTAAAATATAGTTGTAATATTAATATTATGTATCACTAAGTCGTTAATTATTTTCCCCAATTAACAACCCGAATCGCATTAATAAAATTCGTAAAAAACCCTTTTCAAAATACCCCCCCCCTCCCACCAGACCCCCGGTGTCCGTATTTTACTGTGAAAATGTATGGCAACCCTACTGTAGCCGCTTGGTCTACCTGTATATCTGAATCAGGCAAAAACTATACCAGTCTGTGCTGGATGATCTAAATCGGTAGATATTATTGAACAAGACCTTCTAGGTGGATGTTGTATGCAACATAAAGCAACCGGAAGTAAGCTCGCATTCACACATGACAATGCATGTAAAGTACATGGTCAGAGTGAGCATTGTTTGTCGGAACCGGAACTGAATCAACTCACTCTACAGGCACATTATGTAAACACATTGGACATATTTCCTAATAGCTACAACAATTAACAGACTTTCGATAGGAAATGTCGTAATAATGACTGTTGTTGATAACTAACTGTTTTTTTTTCTTTCTATTTGAAACTATACACAGGGATGGATTTAGCATTTTGGAACCCCTAGGCCCAATAATTTTTCCGCCCCCTAGTCTGGTTAAAGTTACGTTCCTAAAAACCTTTATTAAATAATTTTATCAGGGCTTTATGTTGATTGCTTAAACACCACTCCACTATGGAATTTTATCATTGAAATTTTTTGAGGAATTTACATGGTTCTGGGCTTAACAAAATACTGTTAAAAGTATTAACAAAATATTGGTTAGTAACTTTGGTTTTGCTTAATTTAGTCATTTGGGCAAATAAATATGAAATTCTGTATTACATTATAAAATAGATTTAACACAGCTTACATTTTAAGTATTTTGATAACGTAACACAAAACTATGTTTTAAAGTAAAACTAGACATTTGTATGTACAAATAGTAAATTGTACTGGTTTAAAAAACGAAGTATTTCCGTTCGATTAGAATACCAAACGTGAGAAAAGGAGTACTGTTCAAACTATTCCAACAGTCTAATATGTAAAAAACGTAAACCACGCATGTAAGTAAGTTCGACTTGAGCTGGAATACTTTGAAGTACAAGGTTCAATACTGTGGAATACAAAGGTTCGAGGTTCAAGAAAACTTAGCCGGGTATTCATCACTCCAAATAAAAGCATTATTAGTCAAAGATTTGTTTGTTTGTGTATTTATTTTACTTTTTTTAAATCCATTTTAAACTTCATATATGAATATTGAAGGGAAAGCCGGGCAAACGTTATTTATATTGATATTTAATATTGAGGGACGAACGATAAACGTTCCGTTCCGCGGAGGAATTCGAGGTTATGTTAGCACAGAGAGAATGAATCGGAAAAATGAGCCAGCGCCACGGAACAATCTGTAGTTATTTCACTTATTTGACGTCACTATTTTTTTATAAGACGGTCACCCTCCTCTATAGACACAGGAGTTGCATAAGGCTGGCAGTGGCAATATGATGCGTACCGCTCGACGACATCCCTACAGCCGGTTCTCCCGTGTTTGAGATAGATGTTGTAACGAAGTTGATGCATAGTGTTGAAACATAGTTTAACTTTACCAACAAATATTTGTTCCAATGAACTTCAAAATTAGAATGCTTTATTAGCCTTATGTTTTTTAATCAACGCAAAAAACATTTAAGTTGTGGCTATTTATTTTTAGATATTAAAAAAAAATTGTTTTCCCCTCGGCCGTGCGCCCTGAGACCTTGCACCCATAGGCCCGAGCCTATTGGGACATCCTGCCCTGTTTATACAATACAGTGCAGTAACAAAATTGTATATCAACAAGGTAAGTAAGCACAGAGAAACAACGTAACGGAAAGTGAGGTTAGTTCACAATGGAACATTCCCAAGAGGATGATGAGAGTTAATTAAAGTCATTCAAAAGGTCCCTCTTTCTCTTCTTTAGTCGTCTGTGTCTCCCACTTCTGTACAGGTGACAGACTGTTTGTGATTATAAGTTCTTTTGTCTCTTATCTAATTCATGTTTGAAAGGTATCTTGAGATCTTTGTCTAGGCCCACTGGTTGGTAACTAATGTAGTATGGACGACTTGCCTATGTCGTAATGTTTTTAACAAAAAATTAGCAGTTTATTTAAATTGTTTTTATTTTTTTAACTCAAATATTATGTTAGAAAATAAACAGACTACAAATACCTCATAATACAAGTATGATTATAAGTTTTTAAACATAACAAAGCAAAGTACAGTATTATAAATTAACATAATCAATGGATTTCAATGTCTGGGTTTAGTTGAAAACAAAGTGTTAATGAATTCTTTAAAATGTTCTCTCACAACACATTGTTTCTTTTAAAAACAATTAATTGTCTTCACATTGTAGCCAAGCCAAATTGTCTTGAATTCCTTCATTTATTTGTATTTCACCTCATTCTACACTCAGTAGAAGAGCTGCAGCAATTCTTTCTTCTTCTCTTTACTTCCTGGTAAACAAACATACAGGGTGAGTTAAGGCAGTTACTCCTAACTAAAATCTTTCTTAAATACGCAATTAAATTAATGTTAGCTATCCCACATTAAATTTAGAGTGTTTCATTGTTATTAGGGATCACTTGGAGGCCAAGATCTAGAAGTAAACTTTTAATTATGAACATGTCCAATTGATATGTCAATAACACTGCCATTTCAAGCTGAAAATGATAGTGCAATCAACACTTAAAAAGGATGTGTTACTCTTTAGTCATTAATTATTTTGTTATTTTATTTAATTGGTCATCGCTATATAAATTTGGTCTTGTTTTAGCCATGGTAAAGCAGTTTTAATTAGAAAAATACATAACTATAAAATAACAAAATAATTAATAACTAAAGTTTAACACATCCTTTTTAAATTCTGGTTGTATCATTTTCAGCTTGAAATGGCAGTGTTAAATGACATACCACAAGACCAGTCCCCATTTAAAATTTTGAAATTGAATCCTAGATCTTGAACCCTGTGATCCCTAAAAACATTGGAATAAGTACTCTAAATGTAATATGGGTTAATATTAATTTAATGGCATTTGCAAAAAGCAAATCCATCATAAACGTGGAAAAGTTAGGGGGTAACTGAATTTTAACTCACTTTGTATATTACATGATGTAAAAAAAAAAAAAAAAAAAATAATAATAATAATTAAAAACAATATATAACAGGAGTAGCCTTAACCATCAACTGGTAGCCTTGGTTTTGAAACATGTAACAGGTATCCTGAGATGTCTGAACAGCCCAATATATGAATGTACTAAAGGATTATACCGTATAGTATACGGTATATAATTTATAATTATGTGTCAATATATGTTATGATTACATTTGATATGTATTTTGACATGGATATAGTTCGTTATTATTAAAAATTCAAAATGTGGATGGTAAAACAACTTTAAGGGGTTGAAAAATGCAAAATCATTATAAATTTCTAAATTGAATGAAACACAAACCTTTTTTCTGTTTTTTTTAAAAACAAATACTCAATATTTTGTCTTATATTTTTTTTTTGACAAATAATATATGTCACTTCATTTAAGGCATTAATCATTTTAAAAGGAAATAATGATGTTTAACTTAAAAAAAAAAATAATAAACGAACACATACCCAAAATAACACAGTAAAATAGCAAGATTCTAGTAATTTTTTTATACAATACAGTATATGTCTTAAAATTAAATCTTTTACCGTACTTGTTATATCATTTCATTGATTATTATAATCAAAGATAATACTATGTCCATTAAACCTGAAAAATACTTTCATTTTTGGATTAATAACAAAATGAAATGTTATACAGTACTTGTAAAATAGCCACATAGTTCTTTTAAAGAATTTAGTTTACCTTAATTCCTTAATAACTATCACACGCAATTGTTATTCTATCATCTTCATTACTTAAAAGATCATTATATAACAAATTTTCACAATAAAGTTTTTTTTCTTTTGAAGCAATTTCTTTTGAACAGTTTAACGTATCCTGGAGTTTCTACCCACCAAACCCTTATATTTTTTATTTCACTACAAGTTTATTTTCTCTCTTGTACAAAAATACGTGAGGCAAGACAGAATTAATTTAGAAAGATATAAAAATTAGGAAAATTAAAATTGTAGGTAGGTTGTTGAAACACCCAGGATACCAGTCAAGGGATAAAATGGACAAAATAAACCAACAACACTCAGTCATTAAGGCAGATGCAGTGTTGTCACTCTATCTTTAACTAAATATTGTTATGTTATAAAGTTATTTGAGAGGAACTGTTACTGATTGGGTTTACTACTTATAGGAGGAGAATACATGAACAGAGTTTTGGGTTTTTCCACCTACAAGACTTGTTAGTGCTCAAACATTGCCAAGATTATAATGTTGAAAAGTATCAACCACAGTACACAGCCTCCCCAGTTACTAATAAAACACTTCTCATCCAATTCCGTATTGTCATGAGATTCTTCTACGGGAAAAAACAAGCATCTAACTTTTAAACCAACAGAAGCTGCTGTTGATTTAAATCTCTCTCAGAAGGACTTGGTTCTATCAATCCAAGTTCAAACTTTTATTGAGAAATGGAACTGGTGTATGACATTAGATCAGTTATATGTCTGCGGAAAGTTTAGTGAATCACTGTCCACTTTGTTCTGCCTTGGAATTATTGCCAGACTGAATAGGATAGAAGAGCAAGTAATTGAATGGTTGGTGAATTTGACTTGGCTTGGTATTTTTTTTTCTCTCTTTGGATTTTTTATTTTTTTTAAAAAGAAAGATAAGAGTATTTTTTCAACATTTTTATATTTAAGAATGAAGCTGGCTCTGAAGGCAAACAAGATATAGTATCACAACAACGTAATTTTTTCCATAAATAATTTAATTTTTTTAATACTTGTGTTCCATAAAGTATAATTTTTGATCAGAATAATTTACTTGAAACCGTTAAAAAGCAGAGAAATAATATTGTTCAAGTTAGTTACTTTGAAATTCAAATGACCGCTACACTGGAAAGTATAAACCTTTCAAAGTCTGGTTTGCGGCAATTAATTCCTTTTGAATAGACCTTTCATTTGATACTAAACTCAGCCTAAGCTTACATTGAAGATTTTCGTTCAACTCTTCACAGAAAAGATGAAATGTCGCTAATGGCGTCAAAAAGTGTAATTTTTATAACTATGATGATGTATAAGATTTCACTTTTACAAGTAAAGTCTTACAACAGTTTTGGAAGCGTTTCCATATTTTTTTCTATCTTGTATATCAACTATTTAAAATGGGTTACCAGCAATAAATGGCAAAAAATAACTCCCATGTTTAAACTAATGGATGGGGGGTCAATACCATGTAGTGTATGGGCGGCAAGTTGGAAATTTGTTGTGTAAAAATGTGGTGTGTAATTATTAACAGATTTTTTAGAATGTAACGGAATTTTATAATATTTTTCACAATGAAACGTAAAAAATAAATTAAAAAGGTCAGTTTTATTGCCTTTAAAAAGTACATAAAACACTGAAAATAATCTAATAATACTAATTTTCAAGCTCTTCTGAGTTTTGTTAAACTGTTGTAAACTAAATAGTAACTTTCAAAACAAAAGATATGCAGTATTACGTTAAATCATTGGTTATTGAAAAATACTGTAAAAATCAGGCTGAAATGAAATTCACTTTGCAGCTTTTTAAGAATATTTCCACCCCAAAAGGACACTGAGTAAATCATACATTCGATCAAGATAGGTTTCACATGACTGTATATAGTTGTTGTAGTCAAGTTTTAACATTCATATTTATAGAAGACTTGCTAGACCCGGCCACGCTTTGCTGTTGTTTACTGCAACACTTAGCAACACACACAGTTCAGATCATTTACATAAATCAAACGAGAATTGGTCCAAGGATAGATCTATATGGGACTCCTTGGTTGGGCACACATCAGGATTTTTAACGTGCGGCGTCGCTGCGTGAACACACATATATATATATACGGTTGCCGGACCTGACGTTGATGTTGCAACTGAAAACGTGCCGTAGTTCGCCCTAGAACCGCACATTCAGCGGTATAGACCCACCCACCCACCCATACACATACAGTGGTATTAGTCCGATACTAACTACTAGGGATATATAGTATTAGTATTGAATTTATAATATTTAAAATAAATGGTTCCAAAGAATTGTTACAAACTTTTCTCCATATTGAACACTAAAATATCAAAACTTTGAAAATTACCAGTTTGATTCACAAATTTGTTTTTTTGCCATAACTAAAAAACTAGTCAAGTTAGAGACATGCGGTTGTTACTAAAATATTTTAAATTATAATTCACATCTTTTCTAAAAATTTAATCACAATTTTTAAAGCGATTTTTGTATGTTTTTTGTCTATTAAAATAAAAAAAATACTAAAATTTCAAAAAAGTGAAAAATGATCTGGAGATAATAGTTAAATACACCTACATACCAAATTTCATAAAAATTGATCCATCCATTTCAGTGAACTGCACATGCATACATACAGACAGACACACACATTTTTTTCTTTGAAAAACCACTTTTTTGGGTTCAGGGGACCCTAAAATGGATTTTTTGACCAACTTGTAAACACATTTTTGTGGACAATCACAATATTTTCTATATGCTAACGCATATTGAAGAAAGTAAAATATATAGATATTTTATCTGAAATAAAGTAATTTGCAGTTGGTTTCACAAATAAACATCAGCTGGTTTATACTTACAGAACATGATTTTGAATGCAAAATATGCACATGAGTTAGCTGGTAACAGTAGCACTTTTTCAGCACTACATTTATTTTAATTTGTGAAATCTAGGTAGGTCAGAAAATGCTTGAAATACTCTGTTCATGTTTACAATTTTAGGACTCTTGTACATAAATGCAAAATGTTGTGTAAAAATTTCAAGTGAACCCATTCACTACTTTTCAAGTTTTCTTTACACTAACTTACGGGAGTTTCATTTTTATTCATATAAAGACCAATCATAAAAAACCTTTATACGAAGAAAGTAATATTCTTGAATAAATCACCGAATGAATAATGCAATTAATTAGGTTGCAGTTTACGAAAGTGGGAGGATTACAGCTGGCAGCGAACTTACATAAAGCTATCATCACAAAACAATCAAGTTTGCAACATTACCGGTGGGATTTTAACAATGTTGGCAGTGAATCTGTGCATTCAAATGTCAATGAACAAGGTGACCATGTAGCTATTTTGGCGATCTTACTCATGTTATTAGTCTGTCTTGAAGATTCACAAAATATAAAGTATAAATTGAGAGGTTTTAAAATAGTTTTCTCTATTTATAGTTGTTATAGTTTGTTAAAACACAGCTTCATAAGCTAAAAATGTTCTCAATTCGATCTCAATGAGAGTCATAACAAATGTTGAAAGGGATCAGTTGATACCACCAGCTGTTCGTTTGTCTTTGGGCATTAATGACACTTTCTAAGGAATAGGCGACTTCAGTTTGTAACAGTGCCTGCACTCGCTCATCTACTAGATGGAATCTGGATTCCAAATCCAAATTCGCCCATAACTTCATGATTGGCCTTGTACCCTGCAACATTAATTATTGACTACTTACAGTCTAAGAATGAAAATGAAGATACAATGCTTCCATGGAGACTTGGAAAAATTCCAGCAACGATTGCCACCTGCAACAATTGAAAACATCGTCCACCTATTGCAGGCAATGCATATCTATCCTATGCTCCAAATTTTAAAAACTAAAAGCGACTTGCTGTCATTGAATCCTGACTTGCATTAATTGAAGGACCCTTGAGATAGATACCTTAGGGTGTTATTTTTTAAAAATTAGTTTGATCTAGAGCAGAATATATCTTTAATGGCAAGATTATAATGTTGAAAAAGTAAGAAGGGGAGTAAAAGGCGAATTCATATGTACAACATTTTGCCTAGTACAGTCCTAATACGGTTTGATTTTGTCCAGAGGTTTTAATTCTTATAAATGTTAACATATTTTACAACTGTATAAGAATCAGTCATAAATATTTTTTTCATGAAGGTTAATTGATGCTCAAATTAGTTATAAAAGTGTAATAAATTAAATTGCAAACTTTGGAAAGGATAGCACTGCAGCTGGCAACAAGTTTACAGGTAGCAGTCATCCCAAAACATATTGTATGCAACAATGTTGGCATTGAATCTGATAATTTATGTGGCAATAACCAAGGTTGACCACTTAGTTATTTTTAAAATCTTAACTTACTTATTTGTCGACCTTGAAGAGGATTGCATTTTTTCCCTAGTGTCCCTCTTCCACCCAAATTTATTGCCCTGGGATTTATAGCCTTGGGAATTCAAGACAACTAATGTTTTCAGGCCAGCATTGATTTAGCTCTATGTTCCCTCCGCATTCTCACACACAGAGCAAGCAGGCAGAACAGGATTTAAGCTGTACCTATACATACAGTTACAAACAGGCTCTCCCCTTCATCTTTTATACACAGTATGCAGCAGAATAGGCGCTTGCTTACCGTATTATTAAGTGGTTAGATGAAAGAATAAGTATATGTTTGTTGTCAAAAAAGAGCCAATTGGTATTCTTGGAAGTCTCCAGGAATTTCACAGAGGAAGAGATAGGTAGGGATATTTCCGCTATACCGGAAGGGAAAACAGCCGGTCTAGACGGTATCTTTCCGGAATTTCTGATGCATTTACAATTCTGATGCATCAATACATGCACTTAGTAAAGTGAAACAATGGCTTCAAACTGTCTATAATACGATACTAGTTACAGGCAATTTGCCAAAAGCATTTAAGCGTTCAAAAGTAGTAGCTGTTCTGAAGCTTGGCAAAGTGAACCCTGAACAAGTGAAAAGTTACCCCTCTATATCTTTTCTTAGTGTTTGTTATAAGTTGCTGGAAGGACTGTTACACAACAGAATATCACCCATTCTTGATCCTAATGTTCCATTTGGGCAGGCTGATTTTTGCCCTGGCCGAAGTTGTTGCGACCAGATCCTGGCTCTAACATCATTTATTGAGAATGGGTTTGAAAACAAGCTAAAAACATCTGCAACTTTTGTTGATCTCACACACAGTATGGATCAAAGGTTTGTTAATAAAGTTTTACAGCCTCCTTTCTTGTCCTTTCCTTTCGCAACTACTAGAGCCAATGCTCAGTGCCAGGCTAATAAAAGTTTATATAGGTCGTGAAGAAAGCTCATATCGACAGCTGAAGGATGGTCTCCCACAGGGGTCCGTACTTGCTCCAATTTTATTGAACGTGTATACTGCTGACATTCCAATTACCAAGTCAAGAAAGTTTATATGTGCAGACAATATTGCTTTAGCTTATCAACATAAGGACTTCACAACTACTGAAGAAACACTCACAAACAATCTTGCAACACTCGAAGAATATTTTAGAACCTGGAAGCTGAATCCTAACCCATCAAAAACCAAAATAGTCTGCTTCCACCTAAGTAATCGACTAGCTAATAAAAAATTAAACATCTTTCTAAATGGTGTAAAACTCTACCACAATGATCATCCACAGTACCTGGGAGTAACGTTTGATCGAGCGCTGAGGTTTAAAAGCCAACTTAAAAAATAGCAGCTAAAATTAAAACCAGGACAAATGTACTGCATCATATTGCTGGAACAACTTGGGGAGCCAACGTACACGTCCTGCGTACTACTGCTTTGTCACTGGTTTATTCGGCTGCTGAATACAGTGACAAATATAGCGCACATACAAAAGCGATTGATGTCCAACTTAATACAGCCATGAGAGCTATTAGTGGTACTCTCATGGCAACTCCACTACCTTGGTTCCCGGTGCTGTGCAATTTAGCTCCTCCAGAAATAAGACGTCAGGAGGCACAACGTAAAGAATTTAATAAGATCTTGAATGCCCCGCACCTTTCCATTAACCATGATCTCCCACGTTAGTACGATCGCTTAAAATAATGAAACCCACCTCTCTTTCCCACCCACCCACGAAACCCACGTACTGCTTTCCAGTTGAGCAGATCAAATCTCTCACCCAGTACTAGCTGGGCCATAGCGTGAAACAGTTTTGATGGACGAATAAGTTCCTTATTAACGATCCATCAATACCTGTAGGTGGGATGAACCTCCCTCACAGGGAGTGGACATTATTGAATCTGTTCCGAACTGGAGTGGGCAGATGTAACTACTGGAAATACAAATGGGGATTGACAGTAGATCAGTCATGTGATTGCAGGGAGTCTATCCAAACAATGGATCATATAGTTACAGAGTGCCCCTTGCACTGTTTTACGGGAGGGATTAGCTAGCATAAATAGAATGAGTGAGGCAGGTCTTAAATGGCTTGATGGACTGGATTTAGGTTTGTGACAGGAGATCATTTGTTATTTATTTTTAATTTTTATTATAGTGTAATGACTTTTGGACATTTTGTCCAACTATAAAACACAGCTTTTAAATAATTTGAAATAATAAAAAAAAAATAATGGTACTTGACAAAAAACCATACGAGAAATATATATGTTTGAGAATTCCTAATAAAATGAAAAAAAAACCTGAATAATTTGTAAATGTGATAGTCTTTTAGTTGACTGTAACAGTCTGGCCTGTTTTAATTATTAACTCTCTACACTATATTAAGTTGGATATTTCAAGTAATGAATTAAACGTTTGAAACCTTGAGCAAAGCGACGAATAAGTGAATCTACTCATTAATTCTTCTAGTCTATTCAGACTTTCATGTATCTGATTATTGAGTTGACTGATAGCAGGATTGGTACAAGCGATACTGGTCAATCCTATTACAATTAAAATCCACATCTTAAAAGTTCGTAGATGGTTGTTACATTAATGTTATGTTACTGAACTATTCATTAATGTCACTTTTCAAGAACTAATTCACGTTTTTAGAGGAAAACTGGTTTTAAAATCCTGCATTAGATTTTCTTTAGCAGAAATTGGAAAAATTGCTATACATCTAACCTAGTCAACTAAATGGATATGTTTTCACAAACCAGTTTAAATAATTACAAGTGTTACCTGGGTTGAGAATAAAACCTGTTTTAAAATGTAATCTTGCAGAGCATTTAACTTTTTATAGACCAACAATGATTTTTAAAGTTAATAGGAAATTAATTCAAGGTCATTTCAAGTAAAAAATTCCCAAATACCAAATACATGTTTTTCTTGTAAATTTTTAGGTGTTCTTGTCTACACCATTGTCAACTTTTATTATCCTTCAGGCTTTGTAAAACTTGTTTCTAGTGATGTAAAATGCCTGGGCATTTATAAGTCAGGGAAAATGCCCAAAATCCATAAATGCACAGGAATTTATTTACTTAAAATGTAAATAGGCCTTAACAATAGAGGAAACTGTTATGACAATAATTATTAATACATTTTTAAATCTCAATTTACAAAAGGCCTATATATTTAAAAGGATTATATTATATTTATATTAAGCTTATCAAAGGAAAATATTTTCTGTCTTTAGTTGATTTATAGAACAATTTAAAATTTTGGTTTACTTTTTGACACATAATTGTTGGTTTTATAATTGGGAAAAGATATTCAGGCTAAAAATACAAATTATCATTATTTTTCTAACATGTTAATTTTTTAAATAAGCAATTTCAACTATTTCCTTTCCTCCCATTCAATGACTCTAATCATCCCTCCATAATTTGTATCCTAGCTTATTTCTTTATCCAGCCTCATTGTATGAAAATTGTATGTTTTTATTATACAGGGGTAGGCCTAATGAATTCACAATGAGAATATATTTGTCCGATAATTGCCTCTCAATGTTATTGAAAATATCTTTTTTCAATAGTTTATATTTTAGTTGTTCATACATTTAAAAATAATTTTCATCCTCGAAATTTAATTTATTATAAATTACCTTAGTCACATTTTTAGCGTTTATACGGTGCAAATGTAAAGTAGTAAATAGAAAATATGTTTAACAATTCCACAATATATTAAGGCACTCGGTCATGGTATGGGGTTTCACAAATATTACATGGAAGTTTTAAGGACTATATTTTAACAAGCTCAAGGTTTCTTAAAAAAATATGCCTTTCATAATTGTCTTAAAGTAAGTTTTAGGAACTCAATACTGGTCTTGAAGAACTGTACGGGCAGTAGGCACTCAAATAAACATTTAGAAGCAGAAAAAGGTTAAAACTACCTTTTTTCATATATGCCTAGTTTTTGGGTGCTTAAAATTGCTTTGGGCAAATGCTCATTTATAAACGTCCTGCCCCCTGGGCATTTGCCCGGCTCACATCACCACTTGTTTCTTAATGCTTTAAAAGAAAATGCTGGAATTTAGAACTCTCATGAGTAAATACCTACATTTTTGGTTTTGTATTATTATATTTTGACAGTAGGCGTATATGTTACGTTCTCCAAAATTATTGGTAAATACATTCTCAGTCAGACTTTTTGCATCTGGAGCCTCGATTTGTCATTTCCTCCCTGTTTATATCAGTAGGCAATTTCTTCCCCCTTCACCTCTGCTGGCATTTACTGGAACTGCCTTCAATATTAATTTATAAATATTAACATGGAACATAATTACATATGCAAGGCAGTTTCCTGTCACACGTCTTCTTGGAACAAAGACTGATCCATCTCTTTCTATGCTCTCATGTTCTCTCTTCCAGCAATTTGAACTACTATCCTCATCTTCTGTCCGAAACCTCCATAACCCCATCGATTCATATAATTTAACAAGGCATCCTCTAAACCCCAGGTTAAGTGTTATTAGCCCTAACTTCACCTGGTAAAATTAGAAATTCTTCGAATCAGCTTCCCTCTATTTCTTCTTGTTTTGATTTACCTCTTTGCCAGCCTGCCTACTTCTTGTTAAGCTCCTCTTCTTTTCCTGTGTCTTCTGATCTCATCATTTTATGTGATATCCTTTCCCTTAACCCACACACCTTCTCAGCAATATCATTTCACATGCTTCCATTCTGTCTTTGTTTTTTCTTCCGGTCAATCAGGTCTCTGCTCCACAGCTTGGCAGTATACGTACAAATTGTATGTTATGGTACTCATATTTTGTCCGTAGTATACATCTACTTCTTATTAACGATCCAGTCCCTATCATGAATATTCTTACTTGTCTCTCTTTTTTGTTAACTTCTTTTGCCACACTCTCCATGAATTTGAAGCTATCATCTTCCTTCATCACCTTATGTAAGAACAAATTTACTTCTTTTCCTTCTTTATTAACATCACCAAATATTCGCTCTTCTTTACATTAAACTCCATATCATATTTGTTATACTTTTGCTACATAAGCAGCTTACTGTTTCTGAACTCTTCCTTCTTATTGGCTCACAGAGGTCACCTGGATTTTTTTTTTTTAACTTCACTTGCCAGTTGACATGAGCATACAGGCCTGTGCGTCAACTTTATTCAACGAGTGAAGTACCGACCGTTGGCTCAGTGGGGATTTGAACCTTGGACCTTGCCCTCCGCAGTCCGAAGCCTTAGCCACTGAGCCACCACGCCGGCAATCCCTAAAATACTATCCCCTCACCTTTTCTTCTCTTACCCTTCTTAAAGTATAATCTATTTAGGTGCCTTTGCAATTCCCTGTCTCAAACCCAATTTTTGCTTCACAGACAATCTGATCTCGCCACTTCAATCTTCACACAAGTCTCAATATCACCTTATTTTCCCTTTATTTCTCATCACACTCCCTTCATTATTCATTATTAAGACGTTGATCGTCAAGATATGGGTGAATATAAGGGGCAAATGAGCGTGATGAGTGTAGATAAACGAGTGTAGTCATTGTTACTAACTACAGTCCACTGTTCCTCAAAAAGAGCTATTTATTAATAGCCCAATAACCAGGGCACGTAAGGGACATACAGTTTTATGTAAAATACAAAGTTTGTTGTTTTGAAAAGCAAATCTAAGGCTAAAAACGGAAATATCAACAAATACAGTTCATAGTTAACACCATCTGGAGAATACACACACAGTTGTGCCGAAGTTAACTGTACAACAAGGAACACTAAATAGAAACCATTGTATAAGATCATTATCACTTTATTGCAAGTAATATTTGTACAAGACAGATATATGTCGCAACATTGGCAGCTAATATTTACAAAAAAAATCTGACAACAGCAACGTAATAACTTCCTCTAGAAACGGCCTTCATCATGACTCATCTACATTTAAACAGTATCAAATATTGTTTAGAGAAACGTTTATATAAAATTATGAATTTTTTCTTTACATTGAAATAATCATAAATACACTGTTACCATAACAACCTGCGGTTTATACGAAATGAAATACTCTGATGAGGGTGGATTGGGAATAGTCCCAGACTGTACAACCACTGCAACAAGCCTACAAACAGACTGTACAATAAATAATACACTTCCAACACATCTATATTCACACACTATAATAACTGTATATTTTGATAAAATCGATACTTTGATTAATTATATAAACAGTACATTCGTCTTAACATCAGTCGCTGAAGAGAAATAACAATATATAGTAGTAATTAGTATAAAGCTCGTAACAAGTGATGTTTAAACAACACAATTATATTCCAAAATTGTACATCCCAACAATATGGTTTGTAAGAGTCTGATTTAGAAAGTTTCTTCTAGAAATAATTTCCAATTTGTTCAACAAATTAGTTTTTATTTATAAAAAAAATGAAAATTTTGGTAATTACAAAATGTAATTTTATTGAAAAAATATTAAATGGGTCTACATTTGAGAGGAGTTTATAGCACCGTTAGGCAATCATTAACATCTACTTACACAAGTAGGCCGGAAATAAGGCTATGAAATACTGTTGTAAAAAAAATTAACTATACAAATCAGTGGGTTTTTAGCATTTTAAATTTCAATAAAGTTGTTAGAAGAGTACAATATCAACATTTAAATACTAATATGTCAACATACAAAACATAAAATTGTACAAAAGCATAACGCATTATAAATAAAACACTAACTTAAACATAGATCACAAAAAATTACAATCTAAAAGATCGTTAAATA
This sequence comes from Stictocephala bisonia, assembly GCA_035578905.1. Classification (NCBI taxonomy): domain Eukaryota; kingdom Metazoa; phylum Arthropoda; class Insecta; order Hemiptera; family Membracidae; genus Stictocephala; species Stictocephala bisonia. Next base: position 609,174 of record JAQJVL010000359.1, on the reverse strand, counting down.
CATTTACTGAGATAACTGTGATGTTTAGTAAATACTGCAGTTACTTAACTTTAGAATAAAGCATTAGACGATAATTAAGTATAGAGATTAATTAAAACAATGTATTTATATGATTCTGAGTGTTTAGATAATCAGCTATAGTTGGAAATTGAATATAAAAATGTTAGTATAAGTTATTTCTTTTGATTATTTACATTCGTAATGACAAATAAAAACCATCAATCAACTGTACATTAATTGAAATTCTAATTAATATTTTATACAGTATAAAATAGGATGATGTACAGCTAAATTCCTGTAAAGGCTCTTTTTTTATTGTAATATATCAAACATAAAAAAACATATAAAATAAAAAAAACACTTTTTCAGCACTAGAAAATCCTATCACTCTTTCAAACTAAACATTATTCTTCCAAGTTTAAATTTTATTTTTTAGTGAAAGCAGAACTTTGTTGAAAATCAGTGCTCCATAAGTAATTATGTTCACATACTTATCTTCAAATTACGTAACCCCTTTAGGGGGGGGGGGTGTTTTAAACCTTAACAATTTGTTTGAATTCATTCACAAAATTTGATTGGTTTCCCCACAAATACAAGATATTTTAAAAAAGATTTAAAGTTAGTAATATATTCTCCCCCCATTAAATATATATAAATAAACAAAAGAAACAAAACAAAATAACAAAAGAGCATCATAAATGGAGGGATGGGTTGGTAACAGCATTACGTAATTTTGAAGGCGGGTTAGGTATTACCGTTACAAGTCCGTTACCCGGGAGGTCTGAAAAGCCTGATTTTAGCCTTATGTTATTTAGGGAACGTAATGTATATGCATTATTTCAATCCTCCACTGTCTTGTGTGCAGTGGCCCTAATGCAGTTAAGTTATGAAAATAATATTCAATTCATTTTTACTTAATTACAAACAAAATGTTATTTCTAGTACTTTTTCAGTATTAAAAGAGGGATCATGTATATTTCATTGTTTATAACTAAGCAAATCAGAATTGGAGTGGATAATCTGCTAAATATTAAAAGAAAATAATTATAATAGATGTATAATTATTAATTATAAATCTGTACATCATTAGCTATAATTATGTACAGATATATAGTTAGTGAGTTAGGGCCTTTTAAGCTATTGGAATGGAGGATTAGTCAGTTTTGGAACTGCAGCTGAAAACGGTCAAAACAACACAATGTACTGTGACTTTTTTACGCATCTTGAAGGTCATTTTGACAAGGTTTCTAGTCACATGGCAAGAAAAGACATGTGACACAATATAAGTACACTTTTATGGTTCAATTTACTTACAACATGTGTACATTTAATCCCATTTATGTATGCGTCAAAAGACGCATACATAAATGGGCCTAGCTTGCAATTTTATTTGTTGATATATGATTTAGAGATATTTTAGTTTGAAAAATGAGATCTCGGATCTTAATCAATCGAAAAATGATTATGACCCGTGCTGAAATTGTTCATTAGATTGTTTTGATAATTTGAGATGGTTTTTGTTCACGTTTTGGTGTTAAATCACATGGCACAGACATAAAACATTTCTTCGCTGATTTAATTATTGATTTGATGATTTGTAATGTATGCAGCAGAAATACAAGGAAGACATTGTATGTAATTAAGATGTTCAATTTAACTCAAAGTAACACTGAAAAATGCCAATTAAAACCTAACTATGTAACTTTATTCAAAACAAAACATATCTTAAATTATGACAGTTATGAATACATTTTTGGACTATCATACATTTATTTTAAGTACATTCAATATTTTAGTGTAAAAAAATTATATGTTTGAGCAGTTTTTAACGACACAATAAATAAACACACAGGGAACCTGTGACTGATATTAGTTTATTTTTTATTTTACGCAGTGAGTATCTTTTGCAAAATACAAATACAGTACTGCCCTTACAATGGTTGAGCTGTTTTGAAATATTATGTAATGACTCAAATTTAAGTTTTAACAACCAATATTTAAAACCAAAATTAAAAACTAAATTTTAATCCTTAATCAATATAGCTGCAAAATTGTCCTATTTTTGCTTATAATAGCAACCATAATTAATACTATTTCCCATTTACCAACTGGTCATATCTTAGGGGTGAAATAAAAAAAAATAATACAATATGTAGGAACACAATTATCTTATCAAAACACTTTACATATTGTAATTTTTAATTTATCACAAATTTCCTGACAAAAAATAAAAATATTCACTAAATTGTTTTATGCCATACAAATACTAATAAGAAACAAAAAGTACATAAAAAATAAAATGGCAGGTTGGAAAAATATGTTAAAAAATTTTATTTATGATATATTTAACATTTCCTTTACCATATATAAGTTGTTCGTTGCATTTTCTTTGTTACAAGTAGCGTACAAAATTGGAACGTGTAAATTGTTATAAAAAATTCAAATTATTATGACTGAAGCGAGTTAAAGTATCTAAACTACCAATAACACAATGGCATGAGCTAGTCCATATAAAACAGTTTAATACGAGTACTAGGGTGACCACTGTACGAATATTTGGCTTTGGCATAACTTATATGTAATTATATATGGTGTTTCTAACTGTATCTGTGGCCAAGTTTTTACATCAAGCATCAACTATGAACACTTTTAGCATTTATTTCAAACGTTAACCTAGTTATAAATAGTTTGAACTGTTTTGAATTTTATCTTAACCAAAAAAATTATCATAAGTTTACTCAATTTATAAATTATGTAAAAAAGTGATCAAATGCAGCAACTCTATCCACAAGGACTTATTCATTTCCAAAATGATAAATGAGTTAAAGTATCGTAACAGTTTCTTGAATGTGTCTTCAGTAGACATGTACAAAGTCCAACTAAACAGGGCGATGAGGGCTATCAGCGGCTCCCTAATGCAACCTCTCTACCACAGTGATGTGCAAAATAGCTCCTCCGGATATGAGACGTAAAGAGGCACTTCTCAAAGAGTACAGAAAGGTCCTATCTACTCCAAATCTCTCCATTTTGGAAGACATCCTATGACGTGCAGGGTGACAAATCTAGAAAACCACCTCTTGGACTAGCTTTCCAATTAATTTCAAATGAATTTTCACCAAAAACAAGCTGGGCATTTGTTAACTTGGGATAAATTTGATGGTCGAAACACGTTTCTGGTATCAGACCCTATGACTGTATTCGTTGGAATGAACCTTCCTCATAATAAATGGATCATCTTGATTGCTTTCGCTTGGGAAGATGCAACTACTGTAAATATAAGATGGGAACAGCAAATGATTAGTCTAATAATTGCAAAGCCGAAATTCAAACTATGGACCACATAGTTAATGATTAGCACTTGCTTTCCAGGGGATTAGCAGACATTATTTCAATAGGAGAAGCAGGTGTTGAAATGGTTATGACACCTGGTTTTAGCTCTGTGAGGAAAGATAAATATTTAAACACCTAGACAAAAGTACTTTATATATTTAATATAATTAATATTTATTTAACTGCCATATATCTTAATTAGACCTATACAGCTTATACTTTTAGAGTTAATCTTGTTTTGCAAATAAGCACATATGATATTTTAGATACTCTTAAAATCTATAATTATTAGCATTATAAGGAAAAATTATTCAATCAATCGTTGTTAGAATATTCAGGTGGTTATAAGTTCCATGCTGCTGGTCTTGATTAAATTTCAATAGCAAAAAGTTCAGAGACTAATTCTGATATGTTTACAACAAAGCAAATTTCAAAAACTCTTCCACTTCATTCTGAAAGTCACTTGTGTCTGCCGTACTCAGCTAGATCCCAGTGGTTATGCACGTTAATATTGGTATCAATGACGCAGGATGAAAAACAACTGTGACAAAACACGTTGGTGTTTGCATCACTAGGCGTGATAGTCTTGCAAATGAGTTTTGACTGGGATGTGTTAGTGATTTGACTTTTCTAAGAACTGTGGTTTGTGCATTCGACTGCAATAATCGGCAGAGTACACGCAATACCACTGTGCGTGTAAGGTTGGGTGTGTGGGTGAATAACATGGTACACCCAACTGTTCAATAACAAAATATCTATGTTTAGTTTATTATTGTAATAAATTTGGAAGAATTTAAGTTACATGTCTTGTTGGATATAAAAAAAAAAAAAAAAATGAAATTAGAACAATAGTTATTTGAATTAAAAAAATAAATTTAAGGAGAAAATTAAGTTCTGATCTCATGGGGCACCAAGCAATTGTTCTCTTTCACCGTTTACTTTAAGGAAGGGCTATAAGTGCACCATATTCATAGTGTGGACTGTCCATTATGGGTTCTACAATCTCAATTCTTACCTTTCAATAACTGTAAGAGACTAGAATAACGCTTCTCTGTTACAGATTCCCTATTCAAACAGGCAGATAGACTAAAATTTTATGCTGAATCCAAAACGAAATGGAAGATTTCGTCAGTTTAATTAAAATAATTCTTGAATTATTGACCTTGTTTTATCACTCACAAAAATATTATCTGGGATACAAATATGCCAAGGAGCAGTTTTTAACAACTTTTAAGTTATTATACTTTTCTCAATTACGATGACTATAAGTTGTTTGATTCTAAAAACAATTTATTGTTATAGAATATTTTGTATTAAAAGTGAAAAAGTAAAAGACGGCTGAATCATTAAAATATTTATTTGGCTTTTAAAATATTAGGCCTCTTGCATATTAGCTTAGTGGTTAGCACTTCTGCTTCATATGCAGAGGTTCAAGGGTTCCAATCCTGGGAGGTCCACTAAAAATTTGCTTGATGGGTTTGGACCGTTGTCCCATAACAATGTTTGTAGATAAAGATAAAAATGCCACTGGCGTAGTCATAAAAAAAGCCCACTTTCTAAACTTTCAAACTGGCATCGCCTGATATTCGGGCAATGTTTAATGTTCTTAAACTGACAAAAACCAAAATTCGGGTGATGTTGCACGCAATCAACATTTATTATAAAACGTGTTACAAAAATTTACATGATTCATATATGTACACTAGAAAGATACAGATTGTTTGAGAATATTACTATGTCATATTGACAGCACTAACATAAACAGTGTCAGCAACATTTGGTTACATTAACACAATGCTGTTGTTTAACTCTACTCACCCTTTTAATAAGTTTTTTTTTCTATCACAAATGTAAGATGTTTTAGTTTGTAATAAATTCAAGTTACATTGATTCAAATTATCCAGCAAATGATCACTTTTATATTAATATAAAATATTCAAATTTTATTGCATGATATTCAAACATTTTCCTAACATTAAGAAGAAGGCTCAATCAGTCTCTCGCAATATGAGCATGTAATAAATAGTACAGAACCTAATATCCAGCCTTGTAGAATATATGAACTGAATTAAAAAAAACATTACTTTTAATTACAACAAAATACCATTGTTAACGTTGCGTAAAAAAACTGTGCTGAAAGAATAGTAATAGTAATTTTTATATCATCAAAAACTAATAAATAACGATATGAACAGGGAAGAACATACCTAATTAAACAAACGGATCTCAAGATTGAACAGTAGTCACCCGTACTTTAGCCAGAGAATCTGGATGAACACGTCGTCTGGCGATAGTTTCACGAACTTTTCAAAATGCTAGTAATAAAATACTTATGAAACTACAATTTTAAAGATAGTAAAATATTTTTTACAAATTGAAAAATTATAAAATAAAATTGGCTTTTCACTAGATGTAACATAAATAAATTTACAGTGAAGAAATCTAAAGGAAAAAAAAACTTCTAGAAAAAAACAAAAACATAAATATTTGCTTACTATCTAGAGATATTCAAGCTGAATTATGGTGTAATAATAGATGAAGTAGAGAATTCTACTGGAAACTATCGCCTGGTGAAGTGATCGATCTATTTAGAACTAGAATAAATAAATACTATATATCTAGCACTCTCTGCCAAACAGTTCAAGGCAAAACTGTAACATCGTGGGCTTCTCTTAGCTGACAACTGCACTCGGCTCTTTTTATCAATAACAGAGCTGCATTAAGTACATAAAATAAGCAGATGACATTCAAGTTTTGTAGTTTTAATTGAAAGTGAAAATTGTTTTTAAATAAAAATTTTTTAGCAGTTTGTAACTAGCTTAACACATATAAGTGTTTTAAAATGTATTTTTATATGAATTCTCGAAGAATTTTTATTTGTAATAACAAATTTATCATAGTTAAATTATTTACTTACTAAAAATCTAAATTATTTTGAGGATATTACATTATTATTACATACACTAAATTGAGCCAAAGTTTTAGAGCTAATATGGAAGTTTATTTTCTCTTGATTGGATACTTACTTAAAAACGATGTATATCAATGGTTCCTAGTTTGTTTAGCTGCGCAGGAACCTAATAATTCCATCATTTAACCAAAATCTCAGTATTTTTTTTGAGATTACAATAAACTGAAATTGATAAAAAAAGGCCAGTACAGATGTCAGTTAATGCAAACATAATCTCACTAAATATCACTGTCAGTCTCACTACGCGGCTGTGGCTGGCCGAAGTTACGGGTGATACTCTCACTGACTGAGCGGATGTTGGCGAGGTGGGTGATGTCGGGTGTGGCATGAGCGCTGTAGTAGCGCAGGTCCTCGCTGTAACAAGTGTCGTACTCAGGGTCAAACAGTGCGCTCAGCGAGTCCACACTGAGCACTGCGTCTGAGTCAAAGACACGTGAGGAGGCTCGCGATGAGAGCGAAGTGTTATCACCATCATCATGGCAGCCGCCTTCGAATGCTGAGTTAACGTCACTCAGCGCTCCTGCAATGATATCTTTGAGTCAAAATATTGTCATTAGTAACTGTTGGTTTGCTACACATAACTGAATAATTTTAGAACGTAAATAGAAGCAAGTTATATATGATTTGTAGTATTTGTGCCAGAACATTTTACATATACAGATTTATAGTAAAATGGTTTTATTTATGTAGAATGTACATGCAAATTCTTATTAATATATCCATAATACCAAATAAGGACGATATACGATCAGGAATATAACAGAATCCTAACATTTCATTTGTTAGGCCTATATATATATATATTTCCCTGAAAACAAATTTTGTTTTTAGTGCAATACAAATTTAAAAAATGTTATATGTTTGCATGTATAAATTTTGCTGTATAACATTTAATAAGCGTTCTGTTCACTTATACATGAAAAAGAATTTTATTTATTAATTGAAATTTTAGGCAAAAATTGAAATATTTGATCATCCTATATGCTCGCCGCATATTGACGTTGCCGCCTCAGTAATAACACTTATAGGGTTATTTTATAATAGCTTTCACAGCACCTTATTTTTCATTTGGTAAAATTCTCTATCCAGTGTATGACAATATAGAATGCCAGCATGGTGACTCAGTGGCTAAGGCTTTGGACTGCAGAGGACAAGGTCCAAGGTTTGAATCCCCACTGAGCCCACGGTCGGTATTTCATTCGTTGAATAAAGTTCACGCACAAGCCTGCAGACCCATGTGAACTGGCGAGTGAAGTTTTTATAAATAAAAAAAAGTCACAAAACAACTTCTAATTATTTTAGGGTCATCAACAACACAGGATTATTAAGGAAGTGATGTTGCAACACAGATTGACAAATCTTTGATAGGTTGCGTTGCTAGAAGTTAATGCTTATTTAACTTACAGTATGTTGTTTGATGAACTACATCATGTATTATCTAGGAATAACGTTATATATCCTGCTTGTCTTACTAATAATTTTATATACAGGTTGGTATGTACAGATTAATAACACAGACAAACTTTTTAATAGAAAGCAAATTCTCTAAAACCTATAAAAATATCATAAAAACAACTACTGTATTTAATAAAAAGGTTTTGTCATATAAATCCAAAATCATTGTTAATAGGGGCTAAAATGATTAGTTATTAAAATAAAACTCAAATCACAATTATATAAGACATACGGAGATTGGCTGTGGTTGGCAGAACTAGATATAGGCTTCTGACCTGGCAAAATAATTAGAATTATGACAAAGCATATATGTGCGATCAAAGGTTCTTCTATACATCTTGATACATCAGATAGTTTTTGTATAAGAAATGAGATCAATAATCATGGAATAATACTAGACTTAAAAGTGTAGTAATTAATACATTAGGAGAGATAGTACATCAGTAAACTTAACTACTGTAGGCACAGAAATTATGTGTAGTCCAGTTTGAAGAGTGTTTACTAAGAAACTAAGAGGCCTATGAAAAATCCAATCTTACCGTTGTTTTCTTTGTTTAACTGTATGTCATGAAATATTAATTTTTAAATTTTATTTTAAGTTTTAATAGTTTTTATCCTAATTGGAACAAAAAAGTACAGGAATTTTAACTAGTTTTTTATTTTGCATCAACTTTACACTTTTATTACTAAAAACCCTCTTAATATACAGCATTTATATTTTAATACATTGTTGACAGGAATGTTTACTATAAGTTTTTTTTTTAATTTCAAATTTTTAACGTAACAAAAGTATCAATTTCCTGAAACAATGTTTTCTTGCTTCTAGAGGTCGAAAATGAATTACTTGGTCACTTTGTAACCCTCATGAAATGTACAGTTATGATACATTACTTTTACATACATATTTTCAGTTTATTTTTATAAAAAAAATAAGGAGTATAGAGGAAATATAAAAAATATTGTCCTCGCAAAAATTAGTTGAGAACTTGACATTTGAAACATGTTTTGTACAAACAAGAAATAACTATTCAATCATATGTATATGACATTGCACAGTTTTATTTCTATAAAACCATTATTATACTAGTAAATTATTACAGTAAATGAGGTATTTTTGTTTTGAAGCATCAGCTCTTCATCAATAATATTGCGTAGCAAGGAATTGTTCACAGCAAAGTTTTTACTAGTCATACTAAAAACAATGAATTTATTATAATATAAATACGGAACACAAAAGTTCAAAATAAACGTTTTATAAAACAAACTATTTATATCTATAATGCATTTCTATTGCATAAAATATTATACAACTTAACAATAAAGCACTCACAAACTTCACAAAACAAACAGATGAAAATAACCTCGATCTTCCTTCGTGCAAAAAAAATCACGGCAGTGACATGCCTAGTGGCCTACGTTGATTTGCGTAGCACTCCTGCTTCAAATGCATTGGTTTAGTGTGAGTTAAGCTATTGACGGGAACGTCATGTCACTTGCTGCTTGTTGTGCCAGTTTTGTGTTCATTTAAGAGTAGTTTGTTTTCTGTTCCCTGCTATTTTTGTAGGAGGAGTGACTATAATAAGTGATACGGTTTTATGGTTAGCCATTGAGGTGCGCAATTATGTAGTCTTTCAGAATTCAACGTATTAAGTGATAGTTCACTATTTGTTCGAGACTAAAAGTTCATATACATAAAAAAACAAAAAATTATAATAATTATTAAATTGCCTTAAGTGTATATAATTTACAGTTAAAAATTTGAAAAAAACCTAGTATTTCAACTTTCAATCTAGAACTACAGTATTTACGTCAATTTGACTAATGTAAATGTCATGAGAAAATAAAGATTATAATTTGTAAACTCATAAATAGAATAATACAAACAGATGTTTTACTCTGTGAATAGTGCAAAGATACCTTCGGCATCTGTGAGACCCGCCTCATGGATCATGGAGATGTTCTCTAAGGCGGGATCATCGGTGGTATATCCTGTGCTGTCTCGGTCTGCCAACAGAGGCTCTGACACTGCTCCCTCCTCATCACTCCACTCAGACTCCAGCTGCGCACTTGACTCCCCGAGGATCCTCCATACAGCTGCCTCCTGATACACAAGAGATAGATAACACTTGATCTAGTGTAACATCGCCAACGCGAACCTCATGAGTTGAAAATCTACATATCAATTTTAAAAAGGTTTTTTATTTTACTATGAATAATTCAAGAATAACTGTGTACCAATTATAACAATGTTATTTAAATTAACATGTTTAGAATTTATTGTCATTTTCAAGTATACAAATGTATTAATATATTAAATAAAATAATTGAAATAAGGTACTCAGTTGTTCTTGTATTAATTAATGCGATATTTCTATTTAATCTATTTGGACATCTCAAAACTTCAATGCAACAACTGGAATATTAAGCAGGAAAAATTCTTCGTAATACAGCTTTGGACAATACATTAAGCCTTTGAGTGATAAGCCGAAAAATAAAAATTTTCCCAAAACTAATAGGATTTTGGCATGTGTTATAGGACTAAATCGGAGTTTTTGCAAGGGTTTTATTGAAAATCTGTAACTATGGTAATTAGTAACATATATGCTTGAAAGTAGTCTTGTTCTTTAACCCTAGAACACTAGCGTACGTAAAAGTTACGTGCGGTGCCGACATTTTGTCTCCCACTCCTGTCCCCCTCCCCTCCAAAGGTCTGCCGTTCTAGCAGTGCTTTCTACAGTTAGTTGCCATTGTGTGAAGGCGTGGTAGTAGTGTCTTTCGTGTGCCCTTACTGCTGATTACTTTTTCTGCAACATAAACAACACGTAGAATTTACGTGTCACTAGTAATAAGTAAACTTTTGAACACGTAATTTTGACGTGTCTCTAGTGTTTATGTGATAGTGTTTAATGTAATTAGACTGTGCAAATTAGGTCGTAAGTTGAAAATTTCGTCTCATTCTTTGTTTTTTTATAACTGTATATAGTGTAAATATTTCCCAAGAACTTAGCATAACAAGACAATGAGTGACTGCCGTAATTTATTGGACGCAGACATCGAACTGGCCTTGGAAGATGAAATCAGTGATGAAGATGTCATTGAACATGAAGAAAGGATTTCATCTGATGAATACGATAGTGATGCGGATCCAGCATATGTTCCGGATGTTGAGCCATATTTGGGAGAGAGTAGTGACGAAGACCAGGGAATTACAGGACCAATAAGGCAGCTTGAGTGTAACCGTGAGATTCAGCCAAAGAAGAAGCAGAAGACCAGTGGTAAAGGCAGTTCAAATAAAGGGGACAGAGACAAAACACTGGTAACAAATAATATACCATGTGTGGATCCCAATGGTGGAGTAAAGGAGCGAGTTGTGGTACCTGATGTCGACACAATGGAAGGTAAGGATAATTTTGTATGGCAGACTAAATGCACTGAAAACACTGGCAAAACACTTGCTAAAAATGTTGTGCATATAAGACCCGGTCCAAATGCTGCTGCTCGAGATGCATTCTCACCAACTGAATGTTTTCAGCTATTCTTTTCAGAAAATGTGTTGCAAAATATAATCACTCATACAAAAGAGGAAATTTCAAGAAAAAGGGTGCTTTACAAAAATCCTTTAGATGGATCACTCAAAGATTTGTGTGATCAGGAACTGAGTGCCTTATTAGGTATTCTTATATTAGCAGGTTCACTAAAAGACAACCATTTGTCCACCAAAACAATGTTTGATAGTAATTTTTCAGGTGACAAATATCGTGCCACAATGTCTGAACGGAGATTTTTGTAAACTTCATTACAAAGCAAGTTCTTATGTTACAATCGACGAACAGTTGGTTGGTTTTAGGGGGAAATGTCCCTTTAGAATGTATCTACCTAGCAAACCAAACAAATATGGTTTGAAAATAGTACTTATGTGCGACAATAGTTCTAAATATATGCTGAATGCCATTCCGTATCTAGGAAAGGGAACAGTGCCTGAAAGAAAACCAGTAGCAGAATATTTCGTTGAAAAATTGGTGGGGCCGATATCTGGTAGTAACCGGAATCTGACAACAGATAACTGGTTTACCAGTGTGCCTTTAGCACAGCACTTGCTCGATGAATGCCATATCACTACTGTGGGAACAATAAAAAAAAAAAAAGGGAACTTCCTATAGATTTCAAAAACTTACGCTATAGGGAACGCCAAGTAGGAAGTAGTTTGTTTCTGTACCATAATGACATAACAGCTGTGTCTTATAACTCCAAAGCTAACAAACTGGTCACGTTGATATCTACGATGCATCAAGGAGCCACAATAAATGAAACTTCTGGAAAACCTGAAATTATAATGACATACAATGCCACAAAAGGCAGCGTGGATACATTCGATCAGCTTTGTCAATCTGCAAACTGTGGTCGTAAGACTAAGAGATGGCCGCTTTGTTTTTTCTACAATATGCTCAACATAGCAGTCATAAACGCATATGTTATATATGTTCATAACTACTACAGAACAAAAAATGATAAACCTTTATCCAGACAACGCTTCATGATAAAACTGCATGAAGATCTGTGTGCTGATTGGCAAAGGCAGAGACTGAGTGAACCTAAATTATCAAGGGAGTTGAGGAATAGTATCATCAAAGTCCTGGGAATAGAAAATCCAAGAGCTGTAGCTGTAAATCAGAAAGGAAGAAGAACATATTGCTCTTTTTGTGACTGGAAAAAAAAGAGAATGTCAGACAATTACTGTAGTTGCGGAAAAGTGATGTGTGGTGAACACCAGATCAAAAAATGCCCAGACTGTGCATAGACCTTTAGTCAATTAGTTTATTATTTTTAAGTTTTTTTAATCATTTTAATTAAAGCTGTATTAATTTTAATTCCTTTATTACAACATTTGTGATTTGTATTTTATTGTTAACAATACAATTTCATTAACTTGAATGTGTATTATTTGTTTATTTAGTACGTTATCCTAACGAAAATATCGGTATCTATTGGCCACACGTAAATTTTACGTGTCGCTAGTAGTAACAAGTATTCAATGAACGCTAGTGTTCCAGGGTTAAGTCTCTAATTTATTTATAAGGGAAAAATATTTTGATAGATATATTAACCAAAATATAAATATATCTAAATTTTTTAATAACATTTTTTTTTTTGAAGTTAGAAAACATACAAGACAAATAAATAATTCTAACAGATAGCTCATTTCAATGCTAAAGAGTGTTAACAATTTTTTCGTAGTGTGTCAACTATCCACTTTAAAGCACGTCGAGCGGCTGTCAACTGGGCGGCGTTGCCAGATTGAACTCATTCAACTAACCATATTAATAACAAATATCAGCTGATAATAATAATTGAGGTTTAATAATTTTTCAATGTGATAACTTCGCATCCTAAATACTCCTTAAACAGCGTGCATGCTTTTCCCGTATATTGTGAGCCATCTGGGTAGAATTAGTTATCTGTGCATATACAATATACATATTTAGCTTAATGATTGTAGTATATCCCAAAAATAAATTTAATTATGAATAGATCCTAAAAATTTGAAGTGTTGCATTACAAATACTTAACTTCTGAACAAAATTAAAAAAATTACTTAAGCGTGTTAGAGGTGATTTATTGGACATTGCCTCCATGCACATGTAGCATTGTGAGTCTTTAATAAAATAAAATGGCAATGTTACTATAATTGCAACTTATTAAACTAAAATATAAGGAAGAATAATAATATTTGGTTCAATATTTACAATATATAGTTTTTTTCTTTTTTTACACGCATATATGATTGAGCCACTCAGCATGTACACCTTGTCCACACTATGCAAGACCTCCGCTTCTTCTCCTCAGAATCGTTGTCCCCTGAACGCATCCAGGGACATTTTACATTTCATCTAACACAATACACAATAACAAACACCTATAACCTCAAACCATCTGACACTAACAATAATCGGCACCAAAAGATTGTGTCATTAGTTGAACAGATGCCACAGCCATCCAAATCAATACTCCCGTTTTCTTTCAAGATCAAATTTTAACACACTTTAAACAAATTAACTTTATATTTTTTCAATTGAATTAGATGTATTTTTCAACTAATTCGTGAATATTTGAATTTATTTAACGAAAAAATAATGTCGTAATAAATTAATTATGCAGCAAAGAAATATTGTTGCATTTCACTTTTCGGCCGTACAGCCAACAGCAATATATCATTGTTTATCAGTTTTGCTACAACGATAAATCGTTACTTATCAGCCAAAGGGTTAACCAGACCAATACTACGGTGGTTTGGATTCCACGTAAAACTTTAGGTCCCTCAGTTCCACAAATCGCAATCAACAAATAGCTCTTTCTGAGGAACAGTCAACCTTAGATACTAACAATGACTACACTCATTCATCTACACTCATATTTTCCCATATCTCTATGATCAGCGTCTTACAAATGAATAATTTAATACATTTTTGAGGCATACTTATTAATGCACACTATTAGACAAATTTGAATACACTTAGGATCACATACCTGTTTTTCAACTTCCTCTGCTATCCTCTTCTCTTCCTCCTCAAACCTTTGGTTTTCTCGACTTTCTTCATCTTCTTCGCTTTCAGTCTGATCTTTCTCCCTCCTTATAAAAATAATAATCAATAAATTTGTTGGGCTTTTTATTACATTTTATTGTACATTATATTGTATTTTAGGCCAGATTTACTATATAAAACTTTGAAAGTAAAATAATTAATTGGTAAGGATTCTTAAAGACACTTACAAATCATGCCGGATGTTTTAAAAATTATGTTTTGACTATATTTCAAGGCGAGACCCTTTTTAGTATTATGTGAATAAACAACCTGCATCTAACAACTAATAATTATGGTTTGCTTTATACTTTCAGGTATACACTAAGCACAAAAAAAATGTGCAAAGCTAAATAAATGACAATATTTCTTAAATTTTGAATCACAGCAAATAGTTGTTAGTATATAGTACTTAATATATCTTTAGATATGCAATACTTCTACATCTAAAGAAAAATTAGGATTTTTGGAAACCTTCATACCAAACAAGGAGTACTGAACAACTGTATCAAACATCAAAATTATAACAATTTTACTTGTTGAACTTATTATAAAACTGAAAAAATTACAAAATTGTCTTTTATCATGAAAAAGTAAACAGCTAATAAAGTTTTCTCTGTGTTCTGATATTTTTTACTTAAAACATTGTACAAAATAAAAAAAATTGCATACATTTTTGGATTTCGACTACAAAACACGTTTTAGTGCCAGGTTACATGTTAAAGATATGAAATGAAAATACCACTTTCTCGGTAGCTATTACAATCAAAACTGTAATATTAAACAGCAGCTACATTTAAAAATGTAACAATAATTTGTCTTTTTTATGAAATATCAATTTATTTTGGACCAATAATTTATAATAAAAAA
Organism: Stictocephala bisonia; assembly: GCA_035578905.1. NCBI lineage: Eukaryota > Metazoa > Arthropoda > Insecta > Hemiptera > Membracidae > Stictocephala > Stictocephala bisonia. The sequence continues at coordinate 593,970 of JAQJVL010000359.1, read as the reverse complement.
AGACCTAAAGAGGAACTACTGCAGACAGTCGTACCAAAACATTATTTATCAAAACAAAACTTATATTACAAGAGGTAATCTAATGTTGAAACATAACTGAATATATGACTACAAGTATTTTGTATACTGTCTTAAAATGCAAATATATTTGTAGTTTAATAAATCGATTACAAATACATTTAATGGATATCAACACGTTACAATTTCCTCTTGCATTGATTTACACACATGCAATATTTTGCTCTCCAAAATTCAGATTCAAAAGTAATACAAGCTCCTATAATTATTAATAATCACAGCCTTGATCGCTGACTCAAGAGTAATTGATTCCCTATATTATCTTGGTCATGACAAAAATATTTAAATTTGGAAATAAAAATGTTGTTTCATACCCCCTGATATTGTAGGAAAAAGGGAATGCCATTAAATATAAAATACTGATTTTTATATAATATTATTCTTTGAACCGAACCACTATACATTATACTCACTTTCAAATGATACATGGAAAACAAATGGTGAAAACACTTTTTACAGTTGATAATGGGACTAATTTGACACAATTGTATAGCTCAACAGAACTGTTCATTGTATGACCAAACTGAATAATTTTATGATCTTAAAGTAATAATACAGCTAATCGAATATGAGTCACAGTAATCAGGTCTGTATAGGGTGTTTTATAACAAAACAAGAAAGAGCAATACTCAAAGACAAATAAAGAATGGTTAAACAAGAATATATTACTACAAGAACAAGAGAATGACAATTCGATTGTGTAGGAAACAACGAACAATGCATTAGTACAACACTACTGCCAACATAGAAACAAAAGTAAAGACAGAAGAATACATACCACCAGGCAGATGATACTCATCGTCAAGTCCAAGAGGAGGTTAGTCAGAATGTTAGCAACATAAGTGTTAATAGAAAAGCAAACTTCCTTGCTGCTGAAAATTTATGAGGCCTTTTTTGATTGAACACATGATTAATATTACTGTAACAATTTACCTTAATTATTTAAGTAAAAACAAACTTTGAAACGTTTGTTTCATGACTTTAGTCAAGGTTAAGCGAGACATTCTCCATAGTTCATTTTTATTAGTAATAACAATTTTAAATCATTTAGTTTTTCTTTTTTCTCAAACTATGGTGTTTTGGGAGGGGTTTTGGACGAAAAGTTATTCATTTATAAATTTTAAAGATATGACTAAGTAAACCATTTCAATTTGAGCCTGCTGGGTCTGAACTTGCTACCACTAGTTATGCACAATAATTAAAGCATCACAAGCAAATTGTATTTTTTAATATATTTATAAAAAACAAATGAAAGTCAAAGACGAATGACAAGTTGACAGGTGCAATGTTTTCCATTTCATAAGCAATGCTCCCAACTACACTTTTGTTAAAACAAAATTCAAAACATGATTTTATGAAGGGTTATAACACTTTTTAAAATAAAATACTTCAGAAGATAAGAATTGATATGGTTAAAGTAATTTTTTCCCAAGTCCCACTGATTCCGTCTTAACAAAATGCAGCTTTTAAATTTATAAAACCCACTTGCCTTCACTTCACTTTCTCTTCCATTGGAGGGCTAAACCCTCAAAATACAAGAATGAAAATGTCCAAGTTTTAAATTAACAGTGTCATTCAATAAAATTTTGATTAATCTAACCTCATTGAAAAAGATTTCTCAAATCAAATTTGTACTGCTCCTCTTAAATGTGTGTTTGAGAACTTTTGTTCTTTCATTCCGTCCATATTAATATTTGATCTACAATTTATACATTGTTGTATCGGTATATCCCTCAAGTTTTATTTTATATAAGATATGATTACATTAAAAATCTATGATATCCCCAAAAAATTAGCCCGCAACTACAGATATTATTGTGCCAGTTTAAATGCTAATGATGAATCATATCATAGGAGGAAAACAACAGACAATTCTTTGGCTATATAAAACTCAAACCCTGACAAGAAAACGCAGGATTTTCTTATTTATTCAATACTTTTATAAATGTAAAATATTTTAAGCTTTTATTATTCAATAGTGATTAAAAGCCCCCAGATAAATAAAGTCCTCCATTTCAAATAATTTAATAGTACAAATTGTATTGTTTTTATTGTAAGATTTGATTTACTGAGTGCAAATGCTTATTGAACAGCTATGTAATACGTTCTTCATAAAAACATGTTACTGATGTAATAATACACAAGACATGAAAGTAACATTTACTAGTGAAAGTGTTATTTATGTTTTTTTTTTAAAGTTGATTGTTGATTTCTATTTATAGAATAACCTTAACTATAGAGCAGCCTCCATCTGTTGTTTTGAAAATTGCTCAGCCAATGGGTGAAGTGAATAAAAACCAAGTAAAAGCATTAACACGTTCAGTGCGGGTGGACCGTATACGATCCACCGTTGGCCAGGCGCTGGGAGCGTGTGGACCGGGCCCATACCACTCTACACTGTTGTTGCTATGCAGTCAGTGTGAGCTCAGCTCTTGCGCGAGGTAGACCTTACGTCGGCCGCTATACAAATGTGAACCGTTCTATATTTTTGCGTTTTCCGTTTTTATCTATCGTTTTTTCAAGCGGAGTTTTACAATTATTGATGTAATTTAGTGATTTCTTCATGTAAATAAGTTTGTTCTTTATGTAAATAAGTGAGTTTAGTGTAGTATTTAGTTTAATTTTTATTGTTGAAACATGGCTGACAACACTGTTGATGACCTTGACTTGAGTGACGACATTATTACAAGTGAAGATTCCGTCACTGAAAGTGACGAAAGTGATGATTATGATGAAGTTTTGAACCTTATTTGGTGTAACAACACTGCTGGACTCAAAAAAATTAACTTTTTGAAGGACAATAAGCTATTGGTGGCCATACCTGGCAATGGCTCACCTATTGATTGGTTTTCCAGCATCCCAAGGGGCTGATGGACCGTATCCAGACCACAACTTATGACGTCATAAACAACTTTTTCCCATGCTACAACCAACTTCGTTTTGCTGTTTTTGGGCTGTCTATACCTTATGAAAAGTAAAATTAAATTTTATAGTACTCAGTTTCCCGGGTCGGTTAGAGTGTTTCTACTATAGCACTGAACGTGTTAAGTATTTGCTCACGAGTAAAGTAAAAGCTTGTCAACCAAGTGAATAAAACAGTTAATAACTTAAAACCTTTTACTTAACGTTGACGAGGAACTACTAGGGAAATACTTGCGAGTAAATACTTGCAACTTCGTGGAGCCAAGTAAGTACTTTTGAAACACTGCAGGTCTTAACGTGCTTGTCTTGCATCCGTTCGTGCGACGCTTGCTTACCACACGCGTGTTTACTGTTCACACGTTCTGTTCATATTTAAATAGTGATTGAGGAACCTACTTAACCTGTAGATGTTCCAGAGGGTACCTTAAACTGACCCGTTTGAAAATCAAACGAGAAAAGATTCAACAAAGACAACTATGTAAAAGATGATTCTATAGCTACCATAGTAGAAGATTCTGAAATAAAAGCCCTAGCCTTTTTGTAAAAAAATAAATGTTCTATCACCCTATCTGTTATCCTGTATCTAAAAAAAGAAATGAAATAAAAAATATACAAAAATAGAAAAATAAAAATTATAACTTACAATGGTGCTTACGTGCACATGAGTACGTAAACTTGTATGTATTGCGGATGCCTCCCCGTATGTGTGAGTGTGGGCATGCTACTGGCACATGCTCACGTTTGAAGCACACTGTGTATAAGCGAATGTGTTTGAGTCATGTATAGCACCAGTGTTCATACATGTAAAACACGTTAGTGAGACCCTCCAGTCTTTATGTTTCATTAATATTTTGGGGATTTTTAAAAATTATTTCATAGTTTTGTCAAATTACATTACATTTCTTTATTTTCATGTTTAATTCATATTTATTTTTCATATATTTTATTTTAATATTTACTAATTCACATTTATTTATTTACTTATTCAATTCAAATAAAGTATTTGTTACTTAATCAAATAATAAATACTTGATACATTGGTACATTTATATTAACATTATTGAAACAATTGGTGGGTGTATGAAGGTCGCCATCTCAGACTCGAATGACACAAAATTCAAGTGGACAGTGTTATCTGCATGCAGCAAATACTTCCCAACGTTTCTCTAGAAAAACTACTTATTCCTACGTAGAATATTTTAAATTTTACTTTACAAATAATAACTCAAAAAGACTTGTATGTTACTAAACTTATTAATAAACGAATTCGTAAATATATATGACTATTAAAAGTGGCAAAAATATATTAAAATATTTGCAATGACATTTTAGTAAAAGGTGCTAGCATGGGTCTAGGCAGACTCGCAAATTCACGAGTAAATACTTTTCCTTGCGAGTAAATAGTTTTTTTATTCACCTCATTTCTAAGCAAATACTTTATTGACTAGTAATTACTATGAGTATTTACTTTTTTCTTGTTTTATTCACATACTCGTAAGTATTTCCTTGTCACACCGAAAGTAAAAGCTTTTACTTGTTTTTATTCACTTCATTCAATATCTAATACAGCTGCATAGTAAAAAATACTTTTATTACACTGTATATAAAATATTACTTCACATTTTCATTTTAGTACACATAAAAATAAATGTCTCTATTTACACTTCTTTATTTCTACAAGTTCATCTAGGCTCACATTTTCCAAAATAATCAACTTTATATAATAAACACTATTCTGGGGTAGAATTTGATTCTATACAGCAAGGAAGTTGTGAAATAAAAATAAGAAAAAAGATAAAAAAGGAAAAATCAATTAAAGCACTAAAATAAAAAACTAATTTCTAATTTTCATATTATCTAATAAAAGAAAATTGTTCAAATGAATTGATCTATTATACAATATTGATTTTAATTTTATATCTTGCATTATTTTCATAAAATCATTAAGAAGTCAGAGAAGTTAACAATCTATTCAATTTAAATTAATAAACTAATTTCTCACAATAATTTTTTAAGTACAAGTGTTAGGCTACATTAAAATGATTTGAGATAAAAACATTGATTACTGGAAGCCCAACGTAATCTGAAAACGTATTTCTCACTGAACATATCTGAAGTAATCTGATTTGGTTTATGTTTTTATTTCATATTAAATTCCTCAGAATGAACTGTCGATTTTCTTCAATTCCTAGGGGAATAGCCACTGGCCTATTATTCTCAAACCTAACGTGAAAATTACTATTTAATTTCAACTAAGCTTGAAGCCAAATCTTTCAAATACAAATTAAGACTTAGAAGTAACTGTTATGTGTACCACTTGTTATATTATTATTCAATACATATTATTGTCAGTTTAAACAATTTAGTAAACAAAAAAAATTTAGTTTTTTTCTTCCTAAAATACATCAAAGTTATATAGGAGCGGCTGTAGCTAAGGTGCTTGCCATTCAATTGGTCCGGGTTTGATTCCCGACAAAACCATCAACAGTTTTTACCCTGCCTCTCCAGTGGTTCGGAAGTCACATTAAGCCGTTGCTCCCCAAGTTACTTGGGGGCTTCTTAACCCTAACGTCGCCTGGTAAAATAATACAAAATTTAAATTTTAAAGTCACCAAAACCTAACACTTTTAGTAATGACGGTCAGAATGTAATTTATAATATTTTTGTGGTACCAATGTTTTATTTATGTTGTGATTCAGTGCCTCATGTGATATCTTTGATACTACATTGCTTACATATTTTATCTTCATTAACATTATTGGACCAAATGTTTCTTTACGGAGTAGTAGGTTCAACTAATCAGTCACCGTACTTATAATTACGCCTCAAATGCTACATGTAGCAATTCTGTACTATCACTGGGGTCCATCAAGTTTCAATCCATAAAAAATTTGTTTCTACGCTTTTGATATTCTTATTCTGTTTTCTTTATTCAAATTATTAATTTTACTTTTTATTTCTTTGTATTTCAGTTAAAAGCTTTGCCTTTCTATAAATAAAGTAGTTTTTCATTTACTCTACTATAGTTCGGAATATTTACTACAATTTTGGTTTAATCAAATAATTCCATGTTCTGTATGGACAATATTTTCAGCTACTTCTCTGTGTCATTTCTGGTACATCTAACATGATATTTAAAACTTTGGTTTTAATGAATTGTTTCCTCAGTTCCTTTTATTTACAAAGATCCACAAACACGGAGAGTTCCATTGAATTAAAATTCAAACAAAATTGCACTTTAAACACTTTTGAGTTGATTGAATAGTTTGAAAACAGTTTTTATACTATCTATATATCCAGTCTTCTCTTATATACAGCAAACAATCATTTTTATATTAACCGTTTCTAGCGCAAAAATCTGGACAGTGGGGTTTTCAGTTATTCTTTGTTGATTTCTTGCTTTGTTAGAAAATGAGTTATTTCCTATTGTTTGTACCCATTCTGGTCTTATATTGCATATCTCTCCACCCAACCATCTGAGTCTGATGTATGGTTTGCTTGGTTGTGTGTTTAACGAAAGGATGGTGGGAAGAAGCATTTAAATAATGATCAGTATGGCAGGATTACTTATAATCTGAATACCATATCACAATCTCTTTTTCTTTTAAAAAACATATGTCAAGGAAAGGAGATTTTCTGTTTTTTGTCTGTTATCAATTACACGGTGAATTTTACACTATGATATAAATAGTTAATATGAATACAAAACCTCAATCACGTCTCTACAAATCATTAACGGAAATCTTAGGTTATTTTAGGTTAAACTGTATCAGTCTAGGGTTTAATCAATTGACTGTATTAATTGAGATAATTAAGTAACAAATTAGATTTAATACAGCAACTAACTTTTTAAACGGTTACAGAATTTTTCAGATAGTAAATTAAATTTCAATTTTTGTACAACTGAAACAAAATTTTTTTTATTAAGAAATAAAATAGGGAAACAAAAAATAACATTGAAAAAGTAGATACCTGATTGTGTTATTGATGGAGGATGGTTGTGTGGGTGGTGTATCCAGACCCAGACTCCTCTCTTGCCACTGTGCCAGTTCCGTGATGGAGGCCATGTTAGGAGAGATCAGCTGAGGTAAATACCTTGGCTCTGTATCCACAACAGCTACATACCTATTGCCTTCCTCCGGTGGAGCGTTCTTCAGTAAACTCTGCTCATCCAGAAGTTTTCTTATCTGGCGTTCAAAGTCTACCACAGGATTGTCTGAACCTGGTGTTGAAAGAGATTTTTCTGACACCACAGGCATTTTCAGATCTGTTTGACTCGACCCGTCTTTTTTCATTGAAGATTTCGCACTGTTCGAAGACGTTTCACCACTGTCCGTTTTTTTATCGTCTTTAACAACTTTTTCTTTATGTTTATCCAAGCTACCACCAGCTGCGCGTTTGTTACGGTGCTTGGCCCGCTGAAACTCAAAGCTGCCACAAGTGTCTCCTCGATATGAGTCTACTGTTTGCGCATGAGAGTCCAAAGTATTATCACCACAAGCTGCTAATGCCAACAATGTCGAAGGTGGGATTTTATCCGAGTTATTTGTTCTTCTCGAGCTAGTTGAACTAGAATTACTTCGATGCACATTTCTCGGAGAGTCTCTTGTTTTCGAACTCCTACCACTACCTCTACTGCCATTATTGTTGCCGTTTTTCCCAGGTGAAAAGCTCCTGGAAGACGGTAAGCTAGGTGTATCTTGAATAGGAATTTTGGTAACTTCTGGTGGATTATTGTTGGAGGAAAGATAGGAGCGAGGAGATATGTACTGCAGTGAAGCCCTAGGGGAAGTTTCTGGAGAGGAGCAAGGGTTGACTTGAATGTCTGAGGGGTAGAGCCACTGATGTAGGTCAGTAGGAGGCTGAGGCTGGGGAGGAGGTGAGGGGGAGGGGGAAGCATCAGTAGTTCGGCTGTAACTCTCATCTGAAGAACTAATGCTAGGTGAGTGGTTGAGGGAGCTGATTTCATCAGCCGAAGAATGGACTCGGGGACAATGCGGAGGGAGCCCTGAACCCTGAAGGCTCTCATCTGAGTAGTGACGCTGTAAACGAGGAGCTCGTGGGGGAGGCTTAGGGAGTGGCTTCATGTACGGCCTTGTCTCTTCACGCCGAGGCCAGGGTGGTGCATACCTGAATAACAACCAAACTATTACATTAGGAAAGGAAAATGAACTAAAAATTGTATGGTTCTTGAGAAAGAGGCTGAATTTGATTTTAAGTTATTTCAGGTTAGAAATGAATATAATCATATTTAAAAGAATTCATTTTGCAGGAAGTTTTTACAACTTGGGAGTTAGTAAGGAGAGGACATTTTTGCTAGCTTTCTTGGTATTTGCATGTACATTCCAACTTTTTGATACATACATATAAACAAATTGTTAAAAACATTCTCTGATGAAGCTTCAAACAAGAGCAAAATAGGAGAATTTTGTATCTTTATATCTCAGTGTGTAAATCTATCAAGAAGCTAGATTTATTAGTAATACCAAGTAAGTGAGCTAAACTGTCCTCTTCTAAATACATCATAGGTAACAATTTTAAAACAATCACTTTAATGTTAAATAATATGTGTGTTCTTTAAAAAAATGTTAAATAATTTCAGAGGTTGATACTCAGTACAAAGTATTGCATAGCTACAAAATAAAGAAGAGCTGAATATGATAAGGTTGAATGAAAATATTACCGTATAAAAAACAAATATCTTACCAATATCTGATAAATACTTCAGCCCAAATCAAAATAGTCCTAATGGCATGACTATTAAATAGAATTCAGAAATGACGCATATAGTTTCAGCTTATGTTAAAGGACATAACATCTGATCAGCAGTGAATTTGTTAATGAAGTCCTAGGAGAGCTTTGATACACTTTAAGTAGTGTTATTGATTTTTCATTTAGTTGATAAAAAATACAGGAGGCATACATTTGAATTTGTTCATGCTGTTTTAATTATTAGGTAATACACATTAAAGTATATAAATTAAAATATTACTAAATTTAGGTACAGTAACATCAAGGGATCACAGTCAAAAGAAAGCTGGAAAAAACAAAAATTTATTGAACCGTACACAATTTAACCCTTTGGAGTGCAAGATATTTTTACATGTTGAATCTGAAGAGTACAGAAATGTCTGCCCAATATGACTACCCAATAGAGCCAGAGCAAAATTGCAATTTTTGCAATGGTTTAGTAAAATTGCTATAAAAAGTTAAATCCTATAAAAAAAAAACAGTAACTCTCTTTTGTTTTCTTACCAAATGAATTCTCTATAGGATTAAACTAAAAAATACAGTACAACCTTGGTTATCCGGCCTAATGTGGCGCAGGTCAAGCCGAATACGATAAAAGCCGGATAAAACATAAGTCATGAATAACTTGGTTTTATTGGAGAAACATGTTTAGTAACTGATAACAGACAGCACACGTAAACGGGGCGCCTACAATTGCATGTGACGCAACACGCTCTGCAGCAATTGTAATGAAACAAATGATGTTTATCACGATCGCCAAGTTTGACGCTCCTTGTGGGTGTGTACGTAAAATGAACTGTTCCACTTCCCCCACTCGCGAAATGGACTCTTCCAGCCAGCTACAATGAACAAAAGTAAACAACATTGCCGGCTTGGATCTTCAGGCGCATTAATAAATTATTATGCAATAACAAGCGACCGCTTGTCGAGAGAGCGTGACTAGTCAATACAGCGCCTGCAATTTGCGAAATGCAAAAACGAAACACTTGTGTACGACATTTATGTTTTAAAACTGAAAGGCACTTCTGATTGATTGTAATTTTATCTTGTAAATAATTTTTATTGGTATCTACTTGCCGAACCGGATGACACGGACTGCCGGATAAAGCAAGGCCGGATAATCGAAGTACAGTAGAGCGCCGATTATCCGAACTAATTGGGGACAAGGGGTGTTCGGATAACTGAATATTCGGATAATCAAACATGAAAAGACAAAAATTTTAAATTATATATGTAACGAAATTCTTAGTAGTTAAAAGGCTAAAAAATTATCAAACTAAAATTATTCATGTACTGTAATTCTATTATGAAATCAATCAGAATGCATGGATATAACTTTTAAAGAACAATTTATTATACATAGATTATTATACAATACATTATACAGTACAATGCATACTTTTTATTTAGAGAAAAAGTCCAAAATTTCTTTTTGCTTTAGCCCTGACACTCTTTTTTTTCCTGGTAAATCTCTTAAGCGTTTCAAATTGAGCAGTTGGAGAGCATCACTTTCATCTTGTCTTTCCAACCACTTCATTGCCGTCTCCAAGCAGTGGAAAGCCTCCTCATGTGATGGTCCTTTATTTTCTTCAACGTGATCTTCGTCGTCATCAGGCTCCTCGTTGTCATCCTCATTAAGCCTTTGAACACTGGCAATTATTTCATCATCTGTTTGAACCTCATATCCAGGGTCATCCTCGTCACATTCTAGCCATTCATGAATGTTTTCCTGGTCACACTCCTCAAAACCAGGTGACTGGTTTATAAGCTCAGCTACCTCCGAAACAAACTGGCTGTTTGGAACCTCTTGAGTAGAAGATGGATTTTCCTCCAATTGTTCATTGGCCTCGTCTGCTTTATAAAGCTTACCCCAAGCTCTTCTCAGAGTGGTTTCTTTGACAATAGTCCAGGCTTCTGCTGCCATGTACACAGCATCTTTCAGATTAATGTCTTTGTAGAGTTGGAAGATAGGTTTGTCTTCTTCTTGGCAAATAAGAACCATACGCAATAATGCCTTACGGTAGAAACGTTTGAACGACTCTATAACTCCCTGGTCCATTGGTTGGAGTATGGATGTAACATTGGGAGGCAAAAAAATTACCTTAACCCTTTGCAGTCGGATATGCCACAAAAGTAGCAACATATGGTTTCTGTACCCACTCGGACTGATTATAGAAGCTTTGTCTTCTTTGGTCGGGTATGCCACTATCGTGGCCGGCGCCATTGTCGTAGTAAGATCGGAGTAGTTTGTGATTGGTTTGTCCGTGAGCTCGGATCGGCCCCTTTCGTGGCATCTAGTGATTTCCCTATGCGGTAGGTTGAGCCACTTTCGTGGCAGTTCAATATATTTATTTTTATGTTTTTTTTAACAGTTGTTTGGTTACTATGAAAACATAGGTATATTTCGTAACTAGTTTCTATCAGCTGGCAACATTGATCGCTTTTTAATATTTCGTCAATGCTTTTAAATTACGTCATTTCACAAGGTCAACATTCCCGCCATTTCACCTTGCTGCTTCTTGTTACTCTGCATATGTTTTATGTTTGTTTTGAGTGATTATTGTAAATATTTGTGAAGTGTGTGTGTATATAAATATTACTGTAGTGATTGTATATATTCGTAAGTATCAGTTTCCTATTTGTTTATCATTTAACTAACACTGTACTTTATTTTATACAATACAATTCTTTATTTTATTATTGTACCAGTGTAAATAATATAAAATAATAAAATTTTAAAGTTGCCGTTTGAACATTATTTTTCCTAAAAAATAACATTAAAACAGTATGTATTTTTCAATGTATTATTTGTTGCATTATCAATGTATTTTTTCATAATACAGTATTTTATTATAATAGAAATACAAATTTAAGTAAACAATTAGCATATTACATATATTAAGATGTTATAATAGTTTTAAAATTGCCGTTTGAACATTTTTCCCCTAAAAAATAACATTTAAAAAGTATGTATTTTTCGATGCATTATTTGTTGCATTTTCAGGGTTATTTTTCATGAACAATGTAATTGAACTAATACAAATAAAGTAAAATATTGAACCATTATGTATTAGAGATGTTAAATAAATTTTTATAATGTTTTTATACCTATATTTGGTTTTTAAATTAAATAAAAACTTTGGGTGACTCTAAATGTAATAGATACGCAATAAAAGCTTCCGACATGGCAATGCACAGCGGGAGTTTGTATGCCGAGCTGACGGCGAAGCGGCCATTGCCATGAAAGTGGCCACTCCGACCTCGTGGGACAAAGTGGTAAGTTTGATGATCGAGTTGCCACGGAACCATGTCGAGCCACAATAGTGGCATATCCGACTGGAGAGGACAAACCTTAAAACACTGTTCCTACTGAAAAGGGTTAAGTTTTCCATTTTCTCTTTCAAGAGAAAGAGTTGAGGGATGACATGTAGCATTGTCAATCAATAAAAGCACATTTCCTTGGTTTCCAGTTTCACGCTGATGTTTTTTTACCTCTGGGATGAATACCTTTTCATACCATTCAACAAAAATATCAGAAGACATCCATGAATTGGTTTGATTTTTGTAAGTGACAGGCAAAGTCTTTATTCCCTTGAAACAACGTGGATTTTTAGACTTCCCTATAATAAGCAATGGAAGCTTATGGCTTCCCATTATATTTGCGCACACCATTGCAGTTATGCGGGATTTGCTAGCTTTGAATCCAGGTGCTGACATTTCATTTTTAGAAACTAGAGATTTCGTCGGCATCTTTTTCCAGTAAAGGCCAGTTTCATCGGCGTTATACACATTGTCAGGGTTAAAAGCCTCTTTTTCTATCAAATTTTTAAATGAAATTTTAAAACTTTCAGCTGCTGCAACATCAGCAGACAATTTTTCCACTTGAATATCTATTTCTCGTATTCCATGGCGGGATTTAAAACGCTTCAGCCACCCAGTAGAAGCTTTAAAATCAGCATCACCACCGAGCTTATTGTTCATTTCAAGCGCTTTTTCGCATATCAAAGGGCCACTTATAGAATGTCCTTGACCACGTACCTGCATGAACCATGTATAAACTCCTGTGTCCAAATCTTGGTTTTTGGCAGTTTTCATTGTTTTTCTGTTCAAGCTTCCATCAGCACTGCCAAGCACACACGCAAATTTCAAGATAGAATCGCTCTTCCTTTTTATTTCTGAAATTGTTGCTTTACAAACACTGTATTCTTGAGCTAAACTTGCTCCACTAGAACCACTTTTCAATCGCTTTATTATAGTAAGTTTATCCGACACACTTAGAACAACGCGTTTCCTTTTTGAAGACATTGTAACAGAACTGTCTTGAACCAAACGTCACAACAAACAGCACAACAGCACTACGATCCGTTCCCGGCAAAGGCTCACAAGCCACTGACTAGTGACTATACTACGAGTGCCGAGTCACGTAGGCCGTAGGCGGCAGACGTATTTAAGCGCTGCATACAGTGAACGACACCGGCGCAGCAGGAGTTTCGGTTGGCGCGCGAATTTGAATTACGTACTTGAGAATTACGTTCAAAATATGAATTACAGTACATACATATTAGGGCGTTCGGATAACCGACGGTTCGGATGACCGACGTTCAGATAATTGGCGCTCTACTGTAGTACTGTAATGTGAATTTATTTCTTTAAAATTTTATTTTTATTTGTATTAATTATTTATATTTTTTATTAGTTTTAACCTATAAATCCTACTATAATATTGATGAAATTTAACTTTTTAAATATTTCCTAAAGTAAATGTGGATTTTAATATGCCCTAAAAATTTGATAACTTTATGACTTAAAAATTAAACATACAAAATATTATCACAAAGTATGAAATAAACAGAAAGTCACTGAACAACAAGCAATTTGTTCCAAATAAAAGTGTTCACCACATTAGTACCAATCATATAAAGTTTCAGACAATCCTATTTATATAAGAAGTCTGTCAAACAAAATGCTACTTACAAGTTTATACACATGATATGTAGGCTACAAGCTGTTTCTAACAGCAAACGTGGTTTTTCAAGCACTCCCACAAAGTATTTTCACACAAAGAGTTAAAAAGATTACATGTCTTCAATGTTAGATAACAGAGAGATCGATCAAACCAAGCAACAGCTCAATGATTTTGAAAATTACATTTATTGTGATTTATAAGTTTTATTTGTACTATATTACAACCAACTGTTTTTCACTGTACCTGGAAGTAGAGTTGGACTGGTGGTTAGAGTGCAGAGGGGGAAAGACCTGAGTAATGCCCTTGTGAGGTGGAAGAGGAGGGCGGGGCTGACGGGGTAACGGTAGTAGGGGCTCGGTCTCAGGACCTCGATGACTCTCCCGGAGTGGGGTCAGGCGGGGCCGACTCTTGAGTCTCTCACCTGACTGCTGCAGCTGTTGATGTAGGAAGGCTAGAGGTGTTGCTACTCCTCCGTACATGTTACCTGTAGTACCAACTTTACACATTAATCTTATAAATCTTTTCAAAAACATTTATTTTAAATTGTGATGATTTGAGCTATACCTAGTGAATAAAACTTAATTATGTGTTTAGATTAAATCATTTACTACAAAAAATGAGCTATAAGTTGGACTTTTTCGGTCTAACAACTGGACGAGTTAGTCAGATAATGTTTTTAGTTTACTGTAAAATATTTTGATTGTATTCCATTATAATAAACTAAAATTTTTTTTTCTTTACAATCAAGTACCACTGTTTATACTAGTGGCACTGAGCTGTAACCCAGTTCCTTGGGGACTAAGTGTTGTGGAGATTGTAGGCGATACTACGTGGTTTGATTAAATGTAAAGCTGTAAGTTCCTTAGTTGCTATTAGGCTATTAATAAATGGCTCTTCCTAAAACCATCAATTTTTGTTAGTAACAATGACTACACTCGTTCTTACTAATCTGACTCATTCACCCATATCTCTTTGATTGTTGCCTTAATAATAAATAGTAATAAAACCTTGATACATATTTTATAAACAGGACTGGAATTTCAAAGACGCGTAAGATTCAGTTGATGTTTCAAGTAACACAACAGCCGACTTCATTTTGAAAGTGCACAAACTCTGCTCCATACATAAATGTAATATATTTGTTGTGTCATTAACATCAAATTGGACTATAATAGTCTAAACTACAAAAAAAAAAAAACAACATGTTTCAGTTTCAATTCTGGAACAAGACAAAAATTAGCCTTAAAACTCTTTACTGTTCAAATCTCAATTATAAATGCTAAAACCTTTTTGCCGATACACTAAAAACAAATAAATATAATATACAGGTTATCAACATTGGTTATATTACTGATTTCTTCAAACTCTGTCATTTTATGCAATCAAACAACCTCAGCCGTGACTCACCTAATGAAGCTCCACCCCTGAGGCTCGTGAGGTCTTCTACTCTTATGGTGCCCGGTTGTTTTCTGTCTGTGAGAAAATATGTCGTCATCTCCCCTTTCCCCTTCACCTTCACTTTTCCACGGCACTGGAACTCATACGGCTGATCCTTCAGTATTTGGTAGATTTCCTCTGTCACCTACACAACACACGATTAAGGATTATCTGTTTGTAGAAATAATTACTACTTCTCTATTGGTTTCCTACCAAATTTTTCACAGATTTCAGAAAAAAAAACTTAAATATTTAAAGATAAGAAAGTACTAAAACATTCCTCTTTGAAAAATGAAACAAAATGTTTCATTTCCTTAAAGTTTATATAAATTAGTTTCTCACATATTATGATTTAAAGTTAGTCTTTTGTTACAAAGTACACTGTAAAACATTGTGAAATTTGATAAATGAAATGAAGAAGCTCAGCTTCAAATTTATATTACGATTCAACCGTTATTTCTCCCTACAAATTGTCAAGTTTATGTAAAGTCGGCACTGGTGGCGCAGTGCTGTAACCCAGCTACATGGGGACAAAGTGTTTGGGAGATTGTAGGCGATAGGTTGGATGCTCGGTCCTCTTAATACCGACATGGCGTCCGCTTGGTGGTTGCTATCGGCGTGGACACTACTAGAGAAGTCTGGGGTGTCCATGTTGGGTGGTAATCATTGTGCGGATTTTGTGTGGGGGAGATAACTGAGCATCAGGCTTGTCAATTAGCTGAAAATCAGACCAGCACTACGTGGTTCGGATTCCACGTAAAGCTGTAGGTCCCTTAGTTGCCCTGGCTGTTGGGCTATTAATAAATTGCCCTTTCTGAGGAACAGTTGAACTCAGTTAGTAACCAGACTACACTCATCTACACTCATCCTACACTCATAAAACCATTCATATTCGCCTTAAAATACGCACAACGTTGTGTCAGCGTCTCATATGTAAGAATGTAAACCACTGAACTTTAGTTTAAACATTAGAAAGCTTAAATTTTTAATGAAAAATTACATTTACAGAGCGTTCACAAAGTATAAGATAGGCATATTTTTAAAAACCATTAGAAAATAAGCAGTAAAACTCAAAAGGGTCATGCATTAAACCATCTTCTGTGATGGACTGAAGATAAGATCAGTAGACTTGAAATATCTCCATGATTGTTTTACCTTTTTTGTGTGAGTTAACTTCCTAATTCTATAAAAAAAAACACATTTTTATCATATTTGCCAATGTTACAATGTGAATATCAGATCTCATTATTATTGTATATGATGATACTACTGTTCATAAGATACCAGTGCATTTTAGTTGGAAGTCTTCTTATAAACAGTAAGAAACAGAATGATTTCCCATTATTCTAATTGTATGATTTAACACATCACTTGATTCACTATCATCCAAAAAATATCTTCCCTGATCAGTTTTGGACAAGGATAAACACGACAGTATTTCAAACTTATCTTCTGCAGTATTATCCACTTATATGTTTTTTAGTCCACTAGTAACCTAATAAAAATTTAAATATTATATTTTCAGTACAATTAACCTGAGTATGGTTGGGTAGTCCAGTGGAGTCCATGCGACTGGCCACATTGACGGTATTGCCCCAGATGTCGTACTGCGGTTTCCTAGCACCAATGACCCCAGCAACCACAGGTCCCACGTTTATGCCGACTCGCAACATAAAATTGTTGTAGCTGTTATCGTTGATGCACACTAGCTTGTCCCGCATTGCAAACACAAATTCCACCAGTGCAGAGAGGTGCATGGCTGCTGACACTCCATCATCCAGGATGCGGTGATCTGGCATCAGCCCCACTGCCGCCATGTATGTTGAGCCAACTGTTTTGATCTTGTCTATCGCACGGAACCGTTCCTCCCCTAACAACTGCAACAGAGTGAAAAATCAGAAATGCACCATTTCTTAGAACTGTGGCCATGTATATGTTCATATTCTGAACATATACTTTGCCACAGTTAAGAATAACTAATCTGAGTCTCAGTAGAGCCAAAAGGGCACAAAAATATTTTATTAACTCTTTTATACAAACATAATTTAACAGTGACATTATTAGTCTGAACACTTCAACAATAGTATTATAATATTTACATTCCATAATTTGTTATGCATATTTATATAAATACTATTTTTTTTTTTTATTGCTTACTGTCATATCTTGTAGTAATTAAATAATTTATAAAGAATTAACTTAAGCATTATTTCAGTAACACATCATAATACCACAGTAATACTATGTTTGTTTTACCAAGCAACACATAATTAAAACAACTTACAGAAAACATATGTTAATTAATATCTATCATGCCTCCCCTTAAATTTTGAGCTCAACAGTTGGTTGACATGTCTCCGCCAAATCTCGCCACTATCCAATTTTACTAAATACAGTCCTCGTTATACGCGGTCCCGATTTACGCGGTTTCGCTTATACGCGGATGGCCGGACCCCCCACCAACACCAACCCACCAACATTCCATTTACCATTCAGAAAAGCCCAGAGCACTAAAAGGAGGTCGAGTAAAAAAGGCTGGATGACGGGTAAAATATTTCATGATTACATTTCACTAGTGCTGCAAAATGATTTAAAAGTGTATTGCTATGAAGAAAAGATTCCTTTTAAAATTATGATTCTGGTAGATAATGTTCCAAGCCACCCTCCTGAAATAAGTGAAATAAATGAGAACATTAAAGTTATGTTTCTACCCCCAAACACTACGTCCATATTGCAGCCTATGGACCAAGGTGTTATTTCAGCTTTTAAAGCCAACTATCTTAAACATACATTTTCTTTACTGATTAAAACTTGTGATGCTGATGATAAATTATCTATTAAGGACTTTTGGAAACAGTTCAACATCAAAATGGCTATTGTATCATAGGCAAATCCTGGAATGAATTGAAATCTAAATGTATGAATGGTGTTTGGAAAAATTTGTGGCCAGAAATCGTCAAATATGATGTAGAAATGACTGAAAATGTCAGAACAACGTCAAAAGATATTGTGGATATGGCACAGCGTGTGGGATTCACAGACGTAGATGAAGCGGATGTTGATGAATTGATTACACTACAATAAGAGCTAAGTACCGAAGACCTATTAACAATAGAAGATGATAGGTTTTCTGAAGGATCCGATAAGGAAGAAGAACCTGAAAGTGTTAAAACCTTGACTAGTAAAGGAATGGCAGAGGCTTTCTGTGTGATTAATAACGCTTTAAATTATTTTGAAGAGAACGACCCAGATGACACGAGGAGTGCTAAGGTTAAAAGGGAAGTTGAGAATGTGATTAAGTGTTATCGTGAACTATATTACAATAAATTAAAAACAACAACCCAGCTCAAAAACATTTTTCTCCCAAACAGCTGAAAAGGTACAAACACCTGGTAAGCAGACGTCAGACGTAAACAAAGGCGGGCAGTCTGACCCTCCCAGCCCAGTGGCAGGCACATCAAAAAAATGAACTACTATATATGATGTACTTTTTTAGTTATGTACTGTACAGTACTTTTATTACTTTTTAATATCCTTTTCTCTTTGAATTTAATTTTTAATTAAAGTATGCCTATATACATTTATACTGTACGTTCTTATTTTGTTTGTTCATGTAGTAGTCAAATTTGAATTCAATAAAAGGTGTTGATGAATTATTATAGGCCAACATTTTTATTATATTTCCAAAACAATTAATTAATCTTTTGATAATCTTATGATATTGTAGTTTGAATTGCGTACAGTACTAATAATCAGTAGGCCGGCCTGCTGTGGCTACAGTGGCGTAACCCGCTTTAGCTCCGGCTCGTTATACGCGGTTTCGTTATATGCGGCACTTAGGCGGAACGTATCTACCGCGTATAACGAGGACTACCTGTATAAGGATGTTCCTTTTTTCCCATGATTACACCAAATTTCCACTTAAAGTTTCCTCTGGTATAGCATCTATCTTGAACTCTCTCTCCGTCCTTAAATACTCTTTGTAATGGTGGGCAAGAATTAACTTTTTCTTTACTCCTTACTGGTATCATTAAATCAATTTGTGTTCTTATGTTTCATCCAAACATTAAACTGTAAGCACTTGTTCCAGTTGAATTTGGAACTTTCCTCAGTTACATAACCAGCCATTGAATCTTCGTATCCATGCCTCCTTGTTCGTCTATCATTGCAATGAGTGATTTTTTTATGGTCTGCATGAATCTTTCTGCTTGCCCGTTAGAGTGTGGTTGAAACAGAGCACACGTTTTGTGAACTATTCCATGCATCTTTAAAAAATGTTGAAACACATGCGAAGAAAATTGTGATCCGTTATCCGAAAATAAGACTGTAGGAAGTTTTAAACAGGCTTTGGAGTTTCTTAATGCACCACTCTGATGTAGTGTATTTAGTCTGGATCACATCTACCCATTTTGAAAATGAATCGACAACAATAAAGTAGTTGTTGTTTCTAAAGCAAGGTCCGGCAAAATCAATGTGGATCCTTTCCCAGGGAGATTTAGGTTGCTTCCATGGATGGACATCTGTTTTTGGAGGATTATTTTGTTTCAAACAACATTGTTAACATGAACCTACCAAGTTCTCAATATCCTTGTCTATGTTCTTCCAGTAGCAATAAGACCTCGCTAACGCATTCATTTTAACCATTCCTAGGTGGCCAACTTTGTAGTACTTTGTTCTGTATAAATGCAGGAATTATGACTAAGAGGAGGGGTATACTCACTTCTCAAAGTTTGTTTAGGAAAAATTAGAACCAAAATGTCACCACAAAAAATAAGAAGTAAATTAGAAGAAAAAAAATTTACTTCAGAATAAATTTTTTTGGCAAAAATGTCTCTCCTTTTATGCCATATTTGCATACACCTTACTACATAAAGAGTTTAACATAATCTTAGTTTCTTGATGCAACTGCTGTGTTGGAACTTACCTCATCAAAGTCAGCGATAATCTCATTGAGCAGCCGCAGACATTCTACTCCTTGGTTGTTGCCGTCCAGTTCCATGTAGAACTCATGGTAATTGGTGATTGATGCAAACACGACGCCCACACGGCCGTACGATTGGTGGTACAGGTCCTGCGACAAAGTGTTCTGGCCACATGCCAACACAGGTGTCAACTACAGCTCAGCAATGCGCAGGCAAGCTCTACTCTAACTACTGTCACACACTACCACATTAACCTTGTCATAGTTAGCAATCCAAACATATTTTATAACATTTCTTTATCCGATTTTGTACTTCAAATTTGAGAACAACTGAGAGGAAATTTATTAATTCGATACATAAAGTTGTAAATAAAAAATATGATAATCAATGAGTGAACAAGAGAAATTACTTAAGCTAACATACACTAACTAATTTATATATTGTTTATAACGTTTTACTAGTTTCTATTTAGCTAAAGGCACGTTCTCACGAGTCGATTTTAGTTGATCAACTTTTTAATGGATAAACAAAAGTTTGACTGAGCTCGTTCAAGTATGTGTCATCTTCGAGTTAAACGAGTTCAGTTGATAAGTGTGACCTTCGAATCGCTGAGTTGCCTTTGAAATTTTTATTGATTGCAATGGTTTAATGTGGTTTGGTTGTACATATTTTTATTTGTTTTAGTGTGAAGCTGAGTAATTATTAAGAGGTCTAGAAGTGTCATGTTCCATTTTTTTGAGCTTTATAATAAACTTGACTGCCTTTGGAACCATCGCTTAGACATTTACAAAAATAAAGATGTGCGTGAAAACGCTTTAGGAATTATATTGAAAGAAAAGGGCATTGCCGGTTTAAGTAATTTGAATGTTAAGAATAAATTAAGTATAGTATAGTATTGACCGCTTCACTTATTAACCACTACTTTCGAAGATCATATTTTCAAATTCAACTGAAAGTGATCAGTTGAAATGTGAGTTCGAAAACTAATTCAAGTTTTTTCAACTTTTGTTGATTGACTAAAATCTGTGAAATGAAATTGATTCGTGAGAATGTGCATTAAAAGATAAAAGAATATATTCATTCATATACCAATCCTAGTTTTCTTTATACCAATTTTGTTTTAATTTCCACTCAGTAGATGATAATTAAGTTGCAATAAGTTGTTTGCGTATCACATAAATATGTAACTAATCAAATATCAAATTTAACCTCTCAATACATTATCTACCACTAAAACCCTGTGTACACTTTAAAATGTGCACGAAATTAAGCCATGGGAGAGTTAACATTGCACAAAATTTGATATATTTAACCCCTGCTCTGATAAAGTAGCTCTCCAAATATGCCCCTGGATTAACTGTGTCGGTAAAATTAAAGAGCTGATCATTCATAGCCACTTTGATTGAAAAGAATAATTTGATGAAAAAACTTCACTAAGTACAAAGATAAAATTATAATAAAACAAAATAAAACTTGCTGAAAAATTGGTTAAAACAACGTACACCAGTTTATAACATATGGCTTGTTCATATGTTTTATAGAAATATAGGGGTTTTATCATTTAACAAAAATATAAAACAATAAATTGACTTATAAAATAAATGAAATTTTTACAATAATTAAAAACTTGGGCGAACGAGGATGAGTACAAACAAAAAACAACTGTTGAATAGTTTAATGAGTATTGATGTTTTTGAAATTGTTCTATTCACAGAATCTGAATCAAAAACCTTCTACCAAAAATATGAGGATGTGAACAAAAGTTAAGATGAATAAATTAAGATAATCAATAGATCAAATATTTTGTAATCCATTCATTTTTCATCAATGAGTATCCCTTTTTAAATACTTCCTTAAATTAATAAAGTTAGCTCTTTACCTGAATTATTTTGCTTGTTTAGGGCTGGAAAACAGGCTTACCTTTTCAACATAAAGAGGGTAAAGAAAAAAAAAAAAATAAATAAATAAATACAACACTCATTGATATATTTCAAGGTCAGCAACCTTATTTTCAGTCTATCCTGAAGAGGATTAAAGAGAGACTGGCTCCATTAACCTTCTTAAAACGTGACAGGACTGAAGACTAGGCCAGTAGCCTTGAAATATCTTCATGAGTGTTTTATCATTTTTTTCATTTTTGTTTTTATCCTTTTAGTGTGTATGAACTTTTAAAGGACTTGCCAAATTCCTTTTTTTTTAAAAGGCTATGCCAAATTTCTTGTTCCAAACAAACATAAATAATAATTCATTAAGTTAATTTTAAACTCAAAAGTGGTTTCCGGTTTCCTCGATTACAAATTAAAAAATTTAAGCCATCTAACTTTATACACGAGATGCAATACCAGTATCCTGAGGTATTTATTCTGACATTGATTTCTTCAAGAATTAAAGCTTTTAGCAATTAGTAATTAATATTAAAATGATGAAAACGTTTCTAACTTCAATACACTTTTGTAATTTTACCAGATTTCAAGATAAACGAGTTGAACATTTTTGTAAAAGAAGTTAATTAGTAAGAAAATGTGTTAATACTAAACTAATTTCTAAAGCTACTTCACAAGGATTTAAAAAACACAACTATTAACAGTACTTCAGCAAAAAAAATCTAAAAATCAAATACAATACTTAATCCAACAAACAAAATATACAAATATTTCAAAACTACATCTAACTGTACATTAAAACAAACAAATTAGCTAAATTAAAGGCTTTTGGCTTGAGCGAGCAAGCATACATAGCTATCTCACAAAAATAATCCTGGACAGGGCAGATCAACGACAAAATGCAACACACAAGTGAATATCATTTCAAAACACAATAAATATTATAGAAACTCTTAAATTATGAACTTATTTAAGATAGATTCCTTGGAACACACTCGAAAAACGTTATATTTAAACTGATAGTATCAAATCCCCTTGAACTACAATGTTAAACAGTCTGTAAAATCTCTGATTTTTCATATGTGATTTACCAACCTTACTAAAGTGAACCATGTTCAATATGCTGCTGACTTCGTTATATACCACTGTACTAGTCTGCTACTTCAGTTAACTGTGACGATAAGTATTTGTAAATTGAATGATTAGTTGTTATATAATCTCTGATAGAATTAAAAAGATAAATAAGAGTTACATGGCAAGTACCAGTTATAAAATTCATATAACGGTACACGTTAGATGACAGTAAGATAATTGTATATATTTGATATATTATGTAATTTTTAATATTTCATTTACATTTAACTTTAACCAAGAGGGAGAGAGGGAGTTATCTAGCCCAAAAATACACATCGCCCATATCAAACTCGAGCTCTCATTGGTTATCCAAAATAGACTCCCCACGTGACCTCGTGAGCCTCACTCACTCTGCCCACCTCTAGCTGTGCTGTCAAGGGTCTTTCTTGCCCTTGTTACATAATTTCCAATTAATTTGAATGTTAAATTCAGTGCCCTTTAGTGTTCTTCGACTCACTTCCAGACCTCCAAGAACTATATTTGTGCAGTGCGTGGTCGGTCTTCTGGACATTCCGTACGTGCTTCCACGGCCATTTGTTGACATTCTAAAATTACAACTGGACTGGACTCTCTGAAGTGCCATTAAGCACTCCTTTTTGACAAGTGGTCAAACAACCTCTGGGGTGAGTCAATTCTTTCTAATTTTTTTATTTCTGTCCCTTTGTCTATCGTCTACTCTAGTAGAGCAGTGGTCCTCCTTTTCCATACTCAGCGTTATCAACTCTCTCTACACCACAGTACACTCACATTAGTTTTTTTATATTTCAGGATAATAAGAAATAAAATGAAAATATAAGTTGTGTATCAAAGAGACAACTTTAGAAAAGGAAATTCACAAATTTAGTCTATGTGAAATTAGAAACAAATTGGCTACATATTTTTATTCCATATTTATTTAGCAAATGTAATTTTTCATTCATCCTCTCGCTTTGATGGTTAAATATTTTTAACTTTTAAATATTTTTCAAATAATGGATGGATAAAGGTTTTATCAATTTTTCTATTCAAACGTAATAATTCGTACATGTATGAATGATATAAAAATTTATATATCCATCCAAGGGGATAACTAGTAATGATTCTAGGCATTAATATGGAAGAGATATCTAAAGGCTGATTTTAGAACATTATAACCATTGAGTGTAATATTGACCTCATCCACCTACCTCAAATGTGACTGTGTATCCAGTTGTTTAGTGACTAAAGAAGAGGCCAGTGGCCCCCAATATTTCACTATTCAATTCTTTGTAATGTGATTATGTCTCTATCTACAGTGTACCAGTCTACTAGTTTACCAGGTATGCTGCTTTCCTTTCCTTTCATTACTACTGAAATCCTAGGCCTAGTGCCCCAAATTTAACCTGTGAGTGTAATATTGAGAGTAATATTGGAAAGGGGCTAGTAACCTCAAAACATTTCACTAACTATATGTTGTGTTGTGAATCAGTCTGCCACCAGTTTCCAATTTTTTCAGGTATGTAAATCTTCTCTCTTTTTTCACTAAAATCCTAGGTCTAGTGCTCTAATAATAACATGCATGTAACAAAAATAAATGAATTAAATAAAATCATTTGTTGTTGGATGAAATAATTTAACCCTATTCCTACTATCTTTGTTGGTTGGTTATCTTCCTTTATCTTTGACTTTACAAATGAAAAACCCGACAACACAAGTTAGTACAACATAATTACTAGATACATACAGTGAAGCGGCCGAAGCTAGCCAATCTAGGGCTGTGCCAACTGGCCGACCCAGGTTTGATTCCCAGGTTAGTACGCTAAGTACCCGTCTCCCTTACTGCTTCTGTGGTTCAGTCACATTAAGCCGTTAGAGACTCCTAAGTCCTAACTTGGCCAGAGTAAAGCCATCGTTTATATTACATGTATTATTTTGTACTTATATTGTATTGACACAAATAAAGAATTTTGAGGTATTGAGAATTTTATGTACTAAATAGCAATTAGACTTCTTAACCTTGATACCACTCACTCTAATAATAATAACCCCAAATGAGGTATAGATACATTTAAAGCTGTTAGGAAATATGGTTGGTCAAAATGACCCAGTGTTTCCATTTACACTATTGAACTTTGTACATTCCAATATATTGGAAGACAGTTTTTTTTTTACATGGATACGAGTTTCTATTTTGTATATGATTCACTTTCAAAAACGAATACATAAACTTGGCATTATTTCGTTTGAAATTTAAAATTGTAGTACCGTATATACTCGAATCTAAGCCGCACGCGAATCTAAGCCGCACCCCTTGTTTTTGATTGAAAATTAGGCAAAAAAGGCCACACTCGAATCTAAGCCGCACCCAGTTTACCGGGCAATATTATCCAGGAAAAACGGCAATCTAGCGATCACAAAATGAGCTCTATTAATTGACGAAAGTCATGTAAAGTGTATTTACAAATGAAGTATTGGTATAAGTTACTTAGTTACATGATGTATTTAAATAAAAACTAGTAATAAACTTGTTTTATTTATACCCATTTGTCCCAAAACTAGTTTTACACAAGAGTATTCCATAATTCATAGGCAAAGTATCTACCCAGTAAAGCGACTGGATACGGCAAGTGTTAACTGGACACTGAGGCTAAACTGCTTCAAGAAGGAAAGGAAGTGAGAGAGACCGATACAGTCCTACACTGTGTTTAACAATCACCTGTTCATGTGCTCTACCCACAGAAGCTTCTCTGTAGAGCCACAAACCTTATCTTGTACAGAACAAGCTCATGTAGGACAAAGAACAAGATGACAAGTGGAAGAAAACAAATACCGCTAAGCCCCGCCCCTCCTATCCCTGATTGGTGACCTCATTTTGACGTCACCCACTTCTATTGCAAAACAAACCACTTCCCCTTCCCACCCTTCTACATTTCTCCCCACTGTCTTTCAAGCCAATTATTCTCATCTTTTGGATAGTGCTGCCAACCAAAATCTAAAAATTACCCTTTTGGCTATCTACCTATTGTTATTTTATGATAGAGACATTGGTTTTTAGCTTCAAATCTTAAAACCATATCAAAAGAATAACTTATCATTACTGTAATTATATTTTTACCGGCTAAACATGAATATTGTTGTCTTAGAAAATACCCTCTAACTCTAAAATTACCCTCAAAAAGGGCAAACAATTATTTGAGGTTGGCAAGCTACTACAGCCGGCAAATGACAGATGAAAGGAGAAACAAATAAAAACTCAAAACAAAAGTCACTGTTGTTGTTTGGTTTATTGTGAACTAGCCTATTGCTATGCTGACTTAACCTAATTGAAATTATTTAGTCAAAGTATTATTTAATTAGTAAGTAGTGATTAGTGAAAGTGTTACCGTATTTAGTTAGTAAGTAGTGAATGTAGTGAACACCAAACTATGGCTAGTCAAAGATGCCATTACATGGCTTCTTTCAAAAGGAAAGTAATTAGTTATGCAGACGAAAATGGAAACAGAGCAGCAATGCGCCAATTTGGAGTTAGTGAGCCGTTCACAGCTGTTGGAACTAGTGAGTGAGTCAAAACTCAAAAGTATTGAAGACGCATATTTTGTCCTAGAAGGACAGAGGTTGAAAGGAGAAGACAGGATAACAGAATGTTATGAAAGGAAGTGGGAAAGAGAATGCGTCCCTCACCTAGCACAAAAACTGAGTTATCGCAATGTTGCTTCCTCCCATCAATCTCCCTTCCCCTCCCCCCTGCAAACCTGTTTGAAGCCTCTCCCCATCACACACCCCCTTCCCCTCCCCTCCGTGATCCTTATCTCACCACTGCACCTGACTGACCGACTGTATAAATTAACTAGTGACTGTGCAGCTGTCTGAGAAAACACTGCATAGACCCTCCATTTCACAGCCCAAAAGTTTAAATAATTGGTTTTTTGCCCTCAGAAATGCTTTTAGCACCACTTGGCATTTCAACTCTAATTGGGCGAATGTAAGCCGCACGCGAATCTAAGCCGCACCCTTGTTTTTGCGGTCAAATTGCGGTCAAAATAGTGCGGCTTAGATTCGAGTATATACGGTATAAAAGACCAAAACACTGTCAGTTTGCAAGTGTATATACAACATTCCCCTAATAATTACTCAACAAATAAAAAACCTACTTTTTATAGAATAATTTTAAATTAATTTTTATGGTTTTTATGTAACGTTGTAATTTAGTGATACATATAGGTGTGAAACATTGAAAAATAGAATAAAATTTATGTCAGGATAAATATGACTGATGTCCTTTCATGTTTTACAAAGATGTTTCTTAAGGGTTACAATTTTTTTCACAAAATGTCACCCATTTATATATCTATATCAATACACAGATTGCTAAATTAAGAAATTATTTGTTTCGTTAATCATGGTTTCAGTTTAACAACTATGGAACCGTGAGAAGGACATTCTGGAATGTGTCTGTATATGTGTACGTAACTTGGAGAAGTAGATTACTATCTAGTATGTCAGTTACCATGTTACTCCGGAATTGGTTGTCCAGGAAGTGAGTAGCCACATGGGCTGGTAACAGGTTGAACAGGATCCGCTTGTTACTGTGTTGAAGTGCATCCATCTCCCGCTTTTCTTCCGTTGCCTGTACACAAGTGAAGAAAAAAAATACTTGTTATTTGTCTTGATGAAGTCTTACGAACGTTTAAGTCTAGATATATAGCCAAGATAATATACACATTTTTGCAAGACATCATGAATTTTTTGTAAAAAATTTATGTTAAATGAATATTTTTAGCAACAAATTTTAACAGTTAAAATCACTATGTTATAAAGTTTTTCACGTTTTTTTAAATTTTAGTATTATCACATATTTACAAAATTCATTTCACTTTTCAGAACAGCAAAATTAAAGCCGACTGTTAAATAGTTGGACTGCACCTGTATTTGCCACAGGAAATCGAGACGAGCCGTCCATTCTACTTGACGACCGTGGATGATGACAGCCAGTAGGAGCATGAGAACGTAGACTACCCCCAGCATGTGAGATGGCACAACACTCCTGTACAAAGTCCATTCTGACTAAGTGGTTTAGACAGACAACTATTGTAATCTTATATTCAAAAAGTTATAACTGTGTGAAATTTATTTTATAACAGAGAGGGGACCGGCCGGTTTTTCTAGGACCCTGTTCAGTTTTCACAGGTACCACCAGTAGCCTCCTTTTCTCTATCTCTCTCTCTCCTCCAGCACACGCTGAATTGACTAATAGCTGAGCTAATAGTACACCAAACAGTTATCAGAGTGCTTATTTAAGGGTGTTCGTCCGGGTGCCTAGTTTAGCGCTCTACGGAATTTTGTTCTAGATTTTATTGCAACTGCCGCTAAGAGTAGTAAAGATCCTGGACTCACTAACAAACAAGCAATGTATTCCCCTCCCTTCTCTCACCCTCATAGCCCCCGCCTGCACCGCCATGCAAATTTGACAGATGGGCATAACTCCCACATCATAGTAAACTCTAGCAATGAGTTTTATAAATATTGTTAATCTACTTTTTTAGCCAAAGATACTGTACAAATTTCAACTCAACATTTGAACAGATATCATTTATAAAAAAATAATTGGCAACACTTTAACCCTCCAAGTGATATCGGCTCGGTCCGAGCCGTTAATGACCCCCTCTGAATCGATAACGGCTCGCTCCGAGCCGATCGCGAAAAGCGCCGCAAACAAATAACTAAAATCGGAAATCAGTTATATTTTATACTAAAATGTTCAGAAAGAGTTCCTCTTTATGATACTCTATGTCAAACGTTTTTCAAATACGCGGGAAAAGTAGTATTGATTATTTACGATCAGCTGGTTCCCGCACTCAGTCATTCGTGTTCTGTGACAAAGCGTTGTATATCAGTGTTGTTTATTATTCCGTTTGAAGGTTATATTAGAGCGTTTAGTTGTTTTATTTAGTTTGTATGTTTGTAAATATTGTTATTATTTGTAAATATGAGTCAACTAAGCCGTTTGAACCACTTCTAGAGACCTAAAGGAACTAAAAAGAGAAAGGCACCTGCTGTAGCGGAGTCAGATTCGGAATAAGGGATATTTATCCTCGTTGTTCTATGTAAATATAGTTATAATTTGCAAATTGCTGCAAACAGTATTTTATTCAGTTTTTAGAAACATTTACAAGTGAAAATAAAGTTTTACAATCCTATATAAATATTAGGCCTATAATGGAACTTTATAATAACAAATACACTTTTCTGAAATTTCTGCTTTTTTATGCTAGTACAAAAACATTTTCTATATGACTTTCTTATATACTACAACATATAAACTGTGAGTGTTATATATTTTTGCGTTCAGAACTAAATTGTGTAACTTTTGTATACAATGGATTTTAAAAGTGTTTCCATAACAACTATAATAGACTCAAAAACAAAAAAATATTTTTGAGAACATTTTTTTTCAAGGTCATCCAAAGTTTCTCAAGATAAGAAAATTTTTGGTAAGTTTTTCTTTTTCATAACCATGTAGTACATATTATTTAGAACATTTTGATATGTAATATGTCATATTACAGGTATATATACCCCTTAACTACCATGGTGGTTTTTAGTAACACTCATACCATGGTGGGGTCTTTAAAGACCCCAAATTTAAAATTAGTGGAAAAAATAATAAACGTACGCTTTTTGGTATAAACTATTTACTATATTTTAGAGTATGTATAAGACAATATGTAGAGAGTATAAAATATAACTTAATTAATTTACAATGTTTGTATAGAAATTAATATTTGCTTCACTGCATTTTTTTGACTTTTCAGAACATAAATTTTTGATTATTATATAAAGTATTTTAAACTTATCCTAAATAATTTAATTTTCTTCAAATCCTGCTTTCCAAGAGTGCTTCTTTCATCTGAAAATAAAGAAAAAGCGAATTAGTAAATTGGTTAACGGAGCCAGGCAATTGAATTTCGTTAAGGAAAAAGTTGTGTTTATTGCAATAAATCTTCTTACTGACCTCTTATTTTAATCCTTGCAGGCATCACACACTATGGCTTGGCTGCTATGGTCCTTGCATACACCAGAAAAACATTTTGAACATTGAGTGAGGTATTTTCTATCTTTATCTCTTGGACAAATATGACATCTTCGTCGCTTCTTGGGCTGTTGCGGTCCAGGTTCTTCACGCTCTAGTTCTTCTGTTCCCATACACTTTCTAATGGTACCTCGAAGTTCTCTAGGTAAGTTTGGAACTGCAACTCGATTGCGCATGTGTCCCATAATTAGGGTCTTGCCAAGTGAAATAAGAAAGTTCTGTCTATTGACATTTACATTTGGCTGAGAGGCTCGTAGGATCATCAAGGCATTTACAGCACTTATATCCATCATAGCGTACCAAACAACAAGTGGCCATCTTCTTGTACGCCATCCAACAGAATAATTTGCACATTTCTGGTCAAGGGAATCCACACCGACTTTGGTGCAGTTGTAGAAATCAATAATTTCTGGCTTTTTTTCTTCGTTTTCCATTATACTTCTGTCATGATGCATTGAAGATATTAAAATAACTGCTTGACTTTTCTTGGGGACGTATGAAACGATAGTTTTGCTTGAAGTGAATGCGAATTCTGAAGATAGAGGTTATCGTTCCTTGTGTGGCATAAAAGAAGCAGGGATCTCCCTCTTGTTCTTCCTTACTGTTCCAACGTACGTCAAGCCGTGTAACTTGAGCTGATCAACAAGTTCCACAGACGAAAACCAATTATCACCGGTTATATTTCTGTTGGAGTTGAAGATTGGCTTTGTTAGTGATAAGACAGTCATCGTTGGTACTAATAGCTTATTTGGATTTGGGGTGTTTAGAGGGCCACAGTACACAAAACTATTATAAAAATAATGGGTTCTTGAATCTGCAAGTATCATTATTTTGATGCCATATTTTGCTGGCTTGTTTTTCATATACACACGATATCTAAATCTACCTCTGAAACTTACAAGCATCTCATCTACTGTCATATTCTGGCTGCAAGTGTAGTTTTCTTGCGAATGTTTTACAAATTGGCTGAAAAGTTCAGATATTGCAGCAATGGGGTCGGTTTCCTTTCGTTGTTCTCGTGTTGATTTGTCATCAAATCTTATACACTTCAACAAAAAAAGGAATTGATTTTTGCTCATTGTAGCTCGAAAAATATCCCTGCCTGTACCGTCATTTGCAAACAATGAGCGTACATCTTCGTGATTAGACTTATACACTCCTGATAGATAAATTAATCCAAGGAATGCAGCATTTCGTTATAGCCTATGTGTTGTGTGTATTGACAGTTCAAATTAGTCTCACCATAGTTAGATGCTTTTTCAGTGATTTTTTCATTGGTAAAATCTACTATTTGATTTATCATATTATCATTAATCAATAGGCGCCATGCCTCATAAGGTGTCGTAGGTTTGTTTTGCAAGGCTGGTCCACAAAGGCCTGGCAGTTTTGTCACTATATTGTGAGCTCGTTTTCTGCTGGTGGGTGGAGGATCTTTGTGCCACAATGTTTTTTTATCACGACCAACAATTATGTTACTTCTAACTCGGGGTAATGTGGACTGATCTTGAACTTCTTGGTCATCTGGTTCTTCCGTGTCCGAAGGCTGCCAGTCAGGGTCCATATCCGTATCATCGGCACTATAATAATAGATAATAGATGAGTCATCTCCATCTAAAACACCTTCAGTTACTGGATCTTCTGCATCCGAACCTTCAGTTGGTAAGTCACTAATCATTGAGGTATTTAATAAATCGTTAATAATGTCCTCTTGACCATAAAAGTTATCAGCGTCCATCATGGAAAATCAATTATATCAAATATGTCACTAATTCACAAAATTAGACCTAAAAACAAACCAAAACACAAAATTAGCACTTACAAAACACAGCAACACTTATACCATGGTGGGGTCTTTTGGGACCCCAAGGCTAAATAACTCCTAAACTAAAACACAAAAATAAAAGTTACGACATTCATTTATCGCTGCTTAAAGCCAACTGGGAATAGCTAGAACTAGGATGCTCTACATCAGCGCTAAAGTGGTGAAAAATTGAATTAAAAAGTGTTGGGGTCTGAAAAGACCCCACCATGGTAGTTAAGGGTTAAAATTTTTTATGAATTTTATAAAAAAACACTGCGCGATGCCTATCACTGACAGGCCTATCACTGAAGAGTAAAATACGTATCACTTGGAGGGTTAAAAAAAATTTTTTTTAGATTTACTATATAGGCCTACTAAGTTGATTAGTACCTTTTGTCTACTACTATATTCTCAAAATGTTAATAAATTATATCAAACGGTTTGTTCGTGCACCAAAAAGGTCAAATTAGTCACTTTGGGCAGCCATATCTCCATAAAGTAATTTTATAGAATTTTTTCCTGTAACATATTTATTATTTACATGGATACTAACAATTGTATTCAAAAAAATTTCAAAAATAATTTTTGATCACCCTTAACCCTTTTACCGCCATACAATTATTGCCGGTCGAGCGCTCGACCGCCATAGTAGGTGAGGGTCAATGTGTCACTCAGCCGCCAGACGCTAGGATCATAGCGTGTCGCCCGGCCGCCAGAGCATTTTGCCGCTTTTTACAACCGTTCACAAAAACGATTGTGGTTACATCAATTTGAAAGATAGAAGAATTCTGTTTTCACCATTTTATTCATTAAGAAATTATCTTTAATGTGATATGACTTAATAGTCTATTACTAACATATAACGTTTTCGTAGGAGCAAAAATAAAATGCAAAATAAAGTTTAGAAATTTTTTTTAATTTTAAAGTTAATAAGAAAAATAAAAATGTCATTTTAAATTTCTTTGTATATATAATTTGGTTTGAAATTTAATAGAGAACAATTGAGTAAGTTTTCATTAAAAAAAATTAAGAATTGTTTTTTTTATAAATATATGACTAAAATAGTACAACAACTCATTTTAATCAGAATTAGGAATAGAAAAGCCTATAGGCGTACATACATAACATACTAGACGAACTAGAATTATCCATACTATCATAAACATTATCATCAATTACAATGTTTGTCCCTGATTGAATAACATTGTTTATCAGTGTTCCTTCACTTACTGGTGAACGTCGCTTATCACACATTTTGGCACTGTACTAGTATAAATATAAAACAAAAATACACTTACATAATAATAAAATTCATATAAACACGATTGAATAAACTATACATACTTGTATCATAACCTAAAAACACCAATCTCAGGAACACAACAGACAGAAACTGATTTCTTCACCATTCAATCAGCTGGGCACTGACAAAAATAATTGACGTTTTTCACATATTTTGTGTTTACTATGCAAAAGTATTGTATTCAACTAAAGTAGATTATATTCTTGTTGTAAATATTGTTCTGAATATAGTGATATATATTTATGCTGAAAAAATTAAATAATTCATTGTATAAACAACAAAAATGCAGAGGGCCTATATATAGCCTCTTGGCGGTCGAGCGTCACTACTCCCAGGGCCTATATATAGGCTCTTGGCGGTCGAGCGTCACTACTCCCAGGGCCTATATATAGGCCCTTGGCGGTCGACTGCCCAACTTATTAGAGCCTATATATAGGCCCTTGGCGGTAAAAGGGTTAAGACTATTAAATAAAACTATTCACCATGAGATAACAGCAAAGACACACTTCCTCAGCAGATGGGTTGCTTTGATCTGTTCAATGTTTCAATAGTCAACGGTGAAACCCAGTTCAAGTGATCTCTCTTCATTGACTTTAAGGTGGTTGTCGTTAGTAGGGGTGTGTAAATGCATTGACAATCAAAGAAAAAGTAATATAATCTAAATCTACCCTAGAGAAGAAGTCAAATTTAGGACATTAAGATACTTTGCGCTTATTTATCGTGAGTAAATGAAGAAAATAACAAGTTTTACAAGACCTTCTAAATATGTTAGAAACATTTTTAGCTTTTAGTAATTGTGAAACGGAATGAACATCAGATGGCATACTCACTGAACTCTGAGGTCGTAGCACTGGAAGACGCTGGAGTGGGAGAGTTCCATCAGAAGAATGTAAACGGTAGCCATCAAAGCCAACAGGGCACACTTGATGAGAATAGGTAGTCGGAGAAAAACTGCCACAGCCAAGTAACCTAAAAAATATGATATGCTTGATGTTGTAATTTTATAGTTCAAGTTAAGAAAGTATACCACTTTTTAACTTCATGTGCAAAGGTCACATGTTATCAACATGTGACAGGAGGTACAATGTTTGAGGTAAATACTTCAGATTTTAGTGGTAGTAGAAACAATGTCAGTGACTCCATAATGATAACAGATAATTGTTACATTAACAGCAGGTGTTGCTGACCTAGAGAACAGGAGATGACGATATACTGCGGTAGTGGACAGGCCCGGTGGTCACTGAGGCTCGACGTGATGTTGGTGTTGAGTGGTTGGCATGGCGAGTCCGTACGGCAAGTAAACACATTGACCTGTGCCACTGTGTAGACCAGTACGATGGTGAACACAGTGATGGCTAGTCTGAGCGAGAAGCTGTGCGAGATGTCACACAGGATCCAGCGCAGTCTCACTGCCAGTAACAACATCAGCACCACCTATATCGCAATTAAATGATGATATTTCCATGTGTAAATCACAATTATGAATAAAAAAAAATGTTCTAACCATAAATCTGCATTTCAATGTAGGAATTACCTAATTTTACAAGTTATAACATGAATTTAATGGAAATATACATTATATTCATGTTCAAAATAAGGTAACTGCAATGAAATCCAGATCTATATAGTAAAGATAATGAAATCATACAAGGTAATAAAGGTCAGTTTTCATTTCCTCGTTTAGTTATTTTTTAATATTTGAGCAGTGAAATGCCCTGAAATAATAGTAAACACACAATGGTTAGAATTAAGTAGAAACGTTTATCTGGCATTAATAAATATTAAATACTTTACACATAAATATTAAGGCAGATTATTATATTTTTAATGGTTAATTTGTTTAATCTAGTTCAACTTATCCCTAGAACTGATAGGCGGCGATTATCGACGAATTTCTTTTGTTGCTGTGGTGATAAATGCTGATTTTCGACTAATTAAACATTTTTCCGTAAATAACGCCATTATGCTGCTAAAAATAAACCTACATCTTCAAATTTAATCTCATTTGAAAGTGCTATATCCTCTAACGAACAAGAATATATATTTTGTTACGTTATTCAAACAACGTATGTTTTGAGACCCATAATTTAGAATGTTGTGCAGAGTCGCTCGTTCAAGGCACAGTGCCGGCTTAACCTTGGCCTCTAGTGGGAGTCAGCTGTTTTGCACTTAGTTTGTTTATGTCACAGGTATGGTCTGTTCTATAATATATGCATTATTATATTCTTTATTCTAAACATGCTTTTATAACTTTTAGCAACAATCAAGAAAATTATTTGAAAAATGTAAATATAAATTGTGTATATGTTTATAAAAACAATATGTCATTTCCATGGTTACAGTAAACTTTTAGTTTTTTGCTTGTAAAAACATATAGATATATACTATCCTTATATAAGTGTATATATTTGAACTCAGCACAAAATTTACAACATAATGGCTATCTAACTTTTCCATTTAGTGTACAAGGTCTGCTGTAGCCCTAATAGTCATGTAAAGTTTTCATTTTGAAAAATAAAACCTTTCTTCAATTTAATAGTAACTTATGATGAATACTTTTTATTTGTGAAAGTACTTTTTTATCATTCTACAACTTAAGGCAAACAATTTGGTATACAACTTGGTAACTATAGGTGGATATTTATATTTTATCGTTTTTAAGAGAAATGCTTGCAAAACATGCAAAAATGGCTTATCAGTTAGGGAAAATATAGTCATCAGTTCTAGGGTTAAACAAAGGGATATACAACAAATTTAGTATATTCTTGCAATAAAAGTAATACTAACACAAATAAAAATGTATTGAAACCATCCCTAATTGTTGATTGGATTTAGGAAACTCGCTTTAGTGAGAAAAAAACTATTAATGCATAATAAAATGATTTATGAATAGATCTACAATCCATGTTTGGCAAGGGTACATTTAAGTAGGCAGGGGGGGTGTCATACTTTGAATAAATCCACAAGTTTCCTTCTTTTTCTGTAGCCTGATGATTTTCTATAGAAAGCATTTAATCCTGGACTTTTATTAGATGCAGAAAGGGTATGTAGTGAGGGAAGTGTTTAGCCATCAAGCCTAGCGGCCTAGCTTATTTGAATGTTGAACCATTTGATTAAGCTGATATGTTTTCTCCCAACAGATACCTTAAATGAATCATGATGGGTAAGATACCTTACATGAATTACAGCACTGGCACAGTGCTGTAACCCAGCTATTTGGGGAAAAGGTATTGTGGAGATTACAGGTCATAGGTTATATGCCCTGACTATTGGGCTATTAACCAAAACACAATCCTCAGAGCTATCGACCTATATCAATAATCCCGGTACTTGGAAAATTAATTGAACAGTTAGTATACAAACAAATTTACTCATTTTTAGAAAACAACAATATTTTTAATTCATCACAATTCGGCTTTAGACAGGGCAGATCAACGTTCAATGCTTTAGATAACTTAGTCAGACAAATTCACCTATCTTTTGAAGACAAAGCCTTTGCGCAGGCCACTTTTTGTGACCTGAGCAAGGCTTTTGATTGTGTTGAAAGTAAAATTTTAACTGCAAATTTAAAACATTATGGTTTCTGTAAACCATCTTTAAAATTTTTTGAATCCTATTTAAACAACCGTAGGCAAACCGTTTGTGTCAATGGAAGGTGGTCAAAAGAATTGAAAGTGGAGTGGGGTGTCCCACAGGACTCTGTCCTGGGTCCCCTCCTATTTTTGATATATATCAATGATCTTCCATCGACAACTGATTCTAAAATTATTCTTTACGCCGATGACACAACTTTCTTTAACGTAAGCAAAAACATTAATGATCTGGAAATTATGGCTAATGAGACTCTTTCTAAAGCTTTAAATTGGTTTAATTCAAATGGATTTTTGCTAAATTGTAATAAAACAAAAAACACACTATTTCATCTTAAGCCTAGTTCTATTTCATTGGATGAAAATTTTGTGGATTCGATTAAATTTTTGGGGGTTTATATTGACAATCAGCTAACCTGGAACGATCACATAGACTATTTAAATAAACGACTATCAAGGGTAATTTATCTTTTAAATAGATTGAACGATATTGTACCAAAAAATTATATAAGAACAGCCTATTTTGCATATTTTCAGTCTGTATTCAGGTACGGTTTAGTTCTTTATGGTAATTGTACCAGAATTAAAGAATATTGACTTTACAAAAAAAAGCTTTAAGAGTTCTTAAGAAATGTGACTCCAGAGAACACTGCAAACCACTTTTTATTGATTTCCAATTTCAAACCATTATAAATCTTTACATATTTGACTTGGTTACTTATACTATTACAAATTCAGAATTTTTTAAATTCAAACAATCTTTCCATAACTATAATACACGTGGAAAGAAAAATGCTAAAATTGACTTTTATCGTTTGAATAAGACTCTGGATAGTCATATAGTATTGTCCCTTCAAATTTACAATTTTTTGGAACCTAAAATTAATCAGTACTCTTTTTCTGAATTCAAAAATAAATTTTACTGCTGGCTTTTAAAAAACCCATTTTACAATTTAGATGAATTTTTTAACGCAATTGACCTTAATTTTTAATTTTTAAAGTACACATTTTTATTACTAATTTGACTTTAAAGTCTACTGGTAGATTCATAAATAGTCTAATTTTAGTAATTAGTATGTATGACACAAGCTATTGCAATAGCTGCTGCTATGACATTGTCAATGATGTAAAATTTGTGTGGCAAATAAAAATTATTATTATTATTATTAATAAATAGTCCTTTCTGAGCTAAGTCGGACTCAGACAGTAAAAATGACTATAAGTCGCGTCATCTAAATTCTGCTTTGGGTGCCTCCTTGTAAGTGAGGGTGCAGGGGGGTGCACGGATAAAAACAAATGTCAGCCTGGAAACATTGGTTTTCTGTGAAAAAGCCGACAGGTTTATGATTTTATTGCTCTGAAGAGACGAGCCCTTCTTTTAGGGTTTTAGTGTACTCGAGGAGACCGACATACCACTAGTCAGTCACAAACTGTCTTCTGTCCAGTAACTCAAAAAATGCTCTTTTATACTGGTACCCAGCAGTTGATAAGGCAATAAATTTACTCTTATGCTCGGGTCGAAAAGGGACAAGAGGAAACATGCGCAGACACTTAGACGTAGTATGTAGTTTGGCTAGTAGCAGTCAAGCCAGAGCAGGACTTAGTTGGCGCAATTTAAACACTCGAGTAAACTCTAGACTCATTCACCCCTCATATTCGCCCATATCTCTACTCTACGATTGGCGTCTTAGAAATGAATAGTGAATAGTAATAATAATAATGTTCTCTTAACTAACACGGCATCTGTTCAATGGTTGCCATCAACATGAACACTATTAGAGAAAACTGGTGTGTTCGTGTTGAGTGGTAGTCAATGTCCGCGTGTTGTTAGGGAAGAGAACTACTCGTCAGGCTTGTCAGTTGGCTGAAACTAAGACCAATGCTTTGTGATTAGGATTCTAAAGTAAAGCTGTAGGTCTCTTATTTGCCCTAACAATTGGGATATTAACCCTTCCCACTCCTTTAAGGATATATCCTTTTCAGTAGACTATGCCTAAAATCTCTTGGCGGATATATCCTCCAATTGAGATGTTCTGCATTGCAATGTTTTGGTGTGTAGAAAAAACAGAGGCTGAACCCCAAGATGTTTTTCAACTATATTGGGGCTATCTGTAAAGTGTTTGTTTACAACCTTGAGAGTCCGACAACAATAGGAGGGGAGTTTTTGTCTTGGTGCAACCGGCAAACATTCCATCTCCGGATATATCGTCAAGACCTCAGTCTGCCGTCCACACGCTCGGGAACTTGTTGTGACTTTATATACTGTTCATAGTTATTATTAGGCATTATATTTAAGTTTTTGAAATTATGTATGTTACATTTTAATACTCATAGCTCGTGATCTTTTATCATTTGAGTACTACATTTTGTGTACAGTTGTGACAATTATTTTTTTGAAGTAAATATAGTGCTTGTAGTTTGTTTATCGAAAATGGATAATAAAGATGTTTTATACATGGGACTATACCTTTACCGGTTAATAAAT
Organism: Stictocephala bisonia; assembly: GCA_035578905.1. NCBI lineage: Eukaryota > Metazoa > Arthropoda > Insecta > Hemiptera > Membracidae > Stictocephala > Stictocephala bisonia. The sequence continues at coordinate 554,650 of JAQJVL010000359.1, read as the reverse complement.
CATATTTTACTACGGCTTGGAATGGAAGAATTCTTTTTTGTTGTTGTCTAAATACTGTTTCATCAAAATGATAATACTTACAGATATCCAAATGAAGGCAGTGAGAAAAAGTAAGAGGAGGATGATGGTGCGTGGTAATATTACAGCCTGCAGTCCACCGACTAAAACCAATAGCAACAAACTGCAGGCCAGCGAACTGCTGAAACCATCGTCCACATCTCCATGGTACTGAAACACAAATATACATAAGTCTTCCTACAACCTTAATTTTACATGAACTATGATGATGATTATCATTGGGAAGTAATGGCCATGCTAGAACAGATTCAAGCAATTTTCTAAAATGTGAGTTAAGAGAGAGTAATAAGGAATTTCTCAACAATTATTGGCAGATAAAATTTTAAAAATTAATATTTTCTGCCTATATGCCTATCCAGAAACATAGAAATAATCGTCACGTAACACAGGTTAACAGTTGACAAACTAGTCATTTTACAACACTTAGTGGAACTGTCAGAAATGATAAAATAGAGTTGCTTGTTAAGACTATTCACTGAACATGAGCATTTAAAAGTAATCAAACAATCATTTGTCAAGATGTGAACATTGAATCGGACTCTACATTTTCTGTCTTTATGAATCAATTAAGAAAAAAAACTATATTTAAATGAGTTCAAAACAAATATGTGATGAGGCAAACATATTTGGAAGATGCCAATTGTTGTTTGTTACTCCAAAAATGCAATACATTTCATTTTTAATGAGTCTGCTAACTATGTGCTTGTTCTAGAAAAATACAAATGGCACATTCATTGATAAAACCATCGACTAGAAGCAAGAAGACTGTCCACTTATGTGAATTCCATGAAGCTGGTTTTCCTGTTTGGCGAAACATGTTCGGTTATTACAGGTAGCCAGCTCCCTCTCTCTGTACTCTCTCCAGTACTTGCTAGAGTGACTAATAGCGGAGTTAATGGTACGCCAAACAGTCATCTGACCGATTACAGTGGATTCTCGGTAATATGAAATAATTGGGACTGAACCCATTTCGGTTTACCAAATTTTTCGTATTAAACAGATTTTCTTAAAATGCTCTTTTGATAAAACATAACATAAATAATATGTCTAACATTAAGTACAGTACTTGGGTTTTGAACACAATAATAGCCTATAATTATAAAAAGGAAAATGAACCCTTTAATAGAAGAATACATTCAACTGAGATGTAAGATCAAACACTGCTTTTATAGACAAAAAGAGTTTGTCTTTAAAACTAGCGGAAATTTATCCCGACCCTAGCACTACTTGATTTCATTGCATTCGCCACTAGGCCACGTAATCAGCTGACGGAAGTTGTATGGATATTTCTGGCGTTCTCACGCTACCTCAGACAGCACTGCTCCCAATTTCCACTGTCAGTTTCTTATCAACAGTTCGAACTCATGTGTTTACGTGTCTCAGTTTGTTGTAACTCATAAAGACGCTCCACTGATCTTACACTACACTATGTAGAGCAACACCTCAACGCGACCCCAGTGGCTACCATGTTTTGAGATGCTTGCGTGATTTAGTTTCGAGGGAGAGGAATTCTTCTTTAAAGCAAAAAAAAGTAATATTTGACAAGTTTATTAACAATTAAATTCTTAATATTTTCTTGTAAATTTTAGATATAAAATAGTGGTTCTTACAGTAACTGCATCTTAATTTTTGCAAAATCTGTTGTTAATTTCAGTTTTGGATTAAGCAAATTTTCGGATTACCGAAGTTCAGATCTACTGTATTTTAAACAAATCACTGTTAGCTAGCAGCACAGGCACACATCTGCAGCAAATGCATAGCTTTGGACATTCTGTTTCTATAGCCAATGACCAAACTGATCTTAAATCTGCAAAAGAAATTATGAAGCTATTTAAGATGTTTTTGAAGTGGTGTTTATTTGTTCATTCATGTAGTCTATTCAATATTACTTAAAACATATGATGTACTACATACCTGATTCTCTTTGTGTTTGTCCTTGAAGCAGAGCGTAAACACGTTGACGTGATTGCTTTTTTCTCTGTCAACACTGCGAGCCTCGATGGCTTGGCTGAGGTACTTGTTAACTCGGTTGGAAGGCTGGTGATAAACACTAGAGTGGCGCTTTTTGAATGGCCGTTTAAACTTGTCCGTCACCTTGTTCTGCACAACATGATTGAAATCACCTATTAGTGTCTACTTTTTAGAAGTTATATATTAGAGCACACTGAATTAGAGCAGCTCAACACTTGCAGTTAAACCATCACATTAGTAGATTAAATAATAAGACTAAAAATGGATTATTACATTTTAAAATGCATAACAGAAATGCAAACAAACATCAGAAGTCTTTACAAACAATAGCATGATATTTGTAAGTTTGTACTCATCAAACAAAACTCATCAAACTGACTGTATAGTAACTGTTTATGTGTAAAGGTAATACAGGTAAGTATTTTATACTTGAAGTGAAAACCAAGCTTTTTTATTTCAACTTACAACAAGAGGTTTATCTGATTCTTCCTGAAAAAAAATAATTTAACATTAAACAAAAAGAAATGACTATTACAATCAGAAACCCTTCAATCAAAAACCATTAATAAAAGACAATAAATGGTCCATGAAATAACAATGTTCAGATTTCCTAAAGGTTGTACATATGTTTTAAGAATTTATCAGGTACACAAGAAAATCAAAGAGGACAACTGGTTTACCAGAAGGATCCAAAATATCTCTTTGGATATCACAATTCAAAAACAGCAAAGACAAGCTGCAACACTTAGATTTTTGTTACTGAAACTAATCTAGCGCAATAAAGAATAATCTATACATGTAAATTTAAACTTAGAAGGTTGCAATATGCCATCAGTAATAAATTGGGCTCAAACATGTCTACTAGAATTGTTTTTATATGATGTTACAACAAACTTTTGTCATCCAAAATAGGTTTTGGATACAAAACAATAAATGTAAATAAAAAGTGTAATATTGTTAGCTAACCAAAAAAGATTGTTAAAGATGGCAGTCGGACAGGTCTGTCGGGTAGGTTCTCAAAAATGATTTTAAAGGACAAATAATTGGCCTTTCAGAGTAGAACTAGGTAGAAAGGTCTAAAAAAAATCCTTTGTGTATTAGAAACTGATATATACAGGTTATAACAAAACCCTACACAAACTTTAGGATATTGTTCTTTGGGTAAAATGAAGCAAAAACCTTATTGCAACCAATGTTCTATCTCATTTTGTTTACTGTCTGTCCGTCTGTATGTGTTTTTTGCTATTTAAAATGTTTAAACCCAAATTAAAAAATAATTAATGGTTTTAAAAAACACATCAGAGTAAATAATAATTAATGTTTTTAATGTGGCATAAACGATAACTTGTTTTTGAAAATCAAATAATAAATAAAGAATTTACAATGATTTTTGAGTGACTCTTGCCACTTTTTAAGTGTTATTTAACACATTTAACTTATTACGCAATTTATTAAACTAAAAAATACAACCCTTTAATAATAATTGATTAATAAGTACATTTTTTATTAGGTTACTTAGTGTAGTGTTTTTAATAATTGAAAAAAATATTACATTACAATGTTACTACCTTATACTAAAAGCCATTGTTTGTGTCTTCCATTGTTGCACTTCACAAGTCCATTCTAAACTGTGCAATGAATGCCACACAAAAATTATTGTTAGTTCTATGTTTATTAATTGGTTTTCAAAAACAAGGCATCTTTTAATTCGTATTAAGAGCACTAACTATTAACCATTTTGGTAATTTTTTGTAAAAAACAATTTTTTTGGTTTTATATTTTAGTTCGGGTTTTAATATTTTAAATAGTAAAAAATACATACAGATGGATAGACAGTAAACGAAACGAGATACAACATTGGTTGCATTAAGTTTTTTGCTTCATTTTTCCCAAAGAACAATATCCTAAAGTTTGTCTAGAGTTTTGTTATACCCTGTATAATATATAGGTAGGCGTCTTACAACAAACAAAGAAACCAGTGATATACCTGCTGACAAGAGCTGTGTGTGCAACTCACAAATTATGTTGAGTTACGTATGAGAAGTAAGTTCTTCCGTCATATGTTGTAGGAATTTTAGACCAGTAATCCCAATTTTCTAACCCGGGTTGGTTTAGAAACACAAAAGTGAATAAGGCAACGTACAAAATTATTAATTTTTCATTATAATAAGTTATTTTAACTACAATAACAACAACAAGACTATTGATCCCTTCTTGTACTTGTTAGCTAATTTGGGGAGATCAGAGTTCCCTTCCTGCACAAGACAAAATGTTCAATAAATTTTCGATGTTATATAACATCAATCAATCAATCAATCAATTTTTTATTGCAGTATTAACAATTATTACATCATATTGCAAAAGTCAATATGTGTTTTTAATAATATACAGTATATTAAATAAGATTTTAATAAAATTCAAAATTATTATAATGGCCTACTCTATTCTACCACTCTATCAACCGTACGTACATAAATTACAGGCATTCTACATTCATACTTTACACCAGTGTCATTGGGGCTAAATTTTGAATTTTTATTCCCAGCGGCTTTCCATGAACTCGCCAACCGAGTAAAAGACTCTTGACATCAAGAGGTTTTTTAAACGATATTTAAAAATATTGAAACTCTGGCTTGTTTTGATATCTTCAGGGAGCTGATTAAGCAATCCAACCCCAACCTGCGCAGGAAGGCGGTCAGACACCATTGTTCTACACCGGACTCTACGGAAATTGTCCCTGCCACGAGTTTCATACTGATGGACGTCCCTGGCCTGGACCAATTCAGTTTTAAACTGACAGTACAGGAGCACCTCCAGCATGTACGGGCAGGACAAAGTTAGTATTCCCAACTCCCTGAAGGCGTCTCTACACGACTCTCTGTTTTGTAATTTTGAAATGATTCTAATAGCTCTTTTTTGGAGCCGAAAAACCCTTTCGAATTTGGTTGCAGCGCAGCTACCCCAGAGTCTTATCCCGTACAATAGGTGGGGATATATGAGGCCATAGTAGGCCATTTTTAAGACATCGAGGGAGCAAAATTTTTTGAGGTTACGTAGGACATAAATGCCTGAGGTAACCTTTGTACAGACATTATGAATGTGGTCATCCCAGGTCAGCCCTCGATCAAGGTACATTCCCAAGAACATAAAACCGACACATTCAAAATAAAGAAAGTTACCTATTATTTATGAAGTTTACAATTTCATTTTTCTCACGAGTGAATAAATGATCCAATCCAGCAATCTAATCGACATATTGCTAAGATTTATAGTTTTCATTTTGACATACTGTGCTTTATGTATGTTATGAAATTGTACGATATACAACAGAAATTATTCTTAATATTTGCCTTTCAGCATTTATATAAGAAACATTAACTCCTTTCAATGCTTGAATAAAATAGCTCACTCTATCCTTACTAGCTAAAGTAAATATATCTTTATCAGTTCTATCCTTCTAGTGTGAATCAATAAAAACATAAATATTAATAAAATTATCAAAACCACTCCTTTTTCACAATCTATGAGAGGCCGTCCTTAAATTACGTAATGCTAAAAATCAACCTTTTCAGACTTCCCCCTCCCCATCCCCGTCTAGCGGACTTGTAATGATAATACTAAACCCCCCTCAAAAATTACGCAACGCTGTCACCAATCCCCCACAATTTTTCGTCATCCACTTTCAGGCATGTTTTGATTTATGATAAAGACATTTTTAAGACTTTATTCTGTTTATTTTATAATGAGGGGAGAATATATTACTAACTTAAAAATCTTTTATTTTGGGAAAAAACAATCAAATTATTTGAATGAATTCAAACAAATTGTTGGGTTTAATAGTTACGTAACACTGTGGTGAACCCCCTACCCTCCCCTGTAACGGTGCATAACGCTGCCGAAAAAACCCCTCCCCTTCAGGTGTTGCGTAATTTAGGGATGGGCCTCTAAGTAATAATAAGTTTCTACCTCATGATTTCTTTGTATAATGCTATAGACAGAACTGTATCCAATTTATTTTAAAATCAGAAAACACATATCTATTTAACACATAGTAATTTCCAATAGCTGTTCATTCAAGACTAGCATATGACTAATTTAAGAAAGAATGCAAACCCACAGAAAATGAGGAGATAACAAATAAATTATCACTAAGAAAATAAGTTTATAGTGAAGTTAAAGAGGAAAGAAGGACATATATTATATTAGTGATGTAAAAGAAGAACGTTCAATCATCCGTGTATTTGGATATAATTTGATGTTTTTATAAAATCTGTATTATTTTCAATAATGATATTAATTAATATTTTCACATGCAGTAGAGAAACATTTTTGGAAGAAATGAAAGAAAACTATTTAACATCAATATGAAAATAATGGAAAAGCTGGCTATCATGCAGTATTGTCAGCAGGTACCTTGGCAGCTAGGTCACGTAGACTCAAAGTGTCCGAGGCTGTGTAGCCACGCCCACTTCCAGGCTCAGCATGCAGTGCCCTCTGGAGATCTAGCACCTGCAAGCCACATTGACTACAGCTACCGCACCCTACCTGTCTTTAGCCAGCCCACACTAGTGCAATTTACTGTTAATTGTTCACGTTATTCATAGAGATACACTCTAAATTCACAACAAAACTAAACCACAGAAAAAACTCTTTGAGGAAAAGAATGAGAAAGACTCACATTTTATTAAATAATTAAAATTAGGTAATACCAACGATTTCCCCTTTGAAGTACTTTTATAATTTTAACATATAAAATCCAAATATGATGTAGAGTGTGAGTCACAAAATCTCCGGAACCACTTAACAGATTTTGATGAAATTTGGAGGGATGTTAGTTTTTGTATAATAGGAACCCACTAGAAAGGATTTCTCAAAATGCCATTCCTATGGGGTAGAAACAGCTCCTAAACCATTCCTTTTTTTCAATGATAGCAACATTGGCATTACATTAAATTAATAATTTTATTCATACAGCTGTGTTAACAAAAACCGTATAAACATGACACAAAGCTTGGCTAATTTTATTTTCATTGTGAAATGTATAAGGTAATTTATACTCTCTGACATGATTGCACTGTTTTGCATCCCTCCTGAAGTAGACTTTAGGGTTTTCTACACTATCAAAATTTATTTTCTTAGAGAATGGCTGTAGGCTAAGCTTTATTTTTATGTGATGGTTTACAAAAATCAAGGCGGGTCAGTTTACACTTCTTATCTTTGAAAGGAGTGCCATGCCACCGCTTTGTAGTAGGGTGGGGCTGCGGATATTTCCTTTCCTCATTCCTCGTCATCACAGACTGCTGTTTCTGCTGAGTCAATGGCTATACAAATTGGACTGTACTGTACTATGTGCAGTAAAACACAGTATAGGAGCCTATTTGGATCTTTTCTGTTAATTCACTACCACTAGATTGGTTAGGTTTGTTTAGGTTAGGTTATGTTAAGTTTGGTTATGTTATGTTCGGTTTGGTTATGTTAGGTTAACCTAAGTTATGGTTGTGCTAGTGAATTAACGGAAATGTAATAACCTATTTTAGTTTATTACAGAACAGAGTATATACAACTTCTCTCCACAAGTTCACTCATGTATCAGCACATAAATATAAGCATATGATATTGTTCATCATATACAAGGAATTGATGAGTCGTCCCAACCTCCAGGAATTCTAAATTCCAGGAACAACCGTTCGCCACATTGTAAGGACTTCAGAGAGTCTACTGTATTGCCAATTACACTAACATGACTGTAAGTAATGATTGCAATACATCAATCCTTGCAAATCACCCAATCCCAATAACCAGATTAAGTCCAGACCTGTAATTCAAAGCACCTTACTAGATTTGCACATGAATTTAATGTAAATAGGAGTAAATTATAAAATGTAAAAAAAAAAAAATATTTTCTTATAAATTTATAAAACAAAAAAATTACAAAAAAATAAATTCTTAATTGAAATTCTGATTTCACATAATTGATAAATAAACTCAGGATTAACAGAAAATGATTATTAATTGGAAATTTATTCGACCGAGCACTTTATGACTCTTTTTTCATAATTAACAACTATTTCTTGCTAAAAATAAACTTACTATCAGTATTACTGATGGGAAAACACATTATACTTAAATTAATAGTAATATAAATACTTTAAATGCACAAACATCTACTCAAAAACGTTAAGTATAGTCATATCTATATAATAATAAAGGGCACTAGAGTGGGCTTTGCTATTACTGAAGCATACAAATAAATCTAATCACACAAATACATGAAGTAGCATATACCATCTAAAACAAAGCTAGTTCACTAGAAGATCTTGGCAATGAAAACAAATGAGTTGTACACATAAAAATATAAAAGACAAAATATGTTTTAAATGTAATCTTTAAACAAATATATATTTATAAATATATACTATTTTTAAAAGAACATTACGTACCTAATTGTCTCTGTCCCATAAATTTGGCAAAAAATAAAGTAACCAATTTGTTTTATGGAAAATACACTAAGGCTACTTGGTAAGCACAAGACTGGCTTTATTTTTACATTTGCTCTATCTAAAAAAATATAACTAATCAACAGAGTGAAACATTATTTTTTATAAACTTAAAAGCAATTTAAACTGTTACACAGTTCAAAAGTTAATTTTCTTTCATATTTTTAAAATGTATGATAACGTGGGGAATCGTACTAGGAAATGAGTTATGGATTGATGAAGGTTTTGTTATTTATAATGTGAGCATAACAATAATTTATATTTTTCAGTTAGTATATAAAACTGTTATAAATTTGCTATTTAATAAAACTATTCCCATGTTTTTAAGTTGATTGGTTATTTATTTATTTAATCTTAAAATATGTCCAATGATTTATAATCACTCTATATCATAATATTAAGTATTGGAACTTTATAGTATTTAAATTAGAATATGTTTTTTATGTATTATTAGAGTGTCAATCACACTAATAATCCAATTACATATTAATTTCTTTTATATGTTTCATATTTTGCAATGAAATATGCAATGAAAGAACTGCCAATTTCTGAATACGATAATTTGAATATTTACATATATAATTCAACTATATTAAGTTTTGTTTTCCGAATTTTTTTAGTTGTTTCTAAAATCTGAATGAGTTGTATTTTTACATGTTAGTGGTGTATTGTTGTATATTCAGCAATCACAAAATGATAATCTTAAAAAAAAAGAAAAAAAACAGAGATTTTTAACTCTAGAGCTGGCATGAAACGAATTTTCGTCGTCAAAACCGACGTGTCGCTTTTGTTAAAATTTCGACAATAAACTTCACAAAATTACTTTTAATGATTATATTCTGAAAGAGCATAACTTATAGTACTAATTTATAATTTTTATATTCTCTTTGTTAAACAAATGAAAATTTGTTATTTATGGGTGGCAAAAAGCTGTCGTGAACGAAATACCCGCTTAGCCATTGTGGCATTGTGCGATGTCAACAATGACTAGGTTTGTTTATTTTGTTTATACAAATGTAAATAAGGTGATATTTCAAATTTATTATTTTATTTTGTTTTAGCTTTAGCTACCATTCTTACATTAATATTTATTTTGTTATATCAAGCTAATTTATTATGACGGAGTGTAAATCTTAGCAGACATGCACATTTTGACACAAAAGTAAAACTGTGCACTTTTTCATTTCAGGTTAAATAAAAAAAGAAAATTATTGGTAATTGTTATGATGACTATATATTTTTGTAATCAGAATAACATTATAAAGAAACTAAACATTTACACTTTTATCACAAAATGTATCAGTTAACAGTTAGACAAGGGATTTTTAAAAAATTAATTTGGAAATATAAACATGTTTCTTACATGCAACCTAAAAAAAATTATTTCTATAAAAACCTAAAATCAATCATATTATATTGTATCCCTGTTATTTGTCAATAAAATAAAATATAAATGATTTCATTTGAACCATTAATGATGAAATTGGATAAGTTATAAAAAACACCTGCAAATAAGCCAAAATGAGGCTGCCAGTACAGAAGTGCACCATTGCTAGCTCTAGGCTTAAAAATACTTCTTGAAACTAAAGAAATATAACATTTCCATACAGGCTTTTTCAAAGCAGTACTTGTGTAGGAGTGCGTTACTTGCCTCAGTATGGAACTCTGGTGGTGACCACTACAGAACACTTACCGCGTCCTAGAACACAACATCAACATGCACTGTCGCACTAAACACACATTGCACTACTTACTAGCACTGGAATGTATACACTGACATGCCGCTATCTTATAATCTACCTACAAAATTAGATGTTGTACATTTCCCAGATACATTTTTTATACCTTTCTAAAATTGAATCTAAACAGTTGGTAAGATACTGAATAGATGGGTTATCAATGTATTACATGGGGATGTTATTAGGGTAGATGCTGAGTGAAGAGTTATCGAAAATCGTTCAATAAAATTGTATTCTGTTCCAAGAAGTGTACGGTTAAGGCTGACTGATACAATCAATGATACTATTTTTTTTTTTTATCAGTTTTTACGTTGATCTCTGATTATTATGAGAAAAGATTGTGGACCATTTTTGTGACAGCTTTGACATGAGTAGGTATCATATGAAAGTTGGTGATCTTCTCGGTTTCACTCTGTGAATTTATTCGTACATTATATACATTAATAACATTTCGGATAATTTACAGATGCCTATTTTCAAAATTTTCTAACACATTTGTTCAAAACAACTCTCAGTTAAATTAGAGTGTAAGTTCCTTGAAAATGGATGTCTGTAGAGCCTGAAATGTCAGTAACTAATGTATGTAAACAATTGACTGACACGGTTGAACCAAGAAGACAACTAACTTTCATATAATAAAAATTAACATGATAGCACTTCCAGGATTATGAGTACGTATCCAACATTTTTTCCTCAAGTATCTGCAAACCATGTTGACTGAGCAATTATTCATTTGAAACAAGCATAACAGGATCAGATTTGACTTTCTTATTTTTGAAACTACTTTTAACTATCTTTGACATAACAAGACGTAGTTAGGACCACTCATGAGTGAATGTGCATATCATCTTAGAATGTGAAGCCCATACAGAGTCTTGGTCATACCGTCCATTTTTAAATTAATTTTCTCTACCTTAAACTTACGAACCACATGCTCTTAAAATACGTGAGGAATCCATTAGCCAATTTGATAGCCAAGGTTTACAAACACATTGGCTAGTGGATACCCATCTACTGTACATACGTAAAAATACGTAAACTAGACAGAGAAAGCTTACACATTTCACTATATAGCCACTTTTTCTTTATTGCACCACCCCAAAGGACATGCTTCAGTACCATTATAATAGTTTTATAAATATTGCAACATGGTTATTCTTTGTTTTTGAAATTTGTTAATGATGGAGAATCACATGAGGAAGGCAAAGGTTGTTGGACATTTGCCATCATTACATTTCCTCATGGTTATTCTGTGGCAGTTAAAGTTAACAAAGACTCCTGATGATATGTTATGAGCTTTTATTTGCTCATTATGACACACTTGAGAGAAATCGAAAACTATTTTCTTCAAGAAATTGAAATCTGTCCAGCAATTGACTATAAAAGGACCCAAACTTAACACTTAGATTGCGGATACCGTATTTTTACGGAGTAGCCTAACTTCCGAAGAATGCGGGTCCCGTAGTTTTATGGTATCAATGTTTTAATTTTGTTAAATTGTCTATTGAGTATTAATACGGAATCTGATACTCTAAATGGTCTATAGTAATGTTAGTGAGCCGTTTCACCGCTAGAATGTACACACTGTACTGTTGCCTTGCAAATACGATTGAGTTGTAGCCACTAGACTGCACTGCTTTGTCTGCACGTTTCAGAACCATTGTTTAGTGAATGGACTCTATTTCAAAGTTTAAACAGAGCATGTAAATAAAAAAGAAGTATTTTATTAGTACTTATTTTTCCTTATTTTACTTAGTTTTGGATGAATAGGGCAATAAAATTATATTCAAAATAAAAAAATAAAATAAAAAAATGTATGCTCAATTGCCCTTGATTTATTTGTTACTAAAACACCATTACTAAAAAACTGATATTATGAGATGAAAAAAATGTAATTTTTAATTGTATACTGATAAAAATAAGAAGAAATATAGAATCCAGACATGCAAGTAGAACTTTCCTACGTTTAATAGTTTTGAATCTATGAATTTTTGAAAGTTCCAAAAATGGCCAGCATTCTTCGAATGGCTTCCGTATTTAGGATCAGCACCAGTGTTAATAGTGTTGTAAAATAATTCCCACTAACTCTCATTCGATTACATCTATTAAGTTATTGGACTGCTTGTTACTCATAAAGGCTACAACATGTATATTAAAGAACACCAATTTACTTGAGCTACGAAGCTACTCACAACACTGACATACGTTACAGAACAAGGCTCCCATTGATGATGAATGGGATTGTTTAACAAATAATACTAAGCAGAAACAACATCAATAATGACAAGGAAATAAAATCTATGAAATTAATAGGATCTTTTCTGTTACACAAGAGCAAAAATTAAAAAAAATCTGCTTTCCTATGTAAAGCCCTTGTTGTGCCCACCTTAACATTGTAATGTAAACAGATTCTTTAGAGCAGCGTTCCTCACAAGGATTTCATGACGAGCCTTATTACTTTTCTCAAAATAATCCAAAGGCAGCAAGTACATTTACATACAGTTTTTTTCATATGTTTTCTAGCTTGCATTTCGTCTGTCTTTCTGCTATTAATTATTTAGAGCATTTTAACAAAGACATTTTTTGTTAGCTTAGAAAAATACCAAAGTGTTTACTTAAATAAATTATTGCAGTTCTAAAAAATCTTAAGGGCTGCAAAAAAATTGTGTTAAAGGCTGCATGCGGCCCGAGGGCTGTGTAGTGAGTATTCCTGCTCTAGAGGGTACATATCCAACAGTATGTTATTTAATTATTTTTTCTTTTTTCAATTTAACGAATTTTGAATATTGGCTCATGTAAAATGAAAACAATCCAACTCTTAACACTAATACCAAAAACAGCAGTACAACACCGAGAACCAAGTGCCCTACTTAAAAATAAAATTTAACTAAACTAAAATATTGTAAAAATTAAAGTTATGCTCAAGATGATCATAATGAAACAACATTTAAGGAAACAAAAGCCATCTTACTAAAAGTCTTGTACTGTAAATAATAAACATACTCAAGAAATAGGAATTCTATGACTATCCAATTAAATATTTGAAGCTCTCACATTACGAACAGTTGATAAAACAAAGTATTGTAGAGTTTAATTATTAAAAGCATTGCTGTTGATAGTAAATATATTCCTTTCAGTGCCAACGTCCGGGTACCTGGACGTTTTTTAACTGTTCACAAAGTGCCAACGTCCGGTAGGACCCGGACGTTTATAGGTAGTTGCGTAGTGCCAACGTCCGGTTTTCCCGGACGTTTAGTAAAAAAATCGTAAAAAATTAATATAATCTTTTTAGCTTTTAAACTTAAACAATAGTATTAAGAATAATATTCTTTATCCGTTTTCAATATTTATAAAGCATTTAACTGTGTACATTCAGTATATAAAAATAATAATAAACACATCACAACGTGATCAAGTCAGCAGCGCTCTCGGTCAGCTGTCTGACGCAACGTCATTGTTATTCTGCATCACATCTTTACGTCTGCTGTTTATGTTGTGTGGTGGTTATGTTAGGTTATTTGTATATGTTTTGTAGTAATTTATTGCGCATTTTGTTAACATGGATCGGTCAAGATCTCCTATTAGTGAAAACACTATTAGGAGAGTGATTGAGGATGAGTATTTAGAATTTTTTTTTTTTTTAATTTAAATTTATTTAAAATTGTAAATATGTTAGCCTAGTTCATTTTTTTACTATTAATTATATAATATTATGCAACAAGTATGAACTTCATTGAACTTATTTGGATGGAAATCAATAATAGAATATCCTCATGTATTACCGGTTATTGTAGTGAAAAACTGAAATGCGCCAGAATTTACAAAAATGTGAACCAATTACTTATTTTTGAAGCTATGGACCTGAAAATATGTATTTATATTCTTGAATGATTGTTTTAATTAGTGAAGTGCACATCTATAACAAACAGATTTTTTTCATCATGGTTAAAAGGCATTCTTTTTGGATAAAAAAAAGAAATTGGTAAGTATATACATATTTATATAGTGTTAACCATAATATTATATGATTTCTGTTCTTATATGGTGTTGTGCATACCTTTTGGAAAATAACAAAAAAAATCATTGTTTTACCTTGATAAATAAATTAGTTATGATTTTTTTTAAATAGCTTGCAAAACCGCTTAAAATTGCCCGGCAACATAAGGTAAACCTAGTGAAAAAATGCCCGGCAACATAGGGACATTTTTACAAAAAATTTCCGGCACTGAAAGGGATATTTAAAAAAGAGGGAGAAAACCCTCAATTGCTAATAAGAAAATCAGAAAACTTAATAAAACTAATAAAAATACAAACTAAACACTCATTAATTTCACTAATATTGTGAGGCAAGAAGTAGTTGGTAATCTTATTCTTTGACTTAAAAAAAAATTATTAAAATAATAAATAGGAATATACTTATGAGGATATTCAGGTTAATTATCATCAGGAGTAGTGAATCAAACAAAATGTTACCATTGACCTCGCTCTCTCTGTAATAAACCAGTATAGAATATTGCGCTTGTCGATTAGGTGAAAATCAGATCAATTCTACGTGGTTCAGATTCCACGTAAAGCTGTACGCCCCTTAGTTACCCTGCTATTATGCTATTTAATAATAAATGACTCTTTCTAAACAACAATCAACTTTAGTTAGTAAAAATGACTATACTTGTTCATTTACACTCATTCGCTCCTCATATTTGCCCATATTTTGAAGATTGGCTTAGTAATATAAAATTAATTATTGGCTTTTGAATATCAATTAAAAAAAACTAATAAATGTTAGTAACTAAACACTTCTATTATGTGGCAACTTTCGTAACTTCCCATACACGTACAGTGGTATTGACCCACCAGCCCGCTCATACACATTTTGTGATATTAAACCATGAACCCCCCATGAAACCATACATCTTTCCTTTGTTTTTATGTTCATGGTCGTCTTGTTGTAGTAGTTATTCTATAGGTACTTTATCAAGAAATTGGACCCAAAATCTCAAGTATAAGTCAAAAGTTATGTATTTATTTTTATTAAGTAATCTGGAGCTATCCATAAACTTTAGAGCTGCAGTATTACAGGATTGGTACCTGATTTTGTAAATTTGGACATAATGTATATTACTATTCAATTTATGTTTGAAGGTACAAACTCGGGTATCTCTCTGTCTTGAAGCGCGGACCAAGGGTTAAATTCTACAAAGGCGAGACTGCTTTAACATGATGAATTAAATAATACAAAAAATTAAATTGTTTTAAACAAATTTTTTAATAAATGGAGGAAATGCTTTTACACAAAAATAGTGTATGATCTACAAATTGTTTAGGTAAAGGTTTTCTTACCATCTCTATCCTGTCATAAGGTGAGCTAGTTGTAGCAAAGAACCGCTACTTCTACTCAAATTCCTTAGCTGAAGTGCCGAACTGATGGCGAAACAAGCACATGAAACGCAAAGATATCAGAGATTACTGTTCAAAGAATAAGTTTGCAGCATTTGCACACCAACTTACACTTTCCAAAGCCAAACTTGCAAGTGTCATTTTGGTGTGCAAATGTTGCAAACATTTTTTTTATTTTTTTTTTAAACTTCACTCGCCAGTTGACATGGGTCTACAGGCCTGTGCATCAACTTTATTCAACGAGTGAAGTACTGAACATTGACTCAGTGGGGATTCGAACCTTGGACCTTGCCCTCCGCAGTCCGAAGCCTTAGCTACAGAGTCACCACGCCGGCAAGGCTAAGCAGTCAATACTACTGTGCATGTAGGGGTGAGCGGGAGGGTCAATACCACTGTGGGTGTAGAGGTGGGCGGGAGGGTCAATACCACTGTAAGTGTATGAATGAATTAAAAAGCCTTTATTTTAGTGGTGAAGTTATTCTTTAAGCAGTCAGCTCTGACATAGTAGTGTTTGAACTAAGATAAACTAATACTGAGAAAGAAATTAGTTTATCTTAGTTAAAAGTTTCATTATTCAAGTTAAAAAGTTAAGGCAATTAGCGCACGAACAGCTTATTACCAGTCTGAACCATATAACATTCGTCTCTATTTCAGCATGATGACAAGAGTGATACTCAGTTTTAACCCCTGGACAACAATCGAACCCTTGAGCCTCATCCAACATGAATTACCCTGGACATTTTTTCAACACAAAAAATAGGAATTACGAATCATAAGAAAAATAATTAAACTGGTTGTTTGTTCAATATATATTTTTAGCCTATGTATATATTTTTAGATGAATTATTAATCCTAGACCCACTTATAACTAGTGTATCTGATTTTAAAGTCCTGATATTGTTATTTAAATTTACATTCAATCCATGTTCAAATCAGGATTGAAAAGCTGACTTAATATTGATGGACTGACTAAGAAAATCACTGGCTCACCTTCCGTGCTGCGTTGTTTTTGAGATCTGCTCCAGCAGTGATGTTGGAGAATGGCACTTCCACTGAGTATTTGATAGAGTGGAGGAGTTGGACAACAACGCTGGACACGTTCTTGAAAGACAGCTTGCGGCGTTGAGCAGCACCCAACGCTGACCGCACCTGCAGGGTGTTTAACAACAAGGGCTGTCGGTCAGACAGACAAACAAAGTTAGTAAGGAGCACAGCGACTCAGCTGTCGGCTCAACCTGCCAGTGTCACAGCGTTCAAAGTCACATGTAGCACATCAGTAACTCAGTAATTTCATGTAAGTTCAATTATGGCCCAATTCAATTTGCCAATTTTGGTGCCTAGCCTACCTACTTTCTGATAAAACTGTAACTTATGGAAAATGAAGTCCTTGAGTATAATCTATTAAACTACCGGGCACCTAACTGAATTTGCTATAGCGTAAACATTCCCCATTTCGTCTCTGGTGTAGGAATATCTTCTACGAAATACCTATGATTTTTAAACTGAAGAGAGTAAACTGCTTGAGATTATTATATTGTAAGTGACACATCCGTTTTTTTATCACATATTAAAATGTGACAGGCAACTTTTAGGAAAAAAAAAACTATATAAAAGTAAAATGATCATATTACCAGAACAGACACACTTCCCTAAACACTGCTCCAAAGTACAGATTTCAAATTATTTGTAAAAACATATTAGTACAAAATTTAAAATTTAATTTTTGTTTTATAGTATTTAACAACACCTAAATAAACCATTTTCATTACTTAAATAACCTGGAACACAAAGCCTAGTAAAAGTTCCTAGTTATAAAGGTACAAAAACATAATCTTTTGAATTAATTATTCATAAAATATATTTAGAATCATAAAACTCACTGATAATAATTATAAAGTACCGATCAATAATGTTTTGCTATCTTTAACTACTTTTTTAACAATCCTTATCACAAAGCTGACTTAAATCCTTAGTTTATGGCAAAACTTATTATGAAACACAGAATTTCAAAGAATGAACGTTTAATTGTACTAACGTTTACTTAAGTTCTAATGACAAATAATTTCTGACACCTATATCCAGATTTTTTCTCATATATATTATAAAGAAATAGAACATGTTACTTATTTAATACTCTCAAAAATGCCATAAATATAACTGTCAAATCTGAATATTTTACTTGTATTAAACACAGAAATACACGTACACCAAACTACGACACCAAAGCGTGGTTTTGATGAAAAAAAAAAAAAAAAAACATTGAGTGATCAAAGATAAATATTAAAAAATATGTTGGAGAACAAATATAGCAAACAAAAGGAAACAAAAACTAAATCTAGCGCTGCAACTAAGAACAACGATTATATGAGGAGTGAACAGAACGTAAATGTATTAAAGTAAAATAAAAGGTTGTGGCAGAGGTCAATGAGCAAACAAAAGTTATAGCTGTGACAGCAAACAGCAGGTGAAAAGCCAACAGCAGGTGATAAATGTAAAAAAATGTTCTAAACTTAAACCAACTTACATATTTACGAGGGTCGTCCAGAAATTAAAGAACGTTTGCAAATCACCAATAGTGCAGATTCCCACTACCGCCGCGATTGAAGGCATGCCAGTCAGCTTAGTCTTCTACTTTAGTGTGAGCTGAATTTCATTTCGGTACGGTCAGACTTGATTTTTTAAAAAACAAGAATCAAAATGAACCCCATCAAATCTGAAGTGTCAAACACTTTTGGAATGCACAAATGTTCGACAGATCAAAATGTATAGGTAAGTTTATGATTACTTTTAAACGAATGAGTCTTAATTGTGAAGATAGTGTTTTATGTTTAAGTTAGGGGTGTGCGAGTAGCTCAAAATTCGAGTTTTTCCCGAGTTTTTAAGAAACTCAAACGACTCGAGATTTAAAAAAACTCGAAAAAATCGAGTCGAGTTTTGCCATATCTTTGAGGTAAAACGCTATAATTAAGACAAAAGTCCCATTTATATAATAGATATAAAGATAAGCATTTTATGTAGACAACTGTATTTAAAATATGCTCATAATATCATATTTGTAACAGGAGATGTTCTTGCAATGTATTCAGATTCATGATTCACGCACACCAGTCACTAACTCTTGATCGTACGGCCATGGCGATTACAGCGAAAAGTATTCCCGTTATTTATTAAGAAGGCACGTCCAAATAAGCTGTTCCAAGTAGCCGTCACTAGTTATTCATAAAAAACGTGATAACTGATCACAAAGAATCAGTTATTGAACCGTTTCAAAACTTTGTTACATAACTTTTACCAACATTTGAAATTAACAGTTGCATTTATTTCAGGTCCATCCTTTAAAAGTTCATGACTAAAACAATTCTAAGACTGACAATCTCGGACAGATTTAATTAAATCGAGTTCAATCTGTAACAGAATCTACGCATGGAACGTAAACTATTGAAATTGAAAAACTATATTAATTTGAGATAGAATGTCAGGAACAGTTTCGTTCCGGCACCGTTACCAATAATATAATGAAATAACGATTAATGTAGCTACAACCAGTAAATCACCGACTTGATGAGTTCCAATATAAAATGTACTGCTAGCCGTGGATAAGATTTGTTATTGATTTTGTTTTGAGTTTTTGTTGAAGTTTACGCTAGAGATGGGAATTAAAGTTACTTTATTGATAACCTGTTAAGTAAATTCTATTATTAAAATTAAATTCTATTATCTTCTGGTGACGTGTTATAATAATCTTTTATTTTTATAACCTGTTACTCTCGATGCGCTGACATTCCAGACAGTTATTCTGTTTATGTTATGGCCTGACGTTACTTAACGGCTCGAAGCCTCGTTACGGCTGGTCTAGATAACGTTCCAAGTTACCAAAGGTTATGAAGTTGAAGTAATGCCGTATGTTACGTTATGATCGTTGCGGCTTTGCTTGACATTAAAGAGTTACCACTCAAAGTTCATTCTGTTATAGATAATTTAACTGTAACATGCAAGAGTCTTAAGTTTCCTTCGTAGTTATTGATGGGATTACCTGTTCTTTAAAGTGAACAGTGATAACTGTTCCTGCTCACTTGTAAAACCTGTGATTTCAAACAGTGATTCCCCTCTTTTCGCTCCAACCGTGATTTGAATGTCAAATCACTTAGACCGATGGCCTACTACACCAATCGGGACGCTTAGAGGTTATGTATTTGAGTTGATCCAAACTTTATTAACTATTAAACGAACTAAATAGTGTTAAGAGTGTGTTGCTTACTTCATTTCAGTGTTTTCATTTTTGAAAATTAAGGGTTAAATACTCAACTCGAAAAAACTTGACTCGAATCCTAAAATTGCTACTCGCACACCCCTAGTTTAAGCAAGGCAAAACTAGTGTGCAGATGTGAACGAGGAGGAAGACCTCTTCTCATTACAAAAGATTTGAATGAGAAAATTGGAAGAATTCAGTAGGAACTGAGTTTTACTTTGACTATACTACAAGATTATTTTCTACAAATTTCAAGAACACGCCTTCATCAAATAGTGTCAGTTAAAAAAAAGATATGTGCTTGTTGGGTGCCTAAGTTGTTGACTTTTTCCAAAAAGGGAAATGGATAGGAGCCACCCTTGAATTAGTGAGCCAATATGATAGTCAGTAAAGAATTTCTTGATCGCAATGTAATGGGAGACAATACTTGGGTTTCCTACAAAACAACAGAGAAAAAGCTTCAATCTGTAGAATGGTACCACTTAAACTCATCTTCAAAACCCAGAATGGAAAAACCGAATTTGAACACCAGACAAGGCATGGCAACAGATATTTGAGATCGAAAGGATTTAATTCCTGCGGAGTTCAAGCAAGGAGGAGAAACAATGAACATTAAAAATTCTTCTAAGACTTTGACGTACCATCCAAAACAAAATTAGCAGAATACTGTCTTCAAAGGTGTTCATTGTCCATGACAATGCTGGGCCTCATGACTTGTCTTGACACAGGAAGAACTTCAGAAAATGAAGTGGGAAATCTTTGGTAATCCTTCCTTTAGCCTTGATTTAGCATTCCAGTGATTATCACTTGTTCCTGAAACTTTGGAACCTTTTGGCTGAAAAATAATTTAGAATCGACGAAGACCTAATAGAAGCTGTGGCTTCGATCTTAAGTACCTGAGGAATTCAAAGTTGGCACCGAAAAATTGTTTTCACGCTGTAACAAATGCCTGAACTGCCACAGTGACAACATCGAAAAATAGATCAAGGTGCTGCAATCTTGTAAAAAGGTATAGTGCTCATATATTTTCCTTTTATTTAGTTATACCAAAATGTTCTTTACTTTCTGGACGACCCTAGTAATATTTATACAATTGGAACTTAAACGTGTAAAGTTTCCATTCAATTACTTCTTATTTAAATAAGCTTCTTAGAATATGTTTGATTAAATAATATTTTTATGAGTGTTCAAACTAAACTCTGATGAGATGATCTTAAAAAAAGAAATGGAATACAGTCACACACAAAAAAAATCAAGGAACACATTAAAGTGCAATTCACATTGCAAAATAAAAATTATTTGAGAGAAATATTAACACAGAACATGTTATCAACTAATCATCACATTAGAACAGTCATACTATTAAACATATAAATTTATGACTACTATAAAGATGTATTACTAAAAAGATTTAAATATTACCATACGAGTCCCTATTACTTGAATGATATAGCTTGCTTGCAACAGCTGAATAGTTAATTAGATAACTAATGTACATTTTTTAGTGTTAACACGAATCAACTAAAATAATTTATTTTGCAATTAATAGGTGGATAAGGGATTATTTCTCAGAAAAGTCAGAAACAATTTCATCAAGATGAAACACTATATGACTATCTACAAAGACAAATTATCTTTCATAGTACATCATAATCCCTACTCAATGTCAAGAAAATTTGGGCAAACAAAATTTTGAAAAAAGGATGAGCAGACTCAAGACCTTTAGTTGTAGATACATGGATAAGCAATAAAGGTAAATAAAATTAAAACATCTGTTTTGTTATGTCCCATAGCTGTATTTGAAAGAAAAGCCTATACAAAAGAAGAAAAACTGTGACCTTAGTAAGAAATTTAAAATTTCATTGACTCAATAGGAGGTGTTGCAGTTTCATTTTATAAATAAACAGTTTAAGGAAATGAGAGCAGCATACCTTGTAAAGAGGTAAACTAGAGACAGAGACACAAACAACACAAAAAACAGATAAAATTTATGAAATATTTTGGGGCTACTAGATCCTTTCTCCCTAGACTCCTAAGCTTCTTTTAATCATGATATACATATATTTATTCAAATAAAATGTATGTTATCTTTTCCATTATATATGTATAACAGACAAATGGCGAACATACAAAAGGATCTACAGGTTAGGTTATGACTATTAAACGGCAAACCATAAACATAATTTTGTTGATCCTATTAGTGTTGCACACACCCAAACTATTGAGTAAAGTACAGTAGAATAAAGCGCAGTGCAGGACCAACTGTGCAATAAACTCCTACTTGTGTGGGTTTATGTGGCAGTGGTGACATGATGGTAAGGATGTATTCGTGGATATACTATGCAATTTTACTGAGTATTGGCCTTCTTCATAAGTTAACAGGTAAATTACTTAAACATTTTATATATTTATCTATGAAAACCAAAGAAATTGCGTTAAAACAGTTGTATACTTATAACGGAAAAGATCGAATGTATGTAACAATCATCCTCAATTTCACAAATGAAAGAAGTTACAGGCAACATGAATATGCGTTTTTATTTAAACAACACTTTAATTTGTTTGTTTAACTTCACTACAGTTTTTTCATTTTCACAAATAGTATGTTTTAATTCATGAAAAATGTTTTTCACATGATGTATATTACGTTAATACCTAGAGGAACATCATATTTAAATGTTTTTGATATTCCTAAGGGACTTCACTTTAACGTACTTGCTTCAATAAATTTATTTTTATATAATTTAATTCTTTATAATAAAATTACTTTAACCATTATTATGCTTTTTAATATTAATATTTTTTAATAATTCAATGGAGACGTTCTTAATAAATCAATGCATCAATTCTTGCATTCTTGGAAAAAAAATTTAAAGGTTCTATTGCATCAAGTAATTACAAAAATGAAATAAGCTTCTTAATTTTTTTAAATTAAACAAAATTTTTAAAATATTAACTTTTTATTTGATATATGCATATAATGGAATGTATAAAATTTAATGATAAGTGTCACTTTATTTACTGTCTTGCAACTTATAAATAATGAAAGAAAGAAATCTTAATACACAGGATTTTTGTGACAGGAAAAAAGGAGGAGTGAGTACAGCTACCTTTCTGCGCCTAGCAGGGGGCACAATGAAGTAGGTGGTAACATTGTTGTCTCGCAGGTATTGGTTACGAGTCGCCCCATGTCCTGCTTCCACCTCATACTCACCACCAAGGTAGTCTAGGGTCGCTTGCGTAATGTGCACTCTTCTGTAAAAATCAGTTTTGCAATGAGTGTACTACTTCAAAAACTAAAAAAATATTCTTAAATATGTGAATTGTTATAGAAAAAATACGATGAATTGACCTAAAATGTATTAATGAACTATTCAATTATATTGCTATTTCATACGTGAATAATATTCATTTTCAAGATTATTTAATACCAATAATTGCAATGCTTCAGTAAGAGGAGTTGCCGTACAAAGCATGGTATATCAAGTCTGATTGTCTTTTGAGAAATTAGGTGTGTCAAACTAGTGGCGCAGTGCTGTAACCCAACTCCTCGGGGACAAATTTTTGTGGAGATTTTAAGTGATATGTTTTATGCTCGATCATATTAATACTGACACGGTATCTACTCAATGGTTCCTATCGGTGTGGACACTACTAGAAAAGTCTGGGATGTCTATGTTGGGTGATAATCAATGTTCTGTTGTTGTGTAGGGTAGAGAACTGAGTATTAAGCTTGTCAGTTAACTGAAAATCAGACAATATTATACAGTTTTTGAATTCCATGTAAAGCTGTAGGCCCCTTAGTTGGCCTGGCCATTGGGCTATTAATAAATGGCAACTTCTAGACATAAATCAAACTCAGTTAGTAACCAGACTACAAAAGTTATCTACAATCACCCTACATATCATATTCATTTACAATCATTCATATTCGCCTTAAAATATGTACACAGTTGTGTCTGCATATCATATCTGAGAATAATAATCAACAACTTTATATCTAGGGTTTTGAAAAACGAATATATCAATTGTGTGTCTTTTCTCAAGATATAAATAGTAATTTTGTACCTGTTTAAAAGGCGTAGACGATATCAAAATTTCAGTTAGTATCTAAGCATATATTTCTATCCACGGTCTATGTTGGGGCTCTTTTCTTATTTTAACAAGCTTGGAAGTAGAGGATTTGTTAATTGGTTCAGCAGTGATGTCTGCAACTGCATGTTTTTGCAGATGGCCTGCATTCATGATTAGAAACAACAATAAAGACACTTTGGTGCTAAAAAAAAAAAAAAAAAAAAAAAAAAAAAAAAAAAAAAAAAAATGCAATAAGGGAGATAAAAAAGAGGAATTTGTTTATATCTCCCTTATGTCAAAAGCATCTGAGCTAGATTTGGTCTTTCAAGTAGAAATATGAATGATAGAGATCTGTGTCAGAAAGCTCTCAAAAGGAGCGGCCGTAGATAAGGGGCTAAGGCGACGCTGCCGGTCCGGGTTCGATTCCCGATGTGACCACTAATAGATTTTGCCCTGCCGCTCCCATGGTTCGGAAGTCACGTAAAGCCGTTGGTCCCCAGGTTAAGTGTTAGAGAGGGCTCCTTAGCCCTAACTTCCCCTGGTAAAATAAGACAATCTTTAACTCTTTAACTTTAAATGTATGTCTTAAGGATCTCCTTCCTTTGCACGAGTCAATTTGTACTAATGACATTAGGTTCTTATAATTTTGTAATTTGAAACTGTCCAATGTTTTCAAGGAACTGTTGGAGAGGAATATTGCAGACCACCAGTGGGTGAAGTCATTTCCATCAGAAAAAAAGGGGGAAGATAAATGTTGCTGCCATGGTCCTATCCATAAACCCCACTAAAGAATAGTATTATGAATTACATTGAACAAAATTGGAACAAGAACAGACCCCTGTGGCAGACCATCCTTCAACTGTCTATAAGAGCTTTTTTCACGACCAAGATATACTTTTATTTTAGTGGTTATCTGACCAATATAGCTAATTGGTAAGCAGAGCATATATTAAATTTTCTTTTCCAATAAAAGCTCCACAAGTAACTATTGAAAAATTGTCTATTATATTACATTCTAATAGTCAACATGACAGTTCCAAGAACCAAAAATTTATATATTTAGTATTAAGTTTCTAATTTCGTAAATAATCAGTGAAATTGCCAAACATAATCATAAAATCAGTAGTAATAATGCATAAAACACATTAAGATACAAAATTCAAAAGTCAATATTAAGCAACACTGGCACTGACCCAGGTTCACCTCCAGCTTCCATGTTGTTGGCTAGAGTGACATCGTTGGACCAGACGTCATACTGCCACTTGCGCAGGCCCAGCACGCCACACAACACTCGCCCACTATGAATGCCTACTCGCATGTTCAGATGTACGTCTGTCGCCTCCACCACAGAGCTGTTGCAAATTATGATAAAACTAAGTTACTGTATTCTTATTAATATAACTACCTAAAACTATTGAAAATAAATTTATTATTTACTTTCAATCATATTGAAATGCAAGAATACTGGTACTTTTTTACACAACTTGGAATTTATAAACGATAAATATACAGATACTATTTTAAAAATAGGTTGTATACAGAAACCATTCTAAACGTAAAATAAATGGTTAATTGTTTCATAAAATGAGTATATTAATTAATATTTTAAATTCCATGTACTTGAACAGTAATTTAAAAAGCAGTTTAAAATGACCGTTTTTACAGTTAGTAGAAAAATATCTGATCTTAAAGGATTTTCCAAAAACGTCTATTATATTTTCTATTTTATGATAGAACATATAAAGAAATAGAAGGATATAAATAAAATAAAACGAGGAAGACCAAAGAAACTATGGAAGGATCGAGTCAAAGACAAAATGAGAAGGATGGGACTAGGAGAGCTGGATGCGGAGAATCAAGAGAGATGGAGGCAGGCAATTCGTGAGGCCAAATACCAATTAGGGAATAGATGGCCATGGAAGTAAGTATATTTTCTACTTTAAACATTGGTCAATTAAAATAAATACAAAACTAAACAATACTACTTAAATCAATAAACTTACGCGATAGCGTCAATCATGTCCAGCCCCATCTCGACGGCGCAGTGAGCATGATCAGACCGCGGGTCTGGCAGTCCTGATACACAGTAGTAGCAGTCCCCCAAGATCTTGATCCTCAGACAGTGGTTGTCCTAGAAAATAAATGGAAACTGTAGTATTATCACAATAAGTGTTGAAACAAAATAAGTCACGAGGAAAATATTAGGTTATGATTATTCTATCAACAGTCCTGATACTATATATCCTTCGACCCTACAGTGGATACATTATTCTATCAACAGTCCTGATACTATATATCCTTCGACCCTACAGTGGATACATTATTCTATCAACAGTCCTGATACTATATATCCTTCGACCCTACAGTGGATACATTTTGAGAACAATTATGTATTGTACAAAATTAAATCAATGGTTTTACATACAAAGCTTATCATTATCCTTGTATATTATCATAATTATTACAACACTAAAAGACTGATTTCAGCAAAACCCAACAAAAAAAATAACCCCTCTTTGGTTACTCAGACTTATTTGATATGTGATCATTCATATTCTGGTAGAACTTGTTTACTACAAGTTCCAGGAACCCATAGGAAGAAGAGACACAATGTTTCATACAAAAACTATATTGAAAAAAAGGATGTAGTTTTAGATGCTTATTATATTCAGTGAGAATCACGTACACTCATAACAAACTATTTTTTCTAACATATGTTTATAATTTTATGACGTTTTTAATTAAATAGGTGGTGATATTGGAGGGGTAAATGAACGGCTTATTGTTACATACTTGTAGAGATCCCATACATCCATTCCATAAAATCACCCTCTTAGAACAAAATTGTATTGTATTTTATATATGAAAAAAAAAATTGAATATTGGTGTAAAGGAGCTCACAATTGTGGCTAAAAAATATCATATTTTTAAAGATTATGTCCTTCATATAAGATTATGGACGATTATTTAGCGTACTATTAGCTCGGCTATTAGTCACTTCAGTGTGTGCTGAAGAGAGACAGAGAGAGGGAGATCACTGGTGCTAACTGTGAAACACCAGAACTACTTTCACCAAACAGAAAACCTGGCTTCACGGTACCTATAAGAGTGGGCAGTCTTGCTTTTGTGTAGTTGAAACTGAAAGGTTGCAATAATCAGTATGATATTAGTGTTATATACTAACAGTCAAGGTCAGTATTCGAACCTGCAATATCTCTAACTAAGGTACAAAGTCTACTCTGGCCACTGGTTCTCAATCCGAGGATTCAGATGGTAAATTGTAGAGTTTATTTGTTAAATTCAGTGGCAAAATGACTTTAGACAGTATGTGACATTGAAAGATTCATATTAAAAGTACAATCAAGATCTGCATTATCAGATACAGCTTTGAGACTACTACACAACAGAACTGTAAAAAATGTTGGATTGATAGAAAATTGTTTTCTAATCATACTGAATGGAATGGATTTGATTTTATTAAGTTTAATTATTATATATTTTCAACACACACGTGAAAAAATTCTTTATGATAACTAACACAAAAACATAAGCTAAGTCATATTCTTTTTCATCCATGACTAATTGAAAACATCTTTTGGAGACTGGACTGGACTTGGAGAAAGAGACAGAGGCCACACTAGTTGTGCCGCTAAATCAGGTGGTGGTACAACCTGAGTGGCTAATGTGTAAAGAGCCACATTTTTTATTAATACAGATAAGATATTAACATAAGATAAGATATGAGTGGAAGCTAAGACAGTCTCCCTCTCCCTGCCACCCTCCCACCCCATCCCCTCCCTCCCCCTCTCTTTCTCTATACCCACCCGAAAAAAGTGCCAGTTGTAAAAAAAATTTGTAGTTATGTGATTCTTTTGTATTTGTTTACTACTACTCTGGTGTTAGTGGACTTGTCTTCTAAGGTAAGTTTACTGATGTCCTATCTCTTCAATATACTAATTCCTGGTCCTAGTGCCCTTTAACCTAACATATGATAAGAGATTAGAAAATCTGGAAAATAAATCTACAAAACATAAGTACAAATCTCAAGGAAAAACAAGTTTGTAACACCTTGTTCAGGCAGAATTGAAAATAAACTTATTTCTGTTCAGCTTCACCCACATACTATCAGTACATACCACTGTACTTTTACAGGTGGGAGGGACGATGAACTAATAAAAATTCACAAAATAAAATTGTTAATGTCAGAGCTTTACTAACATAAATATACACAAATATATAAAACTAATCGGTAAATATGAAATAATTAAGGATAGTTACGTTAGCAAGCTGATCAAAGCGTCCAAATAGCTCATTCAATAGCCTGACTAGTTCTTGGGCTGTACACTGCGATGCCAGTACTGTGAAACCCACAATGTCCGCAAACAGGATGCTGCAACAGTGTGAATATCTTTACAAACTTTTAGTAGTGTCAAGACATTGTCTTTATTTGTCATAGCCTGCACAGTTCTTTGTGTGTAATAAAACTGTTTATAATTTATTTACCACAATAATGAAAATTTACCACAATAATGCAATGACTTCTGTATGTTATATCCAATTAAACTTAATTAGTTAAGTACAGATATATAAAAATACTGGAAGTAAGGTATTTCAAAGAATGAAACCTTTAATATGGGACAGAAACATTTATAAAAAGACAAAATTATTGATATACAAATCATATTTTATACCGATTGTCATATATTATTTGGAAATATGGTGTTTGAAAGAGAAAGAATGGGAAAGAACACAAGCAGGAGAGGTGAAGTTTTTGAGAAGTATTACTGGAAAGACGTGATTAGAGGAGGATGAAATGTGAACATTAGACAAGTGGAAATTGAATGATTAATAAATAAGAGAAGTGATTAATCAGATGAGATGGTTTGGACATGTGAAAAGATGAGTGAGACCACATCATCCCTGTGAAAGTATTGGGAGCACAAGAAAAAGGAATGATGACAACAGTAAGACCACAGAAGAGATGAATAGAGAGATTAAAAGGGAACAGGAGCTAAATGTATATTTAAACTCACTTTAGTTAAAATTAGAAAAGATAGATCACAGAATAATTATTGGTAAATCAGTATATATATTTCCAGTTCAACCAATAGATTGTAGCTGCTGTTTCTGTTTAAAATATTTCTTATATGATATTAAAAGCTGTCAAATGTTTGCCCTATTTAATTTTTAATACTGCATAGTCAGTAAAATGGTTAGAACTTGACGGACTTGTATAAAAATTAAATTAATAAAAAATATATGTAATGGATTCTTATTTTGAGATTAAAAACGTGAAGATTGCGATTTTTATAGTTAATTACAAAAAGTAATTTTTGAGGAAAATAAATAATTCCAGGAAGGTGGAATACGTCGATTACAAAAATACTATGACGATAAATAATTAGGATTTTTGGTTAAGAAAACATGGATTGAAGTCAGATAAAAGTTTAAAAACTAGTTTTTAGATAAGACAATTGCCTTGACATGGCAGAAAAATATAGCCTAAATAAAATAGGTAACATTGTAAGCTTTACAATTTATACAATAAAAAAACCTCAACGCACTGCTGTTTATTTGCTAACTAAACGTAACTTACTGTATGAAATAAAAAACTGAATAGCCCTTACATATTCATTCATTATCCATACTTACACGAGAAGTAAAATTAGAAAAGTATCAGCTAGTCGGTTCTACAATGAGCACTGATAACGCCAAAAATCATTAAATCAGTCATATAAAACCCCTACTCAAGTTACGTTTTCATTTCTCACAGATTGTGCCTGTAGTATTGTTAAACGAGCTTGATGTTATGCTAAGTAAATAAGGTTTTTAAAACCCAGATACAGCATTATTTACCTAACATTCTCATGCCGCTGGATGTATATCTTGTGGAACTGCCCTTCGACAGGTGACATGATGTCTGCCTTCATCTCCATGGCTACGTGCTGCGGCAGAACTGACAGCAGTAGCCTCTCCTGGACGCAACAGATATATACGTTATTAGTATTTTGTAGAAATCCTTGGTCTTACCTTATTATAATTAATAATAATAAAAAAAAAAAAAAAAAACAAAAAAACACACAAATGGTATGACATTTTTGTAATTACATGAATAAGTTTATCAACAATTTTAAGTAGGGTTTAAATTATATCTAATCATTAAGTAGGTTTAATTATCATATTGTTCCATTAGCTAATTTTACATAATTCTAAATATTTGTTTTTAAAAACTGTATTCCAAAACCAAAACCTATTAGACAAATAAGTAAGGCAATGTAAAACATCATACAACAATAAAAAATAGCCGAACTTTGAAACGAAAAGAAAACAAATAAACCTTGGCTGGGATAATCAAACTGGTACATTTTCTCTTTTATTTTTCATTTGTCTACGAAGTGAACTATTAAAATATGGATTATTTAATTTTCTTCTCTAAAACACAACAAGTTGCTTGGAAAGTTAAAGCATTTGTCATAATTATTTAGTCTTTATCTAATTGTATTTACTTATCTCTTTATTTAAGGCCAATGGCCATACTCGTCACCTGTAATTTTTTTTCTAAATTCTGTCTTTTAAGTAATAGTTCAATTAAATGTGTTGGAATTGTTATTGATTTTTTTTTCCTGCGAAATAGAAAGTGCAAAATATTCCCTACATTTCCATCTCGTTCACATTTACATGCAGTAAGACTAGTTCTCAATAAGAACGAAACTCATGCATCGAACAGGGAGGGTGCCAACAACTCTGTCTTCCATTTTTATGTCAGTTTTTATGGACTACTAACGCAATCCGAGTTTTGAGTGCCAGCTGCAAAGAACATTTTGATATTAATTCCATGAGACATTTCATTGACCCATGAACCTTTTCAGGTCTAGTACAATTGGTTCTTGGGTTATTTTGATATACAGGGTAGAAAAAAAATATGGAAACGCTGTTTCAACTTTTGTATAGTTTCACTTGTAAAAGTGAATTATTGTATATGGTCATGGTTACAAAGAACATACTTTTTGACACCATTAGTGACATTTCATCTTTTCAGGGGGACAGCCCATGAGGGGTTGAACGAAAATCTTCAACATAAGCCTAGGTCGAGTTTGGTATCAAATTAAAGGTCAATTCAAGAGAAATTAATTCCCACAAACCGGAATTCGAAAGGTTTATCAAATGACCCAGAGTAGGGGTCATTTGTATTTCAAAGTAACTAATTTGAACACTATTATTTCTCCGCTATTTAACGGTTTCAAGTAAATTATTCTGACCAGAAATTATACGTTATGGAACCAATTATAAAAAATTAAACTATCAAATTATCTATGAAAAAAAATAACTTTGTTGTGAAAGCGTTTCTATATTTTTTTTCCACCCTGTATATGTTATTTAAAAAAAGCTGAAGTATTTACCTTGGTACCAAAGTACATAGAAAAAATTGCCTTGTTCATTTGACAACTCTTTATTTGTCTACTTCATGTACTTTTATCACTTGTACAATGTTCTTTCCAGAAACTATAGTTAAAAGTAAGTGTTATAGCGGGTCCCTTTATTTATCAATCCTTTTTGGTGTTATTTTTAACTATTTGGTTTAACTTTTATAAAACTGCAGAGATCAGAAAATTGAAGGATACCAAATTGCCATAATTTTAAATTTAATTTAAATAAAAAAACATGAAAATTTATATGTTAAGATAAGCAATAAATACAGTTTTTTATTATTTACCACGTTTTAAATCATATTTTTCAATAACATAGTAGCTAAGATTTATTAATATTTCAACAAAACTTTCTTGAAACTTACGTAACTTTTTAACAACTAAGATTGAATACAATATATATTTTCAACAAAAAATATAGTCCAATTTGTCATGGCAAAATTTTAAAAATATGTCATTAGTTTTGAAAACATTGAAAGTTAAGAAGAAATGAACCATTATTTTGTTAAGTAAATATTTAACATCACTAGAGGGTTGTACAATCATGCCAACAGTTTTAGATAAGATCTAGAGCCAGGTCTAACACTATTGTGTGGGAATCAATGAGGGAAGCAGGCAAACATGCAACAATCAGATGAAGCCCTCAATGGGCGAACACTAACTAGCAAAATAAATCAATAACCAGCATTGGTCACACTCTATCACTTCAGAAATAACTGTATATAAACTATGGTGCAACTGTTCCGATCTTGGGCTGAAAGAAGTTAATTGAAATTTAATTGTTATTTTCAATATTAAACATAAGTTCCATTAAATATATATATATATATGCAAGGAGGATTAGCTAAAACATTATCTTTCAACTTACCTACATTTTACTAAATTACATAAGGTAATTTGTTAGTAAAGGATGCTCCTCCAATATTGTTATTTATTATTTATGAAGCAAAAAAAGATGTAAAATAATAAAAAATAAAGTCCATCTTTCAAACCGGACAATCTCATTAAATTATTGTAATACAAAAATAACCACTGTTTTGACATATTCCTTCTCAAATTTACTTTTTAAATTGATTTGATCTGAATTTTATCTAAATTCTTTACCAAGATACTATATTCTTTAGAAAGTTTGTTATGAATTTTATTTCCTAATCGAGAAATATCTAGTTACTTGGCAAGTATATTTATCCAAGGTTAAATACCATTTTTAAGAGATTTCTTAAATTCACCATAATCCAACTTATAATTATGAACAAATTAGACAAACTCCTGTTACTTTTATTTCAAATTCTATATATTTAATCTGAACTAAATTAAATCCCTCTAAACCTAGGATATAAATAAACTTCTATTTTATCAATTAACACGTTGGATGCATGTGGTAGGGATCCCTACCATTTTCCCTTTAGTTTGTTGTTTCATTGGCTCAGTGTGCCTTGAGTACTTGACATAAGTGGATTGTGTTTTTGCCGCTCCTTGAGACGTATCTAAGTGACATTTTTCGGTTGTTCGTAAAAATATAAAAAATATAAAGTAAAAAACAAAAGTAAAAATATAAAAAAATGTTTAGCATCCATATACTGTAATGTATGTATTTTTAGCAATCAGCGTGTTAATATTATCCGACTGACCAGTTTCTCGTTTTCGTCTTCCATCTCAAGCCGAGCAGCGATGCAGTTTCGTGTATCCAGGAAGGCTCTGCGCTGCGCATGTTCCATGAGTGTATGTAGCAACAGGCCAACTGCGTTTACACACACAAACACCACCGCGTTAGCTGTCACCTGTAAATTGATACTTTGTATAGAAATGTTGCTACTGAAGAAGTTTAATTGTTTACAAACTAAAAGATCTATTTTGTTGTACAGTAGAATATTGATAGTTCGACAATCGATACATCGAGAGTCCTTATACTTCAACACCAGCCTTAGTGACGCGACACAACAACATTATTTTATGTGGCTTTATAGACCAAGAAAATAACAATATCAAAGTGAATAACGGTAAATAACTCAATTTTTGACGTTAAATTCTTGAATCTTATACAGTCCATACTCCAATAACTACGTCCTGTAAATCCAAACCAATTCAGTAGACATTGATTATTAAATCAATACACAGCTTGGTTTTAGTAGTTTTGTTAAATTTTTAACTATTCTGCTAAAAAAAATTGCGCTATACAATAAAATTATAGCGCAATTTCCTGAGAAAATAGTTTTTTTCTTTCATATTTACCATACATTTCTTATGGTTCGACATTCTGATACTTCGACGCCCCATAGTAAAAAAAATTTGAACTGTAGACGTTTTACTATACGTCGAATTTTTAATCTCATCAATGGGATTCATACGACTTTAGCAACTTAAACTTTTCTTTACCAAGGTACAATGAATAAAAATTAAATGATTCCAGTTGTTAAGGATTTAGGCTATTAGTAATTGTATTTTCCATATTTTATTGTTTTAATAAATTTTGTTGCTTTTTTTTTTTAACTTCACTCGCCACTTGACATGGGCCTACAGGCCTTTGCGTCAACCTTATTCAACAAGTGAAGTACCGACCGTTGGCTCAGTGGGGATTCGAACCTTGGACCTTGCCCTCCTCAGTCCGAAGCCTTAGCCACTGAGCCACCACGCGGGCAATCATTGTTAGGTTTTTATTTGTAATTATTTATTTATTGGTAATTATTTGGTTATTACATTTACTCATCATAATTGTATATAGTATACATGTTCTTAGTTTTTAATATAAAAACCAGAGCCATCAATCATAAAGGCTGTGTCACTATTGTTACATTTACTCATCATAATTGTATATAGTATACATGTTCTTAGTTTTTAATATAAAAACCAGAGCCATCAATCATAAAGCCTGTGTCACTATTATTACATTTACTCATCATAATTGTATATAGTATACATGTTCTTAGTTTTTAATATAAAAACCAGAGCCATCAATCATAAAGCCTGTGTCACTATTATTACATTTACTCATCATAATTGTATATAGTATACATGTTCTTAGTTTTTAATATAAAAACCAGAGCCATCAATCATAAAGCCTGTGTCACTATTGTTACATTTACTCATCATAATTGTATATAGTATACATGTTCTTAGTTTTTAATATAAAAACCAGAGCCATCAATCATAAAGGCTGTGTCACTATTGTTACATTTACTCATCATAATTGTATATAGTATACATGTTCTTAGTTTTTAATATAAAAACCAGAGCCATCAATCATAAAGGCTGTGTCACTATTGTTACATTTACTCATCATAATTGTATATAGTATACATGTTCTTAGTTTTTAATATAAAAACCAGAGCCATCAATCATAAAGCCTGTGTCACTATTATTACATTTACTCATCATAATTGTATATAGTATACATGTTCTTAGTTTTTAATATAAAAACCAGAGCCATCAATCATAAAGGCTGTGTCACTATTGTTACATTTACTCATCATAATTGTATATAGTATACATGTTCTTAGTTTTTAATATAAAAACCAGAGCCATCAATCATAAAGGCTGTGTCACTATTGTTACATTTACTCATCATAATTGTATATAGTATACATGTTCTTAGTTTTTAATATAAAAACCAGAGCCATCAATCATAAAGCCTGTGTCACTATTATTACATTTACTCATCATAATTGTATATAGTATACATGTTCTTAGTTTTTAATATAAAAACCAGAGCCATCAATCATAAAGGCTGTGTCACTATTGTTACATTTACTCATCATAGTATACATGTTCTTAGTTTTTAATATAAAAACCAGAGCCATCAATCATAAAGGCTGTGTCACTATTATTACATTTTTCCTTCACTCAAGCCTCAGTCCTCTCTATTCTATCTTAACCTACTCACTTCATCTCAACCTCTATTTCACATTCCTCTATTCTAATAATTTTGTATTGTATAAAAATAATTCTCTTTTCTCTCAACTAAATTGTATAACCTTTCTTTTTTACTTATAATAAATTACATTAAATTACCCACTCTACCATTATTCTCAAGACAGTGTCAAGTACCCTATAGCCCAAGAAAAGACAATAAACTAAAATCAAACTCTGTATGGTATATCAAAATTATTATCTTTCATTAATTGTATTATCATTTCCAGTACACATTATTCTCTTCTCATTTATATTATAAAACAACAATGTAAATAAAATAAAATAATTCAAACTATGCCTACTTTCTTCATTCATTTCTGTAGTTCCTGATATTTGTCAGGTGGTCCATCTCACCCTATATCAAACACCAGTGATACTCAATATGGGTTAAGTTAGCAACTGAAACTTTTTTTACCAACTTAAAATGTATAAATAATCTGATTTCAGTGATATTGTATACGGGTTTTGTTTAAAAATTTTAAATTAAAAGATATATGAACAATATTGAGTAAAGAATTGTAAGGGAAATCATAACTCTAGTTGTAAAATAAAACAATTTTTTTTATTTAATGCTATTTTTTACCACTATTGTATGTAAATTTTCATACCAGATTTATTAAATACTAATATTTCCAGGTTTGGAATAATTTATCTTTATTTTTCTCAGCAGAGCTAACTATTATTTAGCCTAAATATGATTCGGTGATGTGAAAGTAGTTAAACAGCACCCTGCGTAGAATCTGCTGGTATTATGACAAATGTACAAATGCACATGTTGCTGGCTGTAGGAGAAATTAGGAATTCACATTTTACCCGGATGTCCCAGAAATAAGCTTGATGATTTGGCAAACGTACAGAGGTCTTGGCTGTCATTAAGGGCCACATTAGAGCACTTTTAACTTGACAACTTGCCTTGATAGACCTGCTCTAAAACAGTCATGTACATTCAATATTAATAAATACTGCTGTATTAAAAATATTGTAAATAAATAAATAGGCGTTTCTTCTTCCTTTTAATTCAAATGCTACATAAATACGTTATTGAAGTAATACTTTTTTAAAACAATAACTACAAGACTTTACTAGACTAGAACAAACATTACAATAAATTACTTGCTCGATCATATTTTTACTGTCACTATCCTAAATAACTACATTCTCTCTATCCTATAACATTTCCATTCAAGCCAGTAACTTAGCGAAAACAACAAGCAACTTGTAAAAAGAAAAACAGCCCCATGAAATCAGATTACATCATCTCTATATAAAAAAACTAAAATTTTTTCAGCATCTACCACTTAAATTTAAAATACCTTGACGACCTAAAAATACAAAAATTCAATCACATTACAAAATCTTAAAGACTCACACAATCATTAAAAATTTAAAAAAGTTAAAGTTAGACTTATTTTACCATGTGCAGTTAGGATTGAGAGGTTTTCTCTTACACTTAATCTGGCGAACAATGGCTTAGTGTGACTTCCGAACCATAGCAAGGCAAAAAATTGTTAGTGGTTTCATCAGGAATTGAACCTGGACCGGTCAAATGGCAAGCCACTGCATTAGCCCCTTAGCTTAGGGCCGCTCCAGATAATTCTAGATAAACGTTGTGCCTTCACTTTTCGACAAGTAAAAATTCCTATCAATAATAAACAACGTGACCAAAAACAAAATTATGTGTCTAACCAATCAGAAAGATCAAATTCTTTCACAGAGAAATTTTTAAACCTTACCCTACTCGCCAAAAACATACTTCTATAACACAAAAAATACTGGTAACAATGTCTATGATTTTTTAATCAACATTCTTCCTTAAGTATCACTTGCAATCAAACTATTAATAAACAAAGAACAGTAAAGTTTCCAAAGAAAGATCTTGTTCTGCAAACATCATAACTAAAGAGAATGGAGATAGCTCGCCAATGGATCATAAAACATAATGACCCTGCCAACCTATTTATATACATTCTCTGCTTGTTTCGAGAGTTGCTGTGTAATTTACTGTGTTGCACTCTACACTACTGACAGTGCGATACACAATCCATCTCAAGTGAACAATTGATAATGCTTAGCCCCTGACCTCAACTGAAAAATGCAGATTTAACAGGTCCACTTGACACTGGTTATACTTCCATGATTAATCCATCCAAACCAACTAATATTTCCAATTATTTAAAGTAAATCATATTGCAATAAAGCTTTTTTTCATTTGTTTTTAATGTTCCAGCTATATCAATAGTTATGAACTTTCATTTTTATAAGAATATGTCTGATGCACATCTTTCTTTGTTGGTATCTGTCCTCTCATCTATATATTTAATTTCGTTAGGTAATCGGTTGCATCAAAATTCCAAGTGCTACACTCCACCTACGGCCTTCGGAAACGGCTCATTTTAAAGCTCTGATATTACAGATGGCGGGAAAAATAGTCTAATAAAATATGGTAGTTTGTTTGTACAGTAGTGATTACAACATTACAAATTAACTATTAAACATAGTGCAGATTCATAAGTTCATTGAATTAAGGAAAATATAATAAATATAACCAGGAGAGCTAAGATCTATGATGCTATTAACCCTTTCTATCCCAGAAATGTTTGAAAAAGTTGTTACAAAATACCCAGATATTTTCAGATTTAACATACCCAAAAATCCTAGGCTCTTTTTGTCGATTTTGTCGTACTTTACTAAAAAAATTATAAAAATTCTATATATGAAGCAAATTTAATATTTTGAGATTCTTTAGTTTCCTAAAGATATTATCTGTATTATAAAATAAAAAAAGGTCTTAACAAAATTTACACCTTTTTTGTATATATATATATATATATATATATATATATATATATATATTTATAGATATTTTGAAATTTTTTTGAGTTTGTTGCGTTGTGAATGACACTAAAAAATTAATTGACCAGAGCTAATAACATTAATTAAAACACCATTTAGTTATCTTCATAAATTCATATTTCACAATGATATGTTTAAAATTTAAAAAGTTACGGCTCTTTTTCAAAAACACTGCATTTTTAGTTTTTATCCTACGCACAACAACTAAGCCATTTATGTGGTCTGATTCATCACTCTTGACTCAAGCAATTAGCGGTTTTATTATTATCACTTATTGGCAACCTAATACATTTTATTTTACTTATTTTTACTTACCATACTACACAATCAATCACATTAGTCA
This sequence comes from Stictocephala bisonia, assembly GCA_035578905.1. Taxonomy (NCBI): domain Eukaryota; kingdom Metazoa; phylum Arthropoda; class Insecta; order Hemiptera; family Membracidae; genus Stictocephala; species Stictocephala bisonia. Next base: position 516,113 of record JAQJVL010000359.1, on the reverse strand, counting down.
AGAAACAACAATTAACCTCAGCTGACGATCACATCTGACGAAAATCAACAGAGCTGTTAATGCAAAACAAAGGCAACAAAATAATACAAGTGTGGTACTGAAATAAAGCATTCTATCGTAACAAATCAGTATTTTTATAATAGAAAATGTTATTCTGAACATTTCTATATCATTAATATAAATATTTCGAGTTATTAAACATTTAAAAAAAATTTATTTCTGAATGTCCGGAAAACCAGACAATGGGATTTTTGGAACTTTTTTTAACGTCCGGAAACCGGGTTAATTATTGAAATAGAAATTTATTTAAAGTTAAAACAGATGAGTTAATTAAATAAAGAATAACAGATGTTTCAATTTGATTTTGGGTTCCTGTGCTCTGATACTAATAAGTTTTAAACCCAAGCAACGAGTAAAAATATTTAAAGTTTTTACCATATGACATTTTCAGGAACCACACAATGGATCCTGATTTTGTATGATTAGACTCTGATTATGGTGTAATTTAATTCCTTTACGTGATTTTTTTTAAATTTCGGTTCTTGAAATTGTTGACACTGACAAAATTGCTGTTTTACGATATTCAGCTGTGTATTTGTCAAATAATACGAAGTAAATACTCATTTATTACTATGAATACATTAATTAAAATAATAACTCCCGAACCCACGTAGGATTTAGAAAAATAAGACATGACCACAGTACTTTGTGTTTTAATTACTTATTATTCTTTGTCAGAGATATTTTAAAATTATGAATTCATAAGACGCTCTTTCTTTTGAATTTAAATACAAAAATGCGATAGAAATGCTTGTGCATTGTTAAGTTCAGCCCTGAGCAGACACACAAAGCACCAAGTATTCACCACCCAATTAACCTCCTTCGTGTTTATTTTGCATTGCATTTCCCTCCTTCCCTAATCCTGCGTAATTACCAACTGTCAATTATTTTTAGATTGTATTTCATGGTCTGAATCCATATTATATTTCTAGTGCTACACTCATATGTACCTCTACCAGAAGTGTTTTAGAAAGAAGAAAAAAGGCTTTTTACACAAACAAAATATTTACTCTTAAAGGGAGTTTTTCTCTCCTTTTAAAAAACCAAAAACGTAGGTTTTTGGTCCATTAACAATGATCATATAACATTTTGTGTCATTTAATAGATGACGACCTGTTCTAGTGTATAAATAAGATGATTTTTGTAAAAATATTAGTGATTTTTATCATTTTATTACTGAATCACATAAAAAACTTTGAATATCGTTCTTGACTATTTTAAATTGAAATCTCATAATTAACTTATTTTCCACTAGATTGGACCTTAAATAATCAAACAGTGTTCACTACAACTCATAATGATAACAAACATAACTACAGAAATGAAATAGAAAAGCATTTTTTAGCCCGCTAACGGTAATATTGCATAACTATTGTCTGGGCCTGTCAACTTTCCAACAGCGGTGGCTTGGCATTTTGCAAAACGGCCACATCTCTTAGTTTATATTCACCAATGAAAAAAATGATACTAAATGGTATACATTTTTATTTTTATCAGGAAAGGTTGTGACATAAAATAATATTTTTGAGCAATTATGAAAATCTACATAGTTATTAAAAATCACTAATTTTGGCAGTTTTAAAATTTATTTTACAACTGCAGACACCGTCATTTAGTGATTTCGTTTTGGTACATGGAAAAGTACTTATATTATATTTTTGAATTATCTTCAAATAAAAACCAGTAAATAACCGAATTCAAGAAGCTTTTGCCTGTTCTACAACGATGACAGTTTATTTACCCATCATACAACAATACTCTATTACCAGTCCCATATCATTCCACATGGCATGTCTATCACCATACACCTGAATAATAAATTAAGGACAGTTAAATTACCCTTGCACATGCCACAAGCTAGAACTACAATTCACTTTAGCATTCAGAGCAAACTACAAGAGAACAGCATGTGCATAATGAGATAGTGCTTAGCAATCTCATTACAGCACGTAATACTGGAGCATATTATACTTCAACTTGTTGTACAAACCACAAACAAAATATATACACACAAAATTGTGATTGTAACCGTTCTATACTTATTTATTTGTGTAACTTTGTAGTTTTTGTATTTTTGGAAATAAACTTTATATTTCATTTATCCATTAGGATTAAGGTGGCCATTTCCCAAAATGTAAAGCCAGTGGTTACAAGTCCACAGGCCTTCAATCTTACTGTCAACGGGCTAAAACAAGCTGTTCTATTTCACCTGTACAGTTCGTGTTTTTTATTATAATGAATATTATTGAACACTGTATGATTATTTAAAGTCGAATCTATTGGACCATAAATTAACATTTTTCTCTTTTAATTTAATAACTGTAAAAACTTTAAAAAAAATTTAATTTTTACAAGATTCATTTTATGGTCCACTAAAGAAAAGGACTTACTTATAATATATGGACCAAATGGGTGAAATAGAAAGCCATGTTTTTGGAAATCTTTGAGGAGCAAAACAGCCCCCTTAATATCTGAATTAGAGTGCCATGTACATACACTTAAGATCCTTGCACTAGAATAAGATAAAAAAAATCACGTACAAGCTAAACTAGACACAATATATCTATATAACACAGCAACAAAAAATATATTACTTAAGAATCTAGTATTTGAACTTCATACAAACCATGTACTAAATCGTCTTGGTACATGTACTAAATGTACTAACACTTCAACACAGTTAAGTCTCTAGAATATCGACTGAAGAGCATTATAAATAAAAAGCCCTCAGGTCAACTTGCACAGAATACAATATCTAGGTCAATCTTTTGATCTCCGATGAGTTTTTGGCTTTAACAATGTGTGTTTGCATAAAAGTTTTGTTTAGCAATCGCATTCAGACTTTGGGTAGATATTTTATTTATTCTTATGGCACCGATTGTCAAGATATAGGCGAATATAAATTTTGAATGAGTTTATATGAGCGAATGTAGTCATCGACCAGGAAACATGTCATTTAGGTTAATGTTTGTTTAGTTAACTGTAATTAACAGCTGGTGTATAAAGGTCCATAGTTGACCAGCTGATTATGCCACATTATGAGTCATTAACACTTTCACTGCGGCAATGACCGATCGGTCACGGCGCTTGGCGTACTTCGGACTCGGCCATGACCATTCGGTCACCCCTGCCTCTTGCTTTATTATTTGTTCATTAGTGAGATAGCGTCGGTCAGGGAAGGTTGTATTTGTTCATAGCGTGTAGAGTATGAGTCGTTTTATTATTATTTAGTTCAGTTGTAGATTTTGATTTTTTTTTGTGTTAGTGTTAGTGTAAGTTAGTGTTAGTTCTGTACATATTCATAATCAAGTGTGTTATTTTATTAAGATGGCTGGGCCATCAAATATTCGTTTATTTGAACATGTTATGCAAGAAGAAGACAATGTAGACATGGATCCAATGCATAGTAGCAGTGACAGTGATTCAAGTGTTAGTGATATAGGGGAATAGGTACGGTTGTGTTTTAGTAATTAACCTATTTTTTTATTTGTTATATATATAGTATAGGCATAGTGTATTGACAATATAAACATGTAATTCATACTTTTTATGAAGTTTTGGGGCTTATAATTATGTTACGCATTACCCACATGCTGATGTGACCGATCGGTCACGGAAATCTTTTCATCACTTCCAGCCTCCCAGACTACGTAAATCCACTTCAGATGTCATCATGGATTAAATTGGTCGGTAGCGTAGTTGGTTCAATCCCAGCTTCATGTGCTAAAGGTTCTCAGTTCGATCCCAATCAAAGTCAATACATTTTGAGAAGGATCAGCTGATAACCACCGGCTGTTCATTTGTCATTGGGCTATTAATTAATGACACTTTCTAAGGAATAGTCGGCCTTAGTTTGTAACAATTACTACATTCGCTCATCTACACTCATCACACTCATTCGAAATCCATATTCGCCCTATCATTGACGATCGGCGTCTTATGAATAAATAAATAAATAAAAATAAAATAAAATTAGGATGCTATTCCATATTCCCAATTGATACTTCATGTACAAGTATTGTGAAGGTAATTTAAAGACCAAAGCACACCTGTTGCCAAAGAAGCTGTGGGAACTGAGTAGCGAGCGAGGTGGTCACAGCAGTGTGGGCGATTGGTAGTGACAAACCAAACAGTGCAGCGACCCACGTCTTGAGCGGCATCATGGCGTATGCCAGGAACACCACAAACAGCACCTGCCAAACTCCCTCGGCTGGCACTCCGCTAGGCACGCTGACTGCTACAGCCACCGCGCAGAATGTCAGACAGAAGAACAGGATGACGTAGCAAACCCATAACAGGTACACATCCTACGACAAGGACCATTATTTGTAACTATCCCACCTTTAACAGCTTGGAATATTAATATTCTTATTCTTACATATGAGACGCCGACACAACGTTGTTGGTATTTTAAGGCGAATATGAATGGTTATACGAGTGTAGGATGAGTGTGGATGAGTGTAGTCTGGTTACTAACTGAGTTCAACTGTTCCTCAGAAAGGGCAATTTATTAATAGCCCAACAGCCAGGGCAACTAAGGGACCTACAGCTTTACGTGGAATCCGAACCACGTAGTGCTGGTCTGATTTTCAGCTAATTGACAAGCCTGATGGTCAGTTATCTCCACCACACAACATCCGCACAATGATTACCACCCAACATGGACACCCCAGACTTCTCTAGTAGTGTCCACGCCGATAGGAACCATATTAAATCAAACAGTACAATATTTCTTTCCTGACTTTCAAATGTTAACATAAGCAATTATACTAAACAAATAATCTTGCCAGGATATCTATGAAAACTAGTTCTTTTTACAATTCGGCCTCTATAAAACCTGTTACAATCAGTACTAAAAGACTATTTTTGTCTCGGAAAATTATTACCTGAGAAAACACACAAAAACAATTTCATGGAGAATTGTTCATTGCAGCTTTATGTGCGATAACACAAGCAACAACTAACCATAAAATATTTGTTTCCATTTTCACTATAGGATTGGTCGGTATTCTGCCATGGAGGCTTCTTGTCAGCGCACAAATATCTGTACCTGAGTATGACGGTTTGTTAAGAAACTAAAAAGCATATAAAAATTACAATTACACCATTGTTTTCCTACTTAATTGTACATTATGAAATAAGCATGTTTAAATTTTATTATAAGCATTAATAGTTTGTATCCTTGTACATACAGAAATACCGTAATTTTAACTAGTTTTCACTGTGCATCAACTTTACACTTTTATTTAAATTTTTTTTTAATATATCAAATTTATATTCTAATACATGGTTGTAAGGTATGTTTTCTACAAGTTTTGTTAATTTTAGAATTATTTTGTTGTTGTAATTCTTATGAAATGTATAAGTAATGGTGTGATACATTACTTTTATTCGCTTAGGTATAAAAGAACCACATAATATGGGAACCAGTCATAGCAAATTTAACAAAACAATTAAGTTCTGTTTGCTTTCAAATGTAGATTTTGAGAAAACTGTGGATTTTAATGTTAGGCTGATGGTTTACCATGCTTGTTTTAATTCTTTATTACAGTATGGTATAGAACTGTGGAGAAACTCGACAGAGGTTGCAACTATTTTTAGGATTAAAAAAAATATAAATATATTTGTACCATGATGTGTTTTAATAGAAATCAATCTTGTAGAACTACAATTAAAAAATTATGTATTTATGTCTTCCTTCCTTATATATTTTTAAATGTTTAATATTTGTACATAAGCAGTAAGATACTTTTTATAATAGTCAAAATATTCATTATTATAATACACAGTTTAGGCATCAACTTCAATACCCAATACACAGGCTCAAATTATTTAAAAACACTCCTTATTACACAGGCTTTAAATTATATAATAAATTACCAACTTACTGTAAGCATGTTACTCTGTCAAAATTGAAGAATATTATCCAATTGCTGGTAAATAAACAATACCATGGTGTGGCAGACTTTTGAAATGATAATTTATTGTAATTGATCTGAGAATAATGTGTATTATACTTATACTGTAGTTTTAGTTTTAGTTGACGAGCAACCTGTTTTATCAGACAAACATTGTATTGTTTGTGACTTGCTTAAAATGTTATATTGCAATAAATATCTTGTATAAGCCTAAGTAATTGAAATGAAATGAAAAATGCTGTACTTATTGAGGCAAAGTCAGAACCATTAGGTCCTCTCTTACACTCATAAATTAGACTTAAATGTATAATTGCAGAGATTTTATATACATTTAAATCAACTTAAAATCACTGCATTTACTTATGTATATAAAAGTAATGTATTGTAACAATAAATTAGATAAGGATTACAAAGTAACCAAATAATTAATTTTACAACCTCTAGAAGGCAAGAAAACGTTGATTCAGGAAAGTGATAAGAACTTTTTTTCTTAAATAGTTAAAATTCTGAAATTTGTAAATCTTATATAAAACATTCCAATCAACTATATATTAAACCATGAATGCGATACACTGACAGGTTTTTGAGTAGTTAGTGTAAAGATAATGCACAGTAAAAATGAGTTAAAATTATGGTTCTTTTTTTGTTCTTACTAGGATAAAAATTATTAATTCTTTAGTAAAATTTAAAAATGCATATGTTGTAAAGTACAATTAAATGAGTGTGGATTTTTAAATGCATATGTTTTAAAGTACAATTAAGTGGTTGGATTTTTCATAGGTCTCTTAGTTTCTTTTTAAACAACTAACTCAGGTACACGTAATTTCTGCATAACCCCTGCATAACCCATAGGTAATTTTATCTTTTGTTAAGAATATACTGGGTCAGATAGTAGATTATAATTAGGTGATCATAAAATGTGTTTTTGAGTCAAAATAATAATGTTATCATAAAATTCATCATACATTTTATGCATACAAAACATATTAAATTAAAATATAATGTTAAAAATTATTAATTATCTATTAAAAATTGAATCTTCCTATTTTCTGGTAAACAACAAGTTTTCCACAGAAAAAGAAGCTCTGCTCTGAAAACACAAGCTAATAAAAATTTCATGATTCGAGAGGGTTTTAGAAAGTACACAACAACCAAGTATTTCAGTTTTCCCTGTTGGTAATCAAATGTTGTTTTTTTTAAAGATATCTTGATTAACATATCTTGATTAACTGTGTAGTTGTGAATAAAGCCTCTATCTATGATAAATAGAAATATCGATGATAGGTCTTCGAGAATATTTCAGTGACTAAATGCCTAATAACAAAAATCAAAGTCAAACTTTTCATTTAAAAATATTTTTATTTTAGCAACAATCATCAAAAACATTGATCATAAGAAAAAAAGGCACACAGGGTCCAAAATTGGAAAAAAGAAATACAGTCATTTATAACAACCAAGTCATTAAAAAAAAGTCTTAAATACCATTCATATGTCTTTGTTGACAGTCAACAGATAAAATATTTCCTACAGCATTGGTAATTATTAAATATACTATACAATAATATACTTAACTGTTTTCATTTGTTTGTTTTGGTTTTAAAATATATTTGTTTGAATATAGATAAATATTATGTTTAGTAATTATTATCTGGTTGTATTTAAACTGCATTATATATTATTGTATTATAACTAAAAATGTCTTATATAATTTGGAGAATACTTTATTTAGACGCTTAAGTTATAATTGTGTTCCTTCAATTATTTAAGTCTTTTATTTTCATAAAATGTGCCTTTTTATTGTAATTAATTTCATATCCTTACAAATGTATTTCATTTGTATAACTATACGTGTAAAAACAATAAATAAATTTATTATTATTAACATTTTATTATAGGTTGTAAATAGCATTGTTGTACATATTTCAGGGACGTATAGGTAATCTTATTCAGTTTGTGTTTTATGTTGAATAAGTTACTTATTATTTGACAGCAGAAGAAATGATCTAACTTCTGAATATATTAGCTTAAGCACATTATGCAATTAAGATCTAAAACATATAATAAAATCATATAAAAATGTAATTATAATTGCTGAAATAATCTAGCCATAGTTTAAATTATAATATCTATCTATTAATTTTATGACAATTAAGCCCCTAAATTATGCCTGAAGGGGGAGGAGCGTTTTCGGCAGTGTTATGCACTGTTACGGAGGAGGGTAGGGGTTCTACGCAATGTTACGTAACTATTAAACTTCAGCAACTTATTTAAATTCATTCTTACCATTTTTTACTGTTTTCCGCCAAAATACAAGATTTTTTTAATAGATATTAAAATTAGATATGTATTCCCCCTCCCATTAGAAAACAAATGGAAGAAAGTCTAAACAATGACTTCATCATAAATAAAATATGCATGAAAGTGGATGACAATAATTAGAAGGGGGGAGTTGGTGACAGCGTTACGCAATTTTTGAGGGGGGTTAGTATTATCCTTACAATCCGTTACACAGGGGGGAAGTAAGGGGGTCTGAAAAGGCCAATTTTAGCGTTACGTAATTTAGGGATGGCCCCCTATCTGATTATAGTATGACTATAAATAATAAATAATCGTCTTTAAGATTAATGAAGTACAATACTTAAAATGGTAACATGTTAACTTATGTGTCAGTGATGATATTAGTGGAGAGTGTTATACTTTTAATATTTAAAAATGTTAAAATATGTAAGAGAAACTATAAAAATACAAAAAAATTAAGTACATTAATATCAGGTAAAACACATAGAGTATAAATTACAATACTACAATTGTCTATAACAAAGTTTTACCGAAACAATAACTATTTAAATTATATTTTTGAAATTATATATAACTAGTTACAGGCAGTCATTTCATATTATAACCTTCTAAACAGTATTCTAACACAGAGCAATAGTAATGAACCTGTGAAATCAAAATAGGTTTTGGCCATCAAGAGGTATTTAAAGAGGAAGAAATATTTTTAGTAGTCCGAACAGTTTATTTAACTGCTCCTTGAATGTAAACATGTCCGTTGGAAGTTGGCAGGCTCACTCTGCTTACGTTCACCACTTACAGCTTAATTTGCACCCAGATGAATTGTGCTTGGCAGCCTGGCCAATTCACCAGATGGCTCAATGTTTTGGCAATTAAACTTACTTTAAACTGTGAACCCAACAACAGATAAACAAATATGATTATCGAAATAGAGCGGTCATTTTCTTGAACTTTTTTACTAAATTATAATTTGGGTTTTAGATTAAATTTGTCTCAATTTACATTATTTAACCTCAAAAAGAATTCTCCGACTGTTTAATCTTGTAGAGTGTATGGATTTATTTTTAAAAATAAAATACAATCAAACACTTACAAAAGATAAATATGATACTGAATTGAACAATCTGTGAAAAAACTCAAAAGAAGAGCAGTGAGGAAGATTTAATAAGAGATACGATAGGGTCCTAGGTATAATAAAAGAGTCAGTGAATCTTTCTGTAGCAAGAGCAAAACTTAATACTTTATCAAAACCAACTGGTATCATCTTTATTAAGTCTGGAGAAAAGCCAAAGAAAAGCTTTGCAATATGAACCATCAGTAATCCGAGAAGAGTAAGGACTGATGTCATGTTCAGATGAGGAAAACCAACACTGCAATTTTCCTATAGATATTGTACTTACTTCTCCTTGTAAGGACCAGAGACGTACCCAGGGGGGTGTCTTGGGTGTCTGTACGCCCCCAAAATTTTCAACTTTTTTTAAGCAAGCAGAGCGAGCATCTGTCAGTCACATAGGCCTACTCACATCTATTCTTTTGATCTTGCTTCGCGATGACAATGTGACTATGCGTAGAGAAAAACTAGCGAGATAGTGTACTAAAGGGCTACAAAAAGCTTGTCGTAGGAAAGAAACTTGTTTTAAAAGAAGAGTCATATTATTATAGTGACATAAATATATTTGATAAAATGATTAGGCCTACATGTAATAAAATAGTAGTCATGTAATAAAATAATTCCTTTGGTTTATTTACTACAAGTTCTAATGTACTACAGACCAATCGATGTTGTTGTTTCGTTTGAGACAAACTTAATGCATTACTTTGATTATATTGAACATTATGCCTGTTTGTTGGTTTTTATGTTCAAAATTAATTGATTGATATATAAATTGGTTATAATAAATGTATGCCTATTAGAATGTTTTATATTGCATGTCAGACCAGAGGGATTCAAAAATGAATGAATCCCAGGGAATTCATCCGGAGAGACATAAGTCCTTTGAGAATCCCTCTGGTCTGAGGAGGGTAAACGTGGTTTACTGACATTTATCACTATAATATTTCTGAATTTGTACTTAAACTCATCAATCCTCTTGGTCATATAGCACACTACTAAAACCTTACAAACTCGCTTCCTTACCTGCATAAGTTTGGTGTTGAGAAAGACCAGAAGAAGAGCAAAGAGCAGACAGTGGGCGAGATGGTAAAGACTGTGAGCAGTGGGTGCCTGGGCGTAGGCAAAACCTAGGTTGGCTAAGGCAGCAGTCAGCAACACAAAGAGAGCAACGACAGATGCCACAGAAGAATGCTGCAGCTTGAATGTGTACCGCTGGTACAGGGCTTCAAGCTCATCATTCTCGAAGCGATGCCTGTTTAGTAGCCGCGAGAACGCCATCTTGCGGTGGCTCTGCATCGCCTTCACACTGTGGTCCATCCTGCTCCTTCTCTGATCAGCCCTGCCACATCTGCAACAAGAATGATTACACTGATTATATAGATAATAATCATAATACAATTTTTACATATTTCAAATAATCGTGAAAAACAGTTTTATGAAGTTGAACACCTACAACGTAGGCCCGATCAAGTCTTGAAACACGCAATGAAGCAATCTCTTTATGACACTTTTTTTTATCACTCAAATTGGTTGGGTAAGAAGAACGTTATGAGCAGAACTTGCTCAACTTCACTTCTCAAACTCATTTCTCTCACTCAGTTGTTGACCAATACTCAGCAGCTACTTAATGTACCAAGTTCATATTGGTTTAACAACAATTAGTGCAGTAAAATCTATATATGCTTCTTGATCATTCAAATTAGTTGAGTCTGAGATGAGGTGCTCATAGCACATAATTTAAAAGTGTCTTGTAATTAATGCAGCTTGACATATTTGTCTAATATAATGTGTTGAAGTTGAAAAGATCAAACTCATGACTCACAAACTGTGGCCTGTTATCTTGCTGAATCGTTCGATGTATTTGTCTAATATAATGTGTTGAAGTTGAAAAGATCAAACTCATGACTCACAAACTGTGGCCTGTCATCTTGTTGAATCGTTCGATGTATTTGTCTAATATAATGTGTTGAAGTTGAAAAGATCAAACTCATGACTCACAAACTGTGGCCTGTCATCTTGCTGAATCGTTCCATGTATTTGTCTAATATAATGTGTTGAAGTTGAAAATATCAAACTCATGACTCACAAACTGTGGCCTGTCATCTTGCTGAATCGTTCGATGTATTTGTCTAATATAATGTGTTGAAGTTGAAAAGATCAAACTCATGACTCACAAACTGTGGCCTGTCATCTTGCTGAATCGTTCGATGTATTTGTCTAATATAATGTGTTGAAGTTGAAAAGATCAAACTCATGACTCACAAACTGTGGCCTGTCATCTTGCTGAATCGTTCGATGTATTTGTCTAATATAATGTGTTGAAGTTGAAAAGATCAAACTCATGACTCACAAACTGTGGCCTGTCATCTTGCTGAATCGTTCGATGTATTTGTCTAATATAATGTGTTGAAGTTGAAAAGATCAAACTCATGACTCACAAACTGTGGCCTGTCATCTTGCTGAATCGTTCGATGTATTTTTCTTGTTAGGTTTACGCTTTGTTTTGTCTAATAAGTTAGATTATTTTCTCTAAGTTAAATGGATTAGGTAATGCTATACATGGTTTGTCTGAGCCTAACAGTGTAGTACCAGAAAAATAAATGAGTGGACTGACAGCCATCAGCCCACAAAGTCAACTTATAGGACTAAATGCAAGCCTTCTCTTAGTTCCAATGGAGATATGCCTAATTTAGTTTTTGTAAAGGAAAGGTGTATTGTTTCAAATATTAATTCGTTTTTCAAGTCTGCCTCTAGCTTTAGTAGGTCTGATGAAATTGTTACCTTATTATGGAATGTACAACTCCTTCCAAACAAGTTTCATATTGTTGAAGATTATGTCAACAACTTAGATGTAGAATAGATGTTGTCTGTTTAATAGAGCATTGGCTTTCTCTTGATGAGACTAATCTGTTTAAATTCAAGGGTTACAATTTGAGTAATAGCTGTTGTAGGCCTACAAGAAAACATGGAGGATGTGCCATTTTTGTTAAAGAAACAATTTCTCAAAGACCCATCTAAAAAATAAATAGTATGTCGACAGAAATGGTTTTTGAAGTTACAGCATCTTCATTATTTTACATAAATACAATTGATGTCAAATAATGAAGGTCCAACATTAACTACAATAAATTGTACTAAGCAGTCTTACATTTTATGTATTTTTCTGACAAAAACTATATAAACTGTGTAATACAAATGTTAGGACATAAATAAAGAAGTAATTTAAAATTATAAACAGAAGTATAACTCTTTAGTTTTAGTTAATTTAAATAGTGTGGCAAGGTAGAAGGCAGTTGCAACAACATAAATTTCAATTGTGACATGAGAGACGGTGAGACTTACAGTGTTTCAAGCATGACATCACAAAAATCCAGTCATTAAGCCCAGTTGCATTCTTTAGTATTCAGCCTCTAAGTGACCCACAATCCTTGGGGAGGGGTTTGTTCTGGTTCTTACATAACTTTCTCTCTGTTATGTCCTTTCTACATGACAGTTCATATCATTTGACATGGACTTGTTTGCAGAGTGTAATCCTTCCAACGAATTTGTTCTATAAGCCCAAAAGTGTATTATTGCAGGGAAAATGTGCGCCACTTTAGAAAAGTGTTTTTAAGTGATTTCAAATTTTTTGTTTGTTTCTATATATATAATTAAATAACCCACTATAAAAGGTGTTTTATGCCATAATTAGATGAGTGTGTTATTTAAGTAATAATTTATTCTTGTCCAGTGTAACTAGCTTATTAATCTAGCTAGTTTTGTGTTCTGTGTGGGGTATTAACAAATTTCTACAGTGATGTTAATCAGTTCTATAATATACCTATACAATATATCAAACCTGAGAGATAAACCTATAACACAAATTGGAAACGTGACAAAAAGGATTTTAATGGCCATCTCACAAAGTAAGTACACACTACATTAAAAATTAGTGTATAAGGTATGGGAGACTGTTCTAAATAATCAAATTGTAGACTATTTTGAACAAAGTAATCTCTTTAGCAGCTTCCAATTTGGATATAGGTCTGGACTAGGTACAGTGAAAGCAGCAATTTCTTTTGTAAAAGAGTGTATTTCTAAACTTGATTGTAGGGAAAATGTAGATGTAAAGCTATTTGACTAATCTAAAGCTTTTGATATTGTTTCACATTCTCTTCTTTTAAATAAATTGAGATTTTATGGTTTTAATGAAGATGCTTTGTCACTTTTGACATCTTACCTTAGTGGAAGGTTTCAAAAAGTTATCTTAGAAGGTGATGAATCTAGTCTTTTACCAGTTGGACAGGGAGTCCTCAAGGGTCAATTTTAGGTCTAATACTTTTTCATAATTTATATAAATGATTTGCCTATCAACATTTTGTCTCCTATGGTTCATAGTTATTTGTTTGCTGACGTTGCGGTAGGTTTTGATACTTTAAGCGATTGTTCTGACGTGGGAGATCCTGTGTAATGGTGAGGTGCGGGACATTCAAGATCTTATGAATTCTTTAAGTAGTGCCTTCTGACGTCTTATTTCTGGAGGAGCTATATTGCACAGTACCGGGAGCCAAGGTAGTGAAGTTGCCATGAGAGTGCCACTAATAGCTCTCATGGCCCTATAAGTTGGAGATAAATAATTTAGTATGAACACTATTTAGCCATATGGGAGCGCCTCAGAGGCTTATCATTCAGAGGCTGAATAGACCAGTGACAAAGCTATTGTACGCAGGACGTGTGTGTTGACTCCCCTAGTACAATGTGGTCTCTTTCCAGGGAAAAATAAATGTAAGACATATGCCAGTTACAACAAATTTATTCAAAACTTAAAACCTCGTTCTTGCAAAAATTAAAATTGTGTTGATAATAATACATTAAAAACACAACCTGCTTTTAATTCATAGTAAAAAATTTAACAGGCAAATTTGAAAGTATTTGATGTAAAATAGTATAAAATGGTATATAAAAATGTACGTACTTACTGACATTACTATATAGAACACTCCAGCTTCTACTTGGTATTGTAACGATATTTCCAGCTTCAGGCTCTCTAACAGGATCATTACATGTCAAAATGGAGAAAATGTCACCATCATTCCAATTATAACTCATTTTACAGTTATATTCAAAAGCTCAGTAAAAAACTCCTACAGTGATTTATTTTCAGAAAAACTTTTCTTTAGAATTTCTTGTTAAATACCAATTGAAAGCCTTGTTGAATCACATATTTGTATCTACTTGCAATATGCAATATGTAATGGGTGTGACTCTGCTATGATTTGATTGGAATTGAAATCCTTAAATTTACAGTTTGACAGCTGTCAGTAGAGTTGGTAATCCACCGATGCGGTGCGTGACAGTGGCACTGATACATGCTAATATTTTCCCTTGCATCGATTTTACCTTTCAAACTCCCACATATTACTTACACATTTCAAAAATTATTTAGATGTATTTTATATACTGAAGCAACTTCTAAGTAGAAGTTAAAATACTGAAAAGTGTTATGATAGTAATAACAATATAGGTTAGTATTAAAGAAATAGAATTTATTTATAACTAACAGAATTTTTACAAAGATTTGAGTTATCCATAAGTCTATTTTATATATGCTCTTTTAATACCTCCTTAAATTTTGAAAAACTGTCTTTTAAATTCCGTTAAATATGGTGAAGTTGGGAAAAAATCAATACTTTTTCAGTAGTTTAGGAATGATCTTCATAATATTTATCCAATAATTAAGAAGTTGTTATTATTTTAAACTGCATGTGATAAAAATAATTTCTGCAAACATGTAAGGGCAAGAGTTGAGTTCTCTATTTTACATCTGAAAATGTCACCTCATAAAAGTAAATTTGGAAAATCACTTCAATATAAAGCCAAAAATATAAAAATATACATGTGTCAAAATAGGCTTCGATGAGATGTAACTCAAGGAGTACCTAAGTGTTACTCTCTAACTGATCTATGGTATAAATACTTCAATAATTACTGTGGGGTAATGCATAAGAATAGATTATTAACTGTTAGATCCAAAGAAACTAACAATTCCCTAATCAAGAAATTTTCTTTAAACACTAAATTTCAAAAAACTTATTTAAAAATGTTTATAATTATGATATTTCGAATTATAGATGTGGTGTCTCTCACATGGTAAGGCCCATTCTGGAATGAAATAGTTTGCTCTTTTTATGTATTTTAATGTTTTTTCTTTGTGTTTTCTTTAATCTAAAAGAATAATAAACACACAACAAATAAAACATGAAAATTCCATAAAAGAGCAAAATATTTCACTCAAGAATGGGCCTCACCATGTGAGAGATATTATAACATTGCATGACCTACTCTATTAAAGTACAATCATAGAGAAATAATGCACGGGGAAGATTAAAATAAGTTACGAAAGACCCACAAATACTTAACAAAAGCCTAGGTTTGTGGAGCCAATCAATTGTACGTAAGAAATGTTACAGCTCTCTTGTTGGCAGCTGATCAAGAGGCTTGTGCCAGTAGCTTGTTGGAAGTCAACTAACCAATGTCATTACTAGTTTTGACAGTCCATTGTAGAGTGAAACGAATGTGTTGGTAAATCTGGCACCTCGGCCAGCCTGTGTTACAACACGTTTAGGTGTAGACCTCGTGTCAACTTACATCAACATTAGATACTTAAAATGTTTTAAATAGTTAGAAGTAGTTGAGTATTTATTTTGCGATAATTGATTTCATATATATTACAGTTCTTATAAGGTATAGTAAAATACACGAAAAAAAGTTTTTTCTAACTTTACAAAAACTTATAACAAAATTTATTTTGTAACAAATTAGTGCAAAAAAAGAACATCATAAATGTATTGTAAATTATTGTACATATTATGTTCAATAGCAAATTGTTACAATATGTACAAATTGTTAATACGACTGGTTAAATAAAATCTGTCACTAAAACAATAATTTTGCACAACACTTAACCTTGGAATGCAGTAAACTTGCTAGAGACAGCTCTGTTCATTATACATTCATCACTTTACCATATTTGTTTGTAAATACTTTCTCATAGTATGAATTACTCATTTCATGAGTCACAGGGCCTTGATGATCTCATGGACAGCCTTCTTACTGTGGGAGCTGCTAGAGAGGAGGGTAATTATGTTCTACATTTGTGCAGTTAGACAATGAACTTGTTGTCTTTAACTGGCTCAAAAATAACTATAATAGTAATGAAAGAAAACAACGCATATGCGTAAATTTATTTTGAGATGATATTTGGAAAACTTTGGTTGTCAAACTTAATGAATCTAGACCTAAAAATCTATCAGGTTCAAACATTAAGGTTAGCAAAATCTGTCAGGCTCCAGTAGATTAGATTAGACAATTCTTGTACACTCCAATATATGAGATTAGGAAATCTGTCAGGCTCCAAAACATGAAATTAAACAAATATGTCAGGCTTTCAACACATTGGATTAGGGAAATCTGTCAGGCTCCAACACATTACAACAGACAAATTTGTCAGGCTATAATAACACATTAAATTACAAATCTGTCAGATTCCAATACGTTAAGATTAGAAAAGCTCCAACAAATTAAAATCAATGAATTAGACAAATTTTTCAGGCTGCAACACATTATACATGATCCTGTTAATACCGATGCGGCGTCCGCTCAATGGTTGCCATCAATAAGGACACTACTAGAGAAGTCTGGGGTGTCCATGTTGGATGGTAGTCAAGGTTCGGATGTTGTGTAGGGAGAGAACTGAGTGTCAAGACTTGTCAGTTAGCTGAAAATCAGATCGATACTACGTGGTTCGGATTCCATGTAAAGCTGTTGGTCCCTTAGTTGCCCTGGCTGTTGGGCTATTAATAAATTGCCCTTTCTGAGTAACAGTTGAACTCAGTTACTAACCAGACTACACTCATATCATCATTCATATTCCCCTTAAAATACGCACAACGTTTTGTCGGCGTCTCATAAGTAAGAATGTTAAGTACATTAAGAACAATAACTACACAGCTATTAAGACGCTAAAACTGTATCACAAAGAGCTGTGTAAAACTATGCTGCAATCGCAAGTAATTGCCTACTTGGCCGAGTGGCCGCTGACTCACAACTTCACTATTGGGGGGTAGTTCAATATGGATAAAATACAATCGATTTGTTTTACTGAACATGTATGCTAAACAAACATGACTTATACAACGTTACCTAATCCATTTAACTTAGAAAAATACATAGAACTATTTAGCAAGAAAGTCACACCAACTGCCCTTCTGAACGCTTGTATTTGTATGTGATCCTGTAGGCCACATATAAGGATTTAAATGTGAAAAACAAAAATAACAATGTTATTACATTGTTATTTTATAATTAACATAATATATAAAGTACGATTATTCTTTTTTTGAATGTTGTTCATTCAACCCCACAGACCACAACTTGTTTCGTATTTAATTTTTAAATTCAGTACCCTATTCTAAATAGTGACAGAAAAACATGAGTGTAAACAGTTAAATCAATTACAATTCGATAAATCGGTTAACCGAAATATCGATATTTTTCTGTCGATATCATCGTTAGATCGATATTTGGTTTGCGATGTATCGATACGTTGAAAACATTTGCCATCCCTAGCCACATAGCCGAAAACATCCAAGTCGAGCAAGCCGCAGTTCGTAAGTGATGTAAGGGGTTTGAGCTAACATTGCCCGAGTTACGCCGCAAGTGGCCATTATCGCGTCAAGATAGGAGGGGCGGAAGGAGACATCCCCTCGATCCCTCCCCTTCTGGTTAGTGTCTACACAAACACTCCCTTCGTCGTCAAACCTTGCAAGTGTCCAAACAACGACTGGGACGTGAAAATAAACTAAACGCTCCAGATTTACAAGTAATTACTTTATTGGTCTTATACGACTTTAATCAAATTTACCTTCTTCCTGTGGCCGTTACAACTAAAATAAAATGTAATTATTGTAAATATTATGAACGGATCTTATATGTTTAACTAACCATATTATTTCAATCTTGTAATATCGGCATTTCATTTATAGTATATGCAGGCTATACACAAAAATTAAATGCTTTATTTTATGTACAATACAAATGAACGTCATAGAAAAATAATTAATACATAAGTACAAATTGTACAAATATTATGATATCCAGGTTGCAGATTTCGGTAAACCACGTTTACCTTTCCAGACCGCAAGTTTACGAATCCCTCTGTACTGAAGAAGGCAAACTTGGTTTATAAAACATTTGTAAATATATTGTAACATATTTTTCTTGTGAGACTTTCGCTTGTTTTGTATTTCTACCAACACGTAATATTTTAATCAAGAACTATTATTATCTGTGTTATAATGTACACAGTAAATAACTTATTGTTAAATTTCAACAAAGTAATTTCGTGCGTATAAAAGGTATTTACTTCTTCATTTATTAAAATCACGGAAGTGATACAACTTATAAAATTATACACATGAAAATGGTAAAAACATTGTTGTTACAAAAAACGGTATTTCATAAAAAAGTCAATCAAGATCAAGAATGAAGACCAAATTCGACTACTAGTGCGTATACAACCTACCCTACCACCAAACTTGACTACTCGTTCGTAGACAACCCACTCTACCATCAAACTACTCGTTCGTAAACAACCTACCCTATCATCGCACTTGACTACTCGTTCGTAAACAACCTACCCTGCCACCAAACTTGACTACTCGTTCGTAGACAACCCACTCTACCATCAAACTACTCGTTCGTAAACAACCTGCCCTACCATCACACTTGACTACTCGTTCGTAAACAACCTACCCTACCATCAAACTTGACTACTCGTTCGTAGACAACCTACCCTATTATCAATCTAGACAACTCGTTCGTACACAATCTACCCTACCATCAAACTCGACCACTAGTACGTGGACAACCTACGCTACCAACACCCTTGACCACTGTTCGTAGTCAACCTATCCTACTACTAAACTCGACTGCTAGTACGTAGGGACAACCTACCCTACCACAAAACTAGACAACTCGTTCGTAAACATTCTACCCTATTCAATTCAATTCAAATCGTCTTTATTTAAATTGTACATAATATACAGTAAATAGTGTCAAATAATTGTATACAAGTTAATACATTAAAATACTCCTTGTATAATACACATGAGTATAATACACAGTTAAAATAAAATTACATCTCCATGTTACTCAAAGGATGCTGTAACCAACTAAACAGTACCTTGTACTATTTATAGTGTGATATTCATCTTGTTTACAAAAACAGTGTATGTACTACATGCAATTATTTAGATCATAAAGCTCTTCTAGTGAATAAAAAGCATTTTGAAATAAATATTCATTTAACTTTAATTTAAATTTACTAACGGTCTGTATATTAGTAATATTTTTGGGTATAAATCTTAAAAACCAAGCACCTGCATAGGAAGTTTTTTTCCTGAAAAGTTCAGAGTTATGTTGGGGCAAAACTATCTTATTTTTGTTTCTAGTGTTGTATGTGTGGATGTCACTATGATGTATTAAATTTGCTTCATTATTTCTGGCAAACATAACACATTCCAAAATGTATAGGCTGTAAACTGTTAAGATTTTTAACTCCTTGAAGTATTGTCTGACTGAATCATCTTTTTTAATTTTTAGCATAGTTCTCAGTGCTTTTTTTGAGCAATTAATATTTTATTTAAATTTTTATTTGATGTTCCACCATAAACACAAATTCCATATGAAATGTGTGACTGAACATGGGCGTGAAAAACTATTTTTAGAACAGACAGGCTACATAAAAAAGAAAGTCTTTTCAAAGCATAAATTCCCTACCATCAAAATTGACTACTCGTTCGTAGTCAACCTACCCTACTACTAAACTTCACTACTATAGTAGTAGTACGTGGACAACCTACCCTACCACCAAACTCGACTACTAGTTTGTGGACAACCCACCCCACCATCACACTTGACTTCTCGTACGTCGATTACCCACCCTACCATCAAACTTGACTATTGACAACCCAACCTTCCATTAAACATGTCTTCTTGTAGCAAGCTCCCTCCCATTCAGATAATGATCGCTATCTTATTGAGAATGATGCATATACAAAATAATAAATCTAACTGAAGACTGTCCCACTGAGTAAAAATAACTGAGTACCAATTTTCGTGAGAGAACTACACTTCTTGTTTAACAGAATTACGAATGTGATACCAAAGAATATAAGAAAGCGAATATATATATATATATGTTTTAAATTGTGATCATATATTAGTTTTACTGATTCAACTTTGTCATACGACTTTATTCACAACTATAAACCCATCAACGCAGCAGACTTCATTGCATAATATTTTTCTTGTATCAACAAAAATCATCAATTAGCAGTTATATGCTTTAAATCAAATCAACTCCTATTTGCATTGTTTTTTTTAATGGTTTGTTTAAAAAACCTTCACCTTGCCATTACAAGTTCACCGGCACAGCTGTAAGCCTTTATCAAAAATTATAATTAGTTATGGTACAATATTGGCCTACAAGAAAAAAATAATATTCATAAAACAGATGTCTGTAGTAAGCAACAAGTTAACTGTGTCAAAACTAATCATGTGATGCCCATAGTTTAGTTTGTAAACAAGATTATATTATGGTTAAATTAAACGATTTTAAAAAATGGCTGTAAACAAAATTTAGGTTAAATGAACCAGTTTAGCGTCGTAATTAATTCATTAAAATGTGCAGCATCCTGAATGTGTTTAAAAGTATAATACCCGGAAGAGGAAGTGCCGTTTTCGAGAACGACTCGTTTCAAGCGAAACTGCCCTGCTTTTGCGGGACTTACGTATTTCCGATCGCCGTAAGTTGGTAGACATTAATGAAACCTTTATACCATCTATATATACACGATTTTATGATTTACATTTTAAGATTATTAATATTTCAAAACAAATGTGTTATTGTTGTATGGGGTCATAAACAGAAAAGTTGTTTTGTTGTTGTCTGCAATTTTGGCATCATTCATTTCTAGAAAAGAAATACCATTTTAAAATTACGCAAACCTTTCTTAATTTACACAAGTCTTTGAAAGAACATAGCCTACAGCACAAGCGTACAATAAATATTGACATTTTGATTTCGGTGTGTTCACTCACTACTCACGATCTGTGTCCCTTCCGTAGCTATAAACTATTTACGTTGTTATTTACTCAAAATACGCAAACCCACTCACCGTTACTATGGCGTTGACCTACACACCAAAACACAGCCTGTGGTATTGAACCCCCCCCCCCTCCAAAAGCGTACTGTGGTTTTTACCCACCTTCCCTCTCACAAACACGTACTGTGGTGTTAACCCACCCGTCCACTTAATCATGTATTGTGGTGTTGAACCCCTCTCCCAACCACGTCTCGTGGTTTTGATCCACCCACATAAACACTTACTGTGGTATTGATCCACTCGTCCACCTAAACAAATACTACTGAGGTGTTGAACCACTTTCCCCACCCACCCAAAACACGTACTGTGGTGCTGACGAAGACACTCACCTAAACATGTACTGTGGTGTTGACCCAAACAAACACGTACTGTGCCTTTCGACTATACATTGCCACTGTACGTGTGAGGGTGGGAGGGTCAATACCATCATACGAGTATGGCTGGGTTCGTACTTTGCCACTAAATTATTACTCTTGCTATTGTAAATTAAACATATATCGGCTTTTTAAGAAATTTCCCAGGAAAAATACGAGTGGTGAAGTGAATGATCGTGGCAAAGCAACGTTTTGCTCATTCGTCACCAGTAAACACTACTTTTCGCTTTACAGTGAATTATTACCCACAATAATACTAATAATTGCGTAAAATTAATTATCTACTGAACTAAAGCAGTTCATTCACATATCGCCAGACCAGTATGGGATTCTGGACGATTCAATGTTCCACTCGAGAACCTTATAAACGGAACTGTTTTCCAAAAATATTCGGGCATTGGTTATCGTGGCAGTGTGGCCCAAGCATACACCAATCCTCTAAAACCTATGTGAATAAAAAATAATGTAAAAATTGAGCAGTTTTAATTTAAGGGCAAAATATCTAGCATAGCCTATACTGACTTTATAAAAACTTGAAAGTGTGACAAACTTACGTTGAAGTGGGGGTTTACATTTTCACTTTTCCAAAAACTAAATGAATGGTCGGTTCCAGGAGAAAATTATCTTAATTTGATTCTACACTCAAGTGAACTAAATGAAATAAAGATACTTAACGGTTTAGTGGAAGAGAGGAACTAAACGGTCCTTAACTTCGCCACGGAAATAAAGACTATTTTCTTTTAATTTCATTTACATTCCCAACACTTTTTGTTTTTTTAACAACGGTGGATGCATCAAGTTTCAATCTATGAATTAAAAGCGAGTTGCGTAATTACTATTTCAAGACTACATAGTTATTTATGCACTTTTGTAAGTAGGCAATAGTTTTTTTATTGCCCCAGAAGAACATAAAAAATATGTTTTTCCTCCAAAAAAGGCCAATTTGATTAGTAATTATTTAATGTTTCCTCGTGATTGATTTGTCAAATTTTAAAATTCAAGCTTAACGGAAGAGCAGTCTTAGAACTTGTGTTAACGAATGAGAAACGGAGTACTATGATTAGATTAAGATCAATTTATTTTACGGTATGTCAAATATTTAGACATTTCCAGGGATATGACGTTAGGCAGGTAACATAAGTGATTTGTAAAGTGAATGTTGTGTGCAGGGCTACGTGACATTCTTGTCGGCGACCGGTGTGCTGGTGACTTCCCTGCAGGCCTACCAGGTGCTGACCGACGGCCCCGTCCTCTCCAACAAGGTGTTGCCCCTCTCGCAGCCTTCAGGTCCTCTGGACCCCACCGCAGTGCGTGACATCAAACTGGTCCTCACGGTGTTTGAATTGGCCCTCTATCTCTGCCTCTTCATCGGCGTTCAATTCCGGTACAGTACAATTATTGAGGGGGGGCTGGAGTGATCTAGGAGCCATTCTCGTACCAACGTTATACTATTATCACACTGGAGTGCGGCTGGACGCCAGGCAGGTTCACTCACACACATGTAGGGGATTAGGATCTTAAGTGAATTAGTTATAGCATTGAAAAATATTGCATGATTTATATAAATTACTGTGAACAATTTTCGTAAGATAAACTAAAGTAAACAATATATTGTTTGGTATCAGATCTCTTGTAATTGTGAGTAGATTTCATATTTATTAACCATTTCGATATAAAATGTCAAAATAAAAAAAAATACTTATTGATTGGAAAGGTCAACTAAGTGACTAATCGAGCAGAAGTGCGACCGGTCCCGGGTCGGTCCTAATCCACTGCATGTGTGTGAGTGAACCTACCTACCGTCCTGCCGCACTCCCGATCTGATAATAGTATAAACTGATAGGCCAATTTTGTTCGATGACATTATGTTGTTTAGTATGTATTTTGTACGTATTGTAATGGAAAATGTTGATTGTTAGCGTATTTCAATTTTTTATTTTAATATTTTTGATATACTAAATGCGGCAACTAAAACCGTGATAATTACGAAAATTATTTGCAATAAAACACTAGCAAATAACAAAAAACCGAAAGCAACCGACATTAAGTATTTTTTACTTTCTCCCATATACGTTAACATAGAGAAAGTATTATGATCGTAAACATAAAACAATTTTTACAAGTTGATCTAAAATTCCCATTTTAGGATTCCCAGAATCCAAAAAGTGGAGTTTTTCTAAAAAAAAATGTTGGTGTCTGTCTGCATGTGTTTGTGCAGTTCGCTGGACACCATACGGATGGATCAATTTATATGAAAATTGGTATGGAGGTGTATTTACCCAATATCTCCAGACCATTTTTCACTTTATTGAAATTTTTAAAAATTTTTATGGGCAAAAACATACAAAAATGGAATTTTCTCAAAAACGACTCTAACAATTTTGATTAACATTTCAAGAAAGGTTTGAATTATAATTTAAAATATTTTAGTAAAAACCGCATGACTCTAACTTGATTAGTTTTTTAGATATGGCAAAAAACATATTTGTGAATCAAACTAGTAATTTTCAAAGTTTTGATTTTTGTGTGTGTTTAATATGTGGGAAAGTTTGTGCCAATTCTTTGGAACCATTTATTATTTAAGAAATTGTCAAAAATGTGCTCAGTTAAAATCGGCCAACGAACAAAGGTTTTAAATGATTATCAGTGGAGCTACTTTTTTTATTAACTTGAGAAAATTTATAAATAAACTTGTTGATTGATGAATATATTCGCCAAGGCCGGAAACTAGTCACCAATCTTTTCACTCCAGCCCGCCCTAAATAATTTTAATAGTTTGTATGGGCACTGAGCATAGTTTTTTTTTCTTTTTTTTTAATAATGATAGCAAATCCCAAATAATAAAAATATACATATAAAAGATAAGACAGGTTGAAAGTCTAACCCTATCTCAAGTCTGTTGTAGCCTACTATGGAAAAAACATTAATGTAACGTAAATTTACTTTGCAACTTGTTCAGTCATAGATTGCATTAGAGAGTACATCTGTGGTTTCATACAAGGATGCACACTAGCATCAGATGATTCAACAAACTAAAATAAACAGAAACCAGCTGTTTTTTACGACGAACAACAAACATCTTATAGAGATGAATGAATATTCATTAACCTCACTTTCTTAGGCCAGAATACGTACATCCCAAAAATATATTTCTCAATCTTAAAAAGGGGTTCGACGAGTTCTCTGTTCCAACGTGATACAGAACCAGAACTAGAACGGTTACGTCTAAAAACACTTTGCCTATCAAGTAGCTGTCAAGGTTAACACATGACACTGCAGGTATGTTGATATATTGATAGAGCTAATACTAACAACCAACTCGTTCCCTTCGTTAGTTATAACTGTTCAACTGACTAGCCTGCCATTCTTTACAGACAGCTCTACCAGTTGTGTCATTTTGAATGGACAACACAAATTGGCCCACAACCTAATGCCAGTTTTAGCTTACAGCACACAATGATAAAATGAATTATAACCTAACTATTTTTTTTAGTTTTCTTTTCTAAATTTACCGACGTCTATATTATTTATCATTTTACATCTCCAAAGTCTCCAGTCATTTAACTGAATTTTTTTTCAAATGTTGCTTTAAAGTTTGAAAATCAGTTCAATATTCTATAATGTATATTATTTTCTTAAAACGATCTCCTAGATCAAATCTAATTCAGAGCAAATTATTTCCTTAAAATGATAGTTTCTAGCTAAATTTGTACATGTGATCAAAAAACGAACATCCTGAAACTAAATATCGTTGGCTAAATTTGTACATTTGATCCAGAAATGAATATGCTGAAATTAATTATCTCTCGCTAAATTTGTACATCTCACCAGAAATGTATATTCTGGCTAAATTTGTACGTGTGATTCGGATTTGTATATCCTGGCATTAGTTATCTCTGGCTGAATTTGTAAATCTGATCGAGAAATTAGTTGACCTCTGGCTTAAATTGGTACATCTGATCCAGAAACGTATATCCTGAAATTAGTAATCTCTGACTAAATTTGTACATCTGATCCAGGTTCCAGTTGCTGCTGTTGCCATGGCTCCTCTGCAAGTTATTCCTGGTAATTGTCTCCGTTGTGATCACCGGCTGGAAATTCATCCTTCAGACGCCCATGACGATATCCACTCTCGGATTCATCAACGCATTGATAGAGATACACAATTATTTGTACGTTTTATGTCTGTGCGAGGACATCGGCAGAGGGAAGTAGTCAGTACCGAATAAAATTGTAAATAAAAACTCTTAATAATGTATTTTTGTAGATGTAATTGATTTATGTGATAATACGAATGCAAATAGGGTTAGGTCACGAAATAAAAATCATGTACATTCCTGCCTAAGAAGGGAACAATAATTCCATTCGTAAAGTCAAAACCTGCATGTGGTATTAGGGATTTACCATTGCCAAAAGTAGTATACTTACCTTGTCGAGAAATTCAATTCAAACCAAGAAAACTGGCAAGGGTGTCACGGCTAATGTTTTAATAAAAACACTGGTGAAGAGACTCAACCTTACGCACAGAGAAAGAAGATAGAGAGGTTGCTTTCTTATGACAGCAGTGAAAGTATCAGTGCAAGTTATCACTAATGTAAATGTTAATAAATTTGTAGTAATAGTTACAGAAGGTATGCCTTCAGGATTTGGAGGGTAATAAAGGGAGGAACTGGCAACGGCCCTGTCTCTGCTACCCACACTACTACTCGACACCCCTAAGCGCACTGCTGGATGCGACTTCTGTTTCTTTCTTCTCTGTGTCCTCCACTTGTCACTTCTAGTAGCATGAACCGAAATACTATCAGGCTGGTGATTGCCTATATATTTGCAAAAGTAGGGATCTGTGAAGACAGATCTGTGGGGAGGCTGCCGAGTCCCCCCAGAAGCCCTCGAACCCAGGAGAAGGATTTTCGGGGCAGAATTCGCCGAGGGAACATTTGAAACCAGTTTGCGTAATAAAGACTACAACTGGTTAAACGCTTGGAATCTGAGCCCTATTCTAATAGACGACAGGCGAGCACAATAATCCTACATAAGGGGTGCAATTGAAGGGGGAGGACTCCGAACTCTCTCCCCTTTCTCAAACTAAACTAAAAATGTCCATTAATTTGATGACTTTACTATAGTCTATTATGTGTAGGCAAGCAAGAACATAATAGACCTGTCTGGACAAAACTAGATTCATGAACGCTTGCAGCAAACCACTATGCTGGTTATACTGCTAGTGCTAGTGTATTTTAAATAAATGGTTCGAAGAATTAGCACAAACGTTCCCCCCACATTAAACACTAAAAAAAATCAAAACTTTGAAAATTACCAGTTTGATTCCCAAATATGTTTTTTTGCCATAACTAAAAAACTAGTGAAGTTAGAGAGATGCGGTTTTTAATGAAGTATTTTAAAATTGTAATTCGTATCTTTCCTGAAAATTTAATCAAAATCGTTAGAGCCCTTTTAAAGAAAATTCCATTGTTGTATGTTTTTTGCCCATAAAAATAAAAAAAGCGAAAAAATAGTCTGCAGATATTGACAACTAAATGCATACCAAATCTCATAAAAATTTATCCATCCGTTTGGTCTCCAGCGAAATGCACATACACACAGACAGACACACATACGGACAGAAACATTTTTTCTAAAAAAAAATACTTTTTTGGGTTCAGGAGACTCTAGATGGATTTTTAGACCAACACGCAAAAAAAAATTTTTTTACGATCACAGAACTCTATGCTAACGCATATGGGAGAAATTAAAATTCAATTCTCTAAATTTAATAGATTTCCATTATTGCACTTGGTTTAAGTACTCGTCAACTGAGCTACATTCGGCTGTAAACAACGTTGACACCTGGGTTGGTGTAGAAGCATTACATTTGAAAGCTGCACAATCTCATTTGGCAGATGATTTTTGATAATATTTATTTCAGTAAAATACCAGACGCCTTAAAAATAACAGTAACCACACAACACAATTATTACACTTGACTTATTAAAATTATTTAAGAGTTTGCAGAGGTTGTCGGCCATGTCGGTTTTATCCCATAAGAACAATGTTATTTGCAAATCCATATTTTTTCGTTATTTACTGACCAATGGTTGCGTATGAGGTGTCATTTTAAACGTTATCACATTGCGCATTGGGTTTGCTTTTGATATTTTGAATACTTAGGCGCTTAGTTTTGAAAAATAGGTGAAAATAAAATCCATTAAACTAAAATGTGTTATACTTTTTCTATAAAACTACATTAAGAATCCGCAAAACAATTCTAACGTGCAATTTCATTTTTGATAAAATGCAATTTGTTTGGAAAATCCGTATAAATATAACTGTTTAGTTTGGATATGCGTGAGTGTATGTCCGGCTCGAAAATAACATTGTTCTTATGGGAATAGTACCATCAGCCTCTGCAGACTCTTAATACAAAAATGTTCAAAACTGTAGCAAACTTACCTTCAAAAATATTTCCGCCAAGCGGTTTGGGTACGCCAGGGCTGGGCGTGAGTCCTGAAACAGGTAAATCGCAACAATGTATTCTGATGTTACCAACAATTGTCACAGTTTAGTATTTATAAGAAACTGATTATATAAGAGTATGAATTTCTTTCAGAATAATTACGACTATCGATGCATATAATAATGTGAATTTATCACAGTATGTGCATATAATTAATTTGCAAATTTTATTGGCAAATAATTAATTTGTTGTAAATCTTATCATTATTCCTCTCTTTCATAGATTTCTTCTTTAAAATTTTCAATACGTTATTGCGTGATAAGACACTTAAGGAAGCTCAGCTAGTCTTGAATTAATTCATAATAATATGAAAGTAGCTCCATTAATTAGCGTGATAACTTATTACTACAGTACATATTGACCTTGTTACTTGTACATAACGTTCCACAAAACAGTTTATATTGGAATAATTCACTCTTTACTACATATGAGAAGTTAGCCTTCGCTCAAAACTCCCTTTTATAGACCTTCTCCCAACACATCAGCACGGCTTCTTTCTTCCCTTATACTGTAATTGGATTCTCCTTAAATCTGCTGCCAAATTAGAGTGTACTTTTTGAAACTAAACTATTAGCATTTAAGAAATATTTGTCCAATTTTGGTTTTGAGGCAGTATTTCGATTTTCCAGAACCAAAAATTGTTTTGTATGTAAGATAAGTTAACACATCTCACAATGATTTGTACTAGAGGAAAAATAAATGTTAAATTTTCAAAAACTTAGGTTCCAAATAGTATTTTATAGTTAAAAATCAGAAAATCTATGAGCTGCACGATTAGAACACCTCAACAAATTGAACAATAAGTAGGGTTCCCTGTTGTAGATTTGGAAACAATAAATAAATAAAACACACACACAAAACACAAACAAACAATTGTGGCCCACAATACGTAAGATTTTAAATTTTCAAAGTTCACATATAAAATATAAAGTGTGCATTGATGGCGTCTACACATATGTGTTTCGTGGAATGTACTCTTGCAATTTCAGAGGTAAGATATAAAATAATGAGATACAAATATAAAGGCCCCAAATCTAGTTCTTGTAATGGACGAAGAAGTGTGATGAACGGCATCATAAAAAAAAAACAAAAAAAAAAAAAAAAACGCAATTCCAAACCTAAGATTACTGATGTACTAAATGTATATAAAACGCGTACCCTACACTCGTAATCTTATATTATTAAATTACTGTATGATTAATTAGAAGAGTGACTCGTTTATTTGAAGGCGTCTACTGTGTGTCAATAAAATGTGGACATTATTTTAAGTGTTTGGGAATTGTAGGCGATAGGTTCCATGCTCGGTCCTCTTAATACCGACACGGCGACCACTCAATGGTTGCCATCGACTTGGACACTACTAGAGAAGTCTGGGGTGTCTACGTTGGATGGTAGTCAAAGTTCGGATGTTGTGTTGGGAAGAGAACTGATGGTCAGACTTGTCAGTTAGCTGAAAATCAGAAAAAACGCTACGTGGTTCGGATTCCACGTAAAGCTGTAGGTCCCTTAGTTGCCCTGGCTATTAATAAATTGCCCTTTCTGAGGAACATGTGAACTCAGTTAGTAACCAGACTACACTCATATCATCATTCATATTCGCCTTAAAATACGCACAAAGTTGTGTCGGCGTCTCATAAGTAAGAGTAAGAATACCGACGTCAGTGCCCATGTTATCGGTAACAGTAAATAGTAACAGTAAAATAATGGTGGAATAGTAATTGAGCAACCAGAAGTCATCAGCTGATCATTTTCTAAATTTGACTCTGACTGAGATCGAACGAGAACCTTTAACTTGTGAGGTTGGGCTGCTGACCAAAATGATGAATCAACTAAACTGCCGTCAACCTACAGTTAGTTCATCTGGCAAAACTACGAAGAACAACAACGTTTATTCTGTTGCTCCATTTCCTTATTGCCTAATTTAAAAGGAAATTACACACACACAAAAACTACTCCCATGAAATCACTTTGTATACGAAAATTTCTACGCCTTAACAACGCAATTAACTGAGATAAGACAACGGACCACTGAACACTTCCTTTCACATCATAATTGCCGCAGAACGTCAATAACCTGCTCACTGATTTCTTGGCATCAATTTACATTCAATTAAGTAAGTAATCTTATATCCACTAGATCCACAGGTTATATTACACACTTGCACATCTACTATGTAATGTAGGTTACTTGAATGTTAACACGTCCATTCATTACGTAGACCGTTCGTTGAATGTAAGTGCTACCAGTTTGACTCTCGACAGTAAATACGTAGATCATTCGTCGAATGTAAGTGTTACCAGTTTGACTCTCGACAGTAAATACGTAGATCGTTCGTGGAATGTAAGTGCTACCAGTTTGACTCTCGACATTAAATACGTAGATCATTCGTCGAATGTAAGTGTTACCAGTTTGACTCTCCACAGTAAATACGTAGATCGTTCGTGGAATGTAAGTGCTACCAGTTTGACTCTCGACAGTAAATACGTAGATCATTCGTCGAATGTAAGTGTTACCAGTTTGACTCTCGACAGTAAATACGTAGATCATTCGTCGAATGTAAGTGCTACCAGTTTGACTCTCGACAGTAAATACGTAGATCATTCGTGAAATGTAAGTGCTACCAGTTTGACTCTCGACAATACGTAGATCGTTCGTGGAATGTAAGTGCTACCAGTTTGACTCTCGACAGTAAATACGTAGATCGTTCGTCAAATGTAAGTGCTACCAGTTTGACTCTCGACAGTAAATACGTAGATCGTTCGTGAAATGTAAGTGCTACCAGTTTGACTCTCGACAGTAAATATGTAGATCGTTCGTGAAATGTAAGTGCTACCAGTTTGACTCTCGACAGTAAATACGTAGATCGTTCGTGAAATGTAAGTGCTACCAGTATGACTCTCGACAGTAAATACGTAGATCGTTCGTGAAATGTAAGTGCTACCAGTTTGACTCTCGACAGTAAATACGTAGATCGTTCGTGAAATGTAAGTGCTACCAGTATGACTCTCGACAGTAAATACGTAGATCATTCGTGAAATGTAAGTGCTACCAGTTTGACTCTCGACAGTAAATACGTAGATCGTTCGTTGAATTTAAGTGCTACCAGTTTTACTCTCGACAGTAAATAAATAAAAACCAACTTATTATACTTCACTCGTCATTTCATATGGACCTACACTCCTGTGGGTGAGAATTATTCAACGAGTGAAGTACCGACCGTTAGCTCAGTTGGGGATTCGAACCTTGGACACTGCCCTCCATAGACCGAAGTGCCACTGAGCCACCACGCTCACTCTCCGGAAAGATAATGATAAACAGTTTTTAACTATTCTGACAACAGTAGTATGGTTAAAAAAGGGGTTTAAGAACATATTTAGCATAACTACTGTATTGTAAGATTTTTTAAAATTAGTATTTGCAAATTTTTATTACGAATCAAACAAAAATCGAATTTTAAAAACAGGTATTTTAATTTGCACTAAATAAAGATAAAATAATTAACAAGACACTACCATGTAAATGTTTAACAGTGTTATGTTACTCCATAAACATATCTGATCAAAATAATAATAAAATATTTACGTATTTTTCTTTTTGTAGAAGGTTTATTGGCCTGTAAAAAAATATATACAAGATCCCATTTTCAAAGCGATCTAGATATACATTCTGAGGAGCACGTCCCAACCCTCAACAACTAAGAAGCCACATCAAACTACGAACCGTCTTGTGAATGTAATATTTTGACAAATTTCATGAGTATGTTATGACCGCACCCCCTCCCCCCACAATGAACTCAAGCGACTAACAAGTGATGGGACTTAAAATACGATTACTGGTTCTACGATTACTGGTTCTTCTCATAATCACAAATAACTGACCTCTGTACTCTGACTAAACTATCCACCCTTAACGAAGATCAACAATATAAGGCGGCAGAAAAAAGGTGCGGGTTCCCTTCGTGCTGTAAGGTGCATCGATAAATCTCTTCCTGGCCTTCTCGCAACAACACCGAGGCCGATTTCTGGACAATCTCAATGTATGTAACAACCGCTGAAGTGCGTTGATCCCATCCTCGTGTGTCTCAAATATGATACTGCAAGTCCGTATCAGCGACATTTTCCCATTCTAATTCTCCGTATCTCTCTCCGGCGGAGACGGGCAGATAAGATTTGCCAACTGACTGCCGTCAGTGATGGTTGCACAAAAGAATTCAGAGAGATTACTCGGGAATGGCTCACTGCTAAAAATACGCGAGCATAGATAGGCCGTTCTGATCGCGGCAAGCCACGTCTGGTCTGACCGACAAGGATTCCCTGTGTTTACACGCTCCTCCAGCGTTCTCTCTTTATTTTGATCTTTACAACTACCACCTAGTGTGCGTAAACACGCCAGGAACTTAACGTACACACAGCAGAGGATCAGTCTAATTGACAGATTCCTAAACTGAGCAATGATAAAGGACACGAAAAGGACATTCCATTTGAAAGTAATTTTACGTTTCATTTCTTTTTTACCCTACAGGAATAATTATTACAGTATCGATTTTAAATTTGGCTACATAAATGTAATCCTATATTGGATCGTTACCAGTCACCAACATTATTAGACATTTTCCGGCAACCAAACCACGTCTATTAATGATGATTGACTTAAAGCTATTGACTGGACACCTGAAAAATGTACATAAATTTATTTAAAAACGAGATGGCGGCCTTTAAATATGGAGAATACGGCTAGCACGGACGCATTTTTGGATTATAGTATAAATAAATGAAATTATATTTGAAATCTGATAAAACTTTAATGTCGGCAATTATTTCTATAACTTTGGAGCTTTGATGTTTTCCTCTACCTCGAAGCAGTCGTTAGCATGAAGTTACAATCAAAATCTAATGAAGATCGGAAAATGAATTTGGCTGTAGAGACGTTGCACAAATAAATCAAGAAACGAAATACCTGTCCAGCAAAAAGGACACTTCGCTTTAAAACTTCGGGAGATCCAATTTGTGAATGGTTAATTTCCATAGGTAACATTGTGGCCTGTGGGCACTCGGGAAATGTGCCTCAATATGACACGGCGATTTCCATTTTAACCGGCACATACCGGCTGAGTCAGCGTCCGTCGCCGGGGGCAGCGGTCAGAGATGGGCGCGGGCGTGAAAGGCCCTTCCCATTACATCGATTGGCGGATTCAATAACCGGTTAGGCGCAATGAACAATTTATGTAGTTACTAAAAAATACAGTTCTACTGTACGTGTATGGGTAGACGGTTTCAGTATGTCCGGATGTGGTTTATAATGCTTCACAAGAAAATGACCTCCAGCAATCGGTATCGTGGGCAAGGGTGGTCTGCTTGGAGAATTGCCAAGAGCTCCAGAACAAAACATCTATACGATTATGGAAAATAATTTCTGTTCCAATAATGCAGACCATATTGAAGTTAATCAGATGTTTTATACCAAACAGTTAGTGAGTATAACAGTAAAAGGGCCTCCTCAGAGTAAAAACAGCCATTTGCAATATGACCTGGGAAAATTACATCTACCAGACCGGGAGAATGACTGTGAATGGCCGCGTTTCCGATTTATCAATTTGGCAAATGAATTTCGATTAAGTCAATTAAAAATGCATTATTAAATCGTGAATTTAAAATAAATGCATTATTAAATTGTGAATACTTGGCCACTGCATTGCTTGTGAATTCTAAAATACACCTATATACAGTGATGAAACCACCTTGTATGTATACGGTTGATTGAGCAACCGATGGCATTAGCATCAGATTAACCTTCCGTTTCCGGTGTAGGTAGACTGCGATTCTGCCCTTTTCGATTTTATGTAAATTAGCATATACACCAACTATCCAGAGCTGAAACCATATTGTCTTTATGCGATTGATTGGTTCGCTACTTATTAAAAATATTATTACAAGTAAACTAGTTGGTTATAGCAAAATTATTTTTTTGGATTGCGCTTTATAAACCCATTAAATAAACAGACGCTTATTTTTAAAATTGTATTTGCTCTCTAAATGGCTTAATTTTAATGCAAACTAAGTTCTTACTTGTGTGCCCCACACGGCGAGACACTAGAAGGCTGGCCACCACCAAGATGGCGGACCCGGCTTCAAATGTTCCTATTGTGCGGCTCGCCGATACATACTCTATTTTTTTATTACTTACTCTGTGATCCCCATAGCATACATAACCTTGTTTGTATGCGAACTACTCAGCTTTATGTACTGCGAAATCTTTCATCTTAATAAAAAATATTTAAAAAATCATCTAACACGTTTTAAATTCCAATTAATGTATCCGAATTTAGACGGTTATAGTTAGAGTGAGGAGAGGGTTTTTTTTTTAATTTGAAACTGTAAGCCTGTAATACGATGAGACATGGAAAATTACGATGCGGTAAATTAACACACAAGAAATAACGCGACATCGTCTCAGTTAGTAGACGAGACGTTCGCTCGACAACAAGATGTGTGAGATACTACTCTCTACTCACTCATTCGAACCTGAGAGAAAAGTCGTAACGAGTGAGGAGGGGTTGGCTTTGCCCCGTTTCATTGTGCCGGCGAGATTGTGTGGGACTTGATTACGAGCACAAACAGTGGCTTTCATTAGTAGTCGGGCTTAGCTCGCACAGAAAAACTACTTAGAATAGCGGCAGCTTTGAGGACCAGTTTGCGTGTTATCAAACGGGCGTGTGCTGTACAATCAGTTAGTACCTGCATTAGGGCCAGCGCGTTACTAAACAGTTGATTCATTCATTAATAAAACACGAACGTCAAGATAAGAGCGAACGAATATGAAGACATAGAATTACAAAATAATTTTACTACAACAATTAGGTATCAAGAACATAAAACGAAGAAGAATACAAAGAACTAGGCCAGATTCCGTTATATGCCACCCAAATACAATTAGCTTAGGTTAGTTTAGATTATGTTAGGTTAAGTCAGGTTAGGGTGGGTAGATTGTTAGGTTAGTATGTAGGTAGGTAGGTTAGGTTAGGTTAGCTTAGGTTAGGTTACATGATTACAGCAGTATAACATGGTTTCAATTTGGGGGCATATAACGGAATTTGACCAAGAACGATACTTACAAGAAAAATAAAAACAATTCCAGAAATTAACGGCAACAAGCACAAGGCGGAGTAATTATCGCAAGAGTCGGTGTGACATGGCTGGTGTAAGAACACCTTATCTAATTTACAATCAGGTATCTGAAGTATTTATTGAATGACGATTGTCAAGCCGACTATATCGGTTACCGAGAGCAATAAAGTTTGTCGCTGTGTTGGACATTTGATTCGATATAATCGTACACTGCAGTACAGATTGATTTACTTTTGCAAATTGCTTGGAAATTCATTTTGATATGAATACATACAAACATACGAACGCTCTATTATGCACAAAATGTTCGTATGTTTACAATAGTACAAAACTGAATCACTTACAATGAAATTGAAAAATGCGCAATGAATTTTAAAAGGGTCGTAAAGATAATTGATCGCTCTATTGTGCGTCAACGTGTGGCTACAGAACAAAGCAAATGACACTTGAAATTGGAATCTCATTACATAGTCTACAAAAGCAACTCACCCATGATCTCTTGAATTTACTTACATGTCTTGAAGGTGGGCTAATTCAAGGTAATATGCAAATGAATTACTATCGATATTTGGGGAAAATTTAATTTAACAAACCCTTAATTATCACTAATAATTTTAATCATTGAAAGAAACGTCGTCGTAGTAGATGCCACAGTGGAACTATATTCATTAATTAATTGAATTTTAAATTAGTAGTAGAACAGGATTCTACCTGACACCGTAGTAAAGCGCTGACATAAAAGTTGAAGTGATGATTAAAGAGGTGAAGCGATGATTTAAACAAACAGGTGATGTGATGATACAAAAATGAAGCGACGTCAAAAAGGTGAAATGATGATTATGGAGGTCAAGTGATGATCACCAAGGTATAGTGTTGTCGACGGATTAAAAATCTAAAACGACTCTATATTTTGAGTAAGGTAAATACAGAACTTCTTTTACTCCCAGCAAATATGGAGTATACATTTCAATATTTATTGAGTAAAAAGTCAAAATAACTTTTAAACAGAGTTTGCGAAGCGAGTGGTGAGTTTATTAAATGAAACCGAGGGGCTTGTCTGATATTATAGCCACAGAGAGGAAGGTAACAGAGGTCGCATTCAAAAACGCGCTAAATGTATCGGAGTAGTTAGTTCTCAATTTTCCAGGCATACGGAAGGGCCAGCACCTTGTCAAAGTCCCTTCCTTATCCCCCTCGCGCCCCAATCACTCAAGGATAATTATAGTACCGTGATTATAACTTCGATTTACCAAAGATGTACTTATTTGTAATCTATTTAAAACTAATTGTCTCTGAGGTGTTCACTGCTGCCGTAAGAAAGCGACATCTGGTTATTTTTCTTTGAAAGATAGCCTAGTTTGAAGGATATATCAATTCTCTATAAAGTCACCTACATTTAAATCAGAATATGTCACAATAAACAGTCACACTCCAACTGGTGTTGTTTACTTTTTAGACCGTTATACACGAGCGACGGTGCTAGCAGAGTTCGTGCTCATGCCTACTATTATACTCCGGGCAGCGACTTACTCGCAGAGTTAAAAATCAATTTATAGTGCAAAAGAACGAGTGAGTTTATCATTATAGTCTACTGATTATGCAGACCAGAATAAGGATTCTGTGCTAGAAGAGATGGAACCCACCACTGTCCAATACTATTCAGAACAGTTGTTGTCCGTCGACAATTCTCCGGTTCGGCCACAAAGATACAGTAACCGGCGAAGGGAAAATTCTCGCATTGAGCACGTCACGAATTGATTAGAAACCACCATAAACCATCTCACGGTACTTCAAAACCCAAGGATTGAATAATTAATTCGCCTTTGCCGCCCTTTACTTCAACGCACATTGATAAAAATAATTTGAAAGGTTTATAAAATCTAAATGAGCTGTAGGACGTGACATTAAACAATTTTTTTAAATGATAACTTTTTAACTCCAGTTCTTAACTACTGCACAAGCTATTCACACTCATGTTTTACAAATCAATCTCATTTTCCACTTAATGTCAATGATGCATTTTAAATCTAAGTATCAATTTAGATTAACTCTAAAACGAACACTTTAGTAAAAAGTGGAGTTGGCTCGAGTTCAAGCTTTTAAGATAAGTAAAGAGAGAGTTTATTCACGGTAATTTAGTATCTTTAAACAAGACTATCAACAAGAGATCGGTCTAACAATCTATAGCACTCCGGCTGTAACAAGCATAGCACACAAGCGATAATGAATTTATAATTCCTTTGTCACACTATCTGCAGTGTCTTCATCGAGTTAGGTCCTCACACACACTTCCTGTTGTTAGACATCTGAGACTGAAGAGCCGCTAATCAACTGTTGATGGAGACATATTGGGCGAGCACCAGGAGGAGTACATCACGTGGGCCTCACGGTCACACCACGTCAAGTGGGAAGTCAAGTAGACAAGACGCCGACATCCACAGTCAGTGTCAGATTAGATACACTAACAGTGGTAGATCATGACAGAAGTAACTGGATTTGTGAGTATATGACCTATATCGAGTTATATCCTCACTAACCTCCAGTTGTTAGACACCAGGTCATCTGACGAGACGAGGGCGGATAATGTACTGTTGATGGAGACATAAAACACGTAGGTCTTAGGGTCACACCGCGTCAAGTGGGCAGTCAAGAAGTCAGACGCCGAGTCCACAGTCAATGTCAGGATAGATACACTGACAGTGGTAGATCATGACAGAAGTAACTGGGTTTGTGAGTTTATGACCTATATCGAGTTATATCCTCACTAATCTCCAGTTGTTAAACACCAGGTCATCTGACGAGACGAGGGCGGGTTGATGGAGACATAAAACACGTAGGTCTTAGGGTCACACCGCGTCAAGTGGGCAGTCAAGAAGACAGACGCCGAGTCCACAGTCAATGTCAGGATAGATACACTGACAGTGGTAGATCATGACAGAAGTAACTGGGTTTGTGAGTATATGACCTATATCGAGTTATATCCTCACTAACCTCCAGTTGTTAGACACCAGGTCATCTGACGAGACGAGGGCGGATAATGTACTGTTGATGGAGACATAAAACACGTAGGTCTCAAGGTCACATCGCGTCAAGTGGGCAGTCAAGATGCCGAGTCCACAGTCAATGTCAAGATAGATACACTGACAGTGGTAGATTATGCCAGAAGTAACTGTGTTTGTGAGTATATGACCTATATCGAGTTATATCCTCACTAACCTCCAGTTGTTAGACACCAGGTCATCTGACGAGACTGGAGGGCGGATAATGTACTGTTGATGGAGAGATATTGGGCGGGCACCAGGAGTACATCACGTGGATCTCAAGGACACACCGTGTCAAGTGGGCAGTCAAGTAGACAGACGCCGATATCCACTGTCAATGTCAAGATAGATACACTGACAGTGGTAGATCATGCCAGAAGTAGGCCAACTGTGTTTGTGAGTATATGACCAATATCGAGTTATATCCTCACTAACCTCCAGCTGTTAGACACCAGGTCATCTGACGAGACTGGAGGGCGGATAATGTACTGTTGATGGAGATATATTGGGCGAGCACCAGGAGTACATCACGTGGATCTCAAGGACACACCGTGTCAAGTGGGCAGTCAAGTAGACAGACGCCGATATCCACTGTCAATGTCAAGATAGATACACTGACAGTGGTAGATCATGCCAGAAGTAGGCCAACTGTGTTTGTGAGTTTATGACCTATATCGAGTTATATCCTCACTAACCTCCAGTTGTTAGACACCAGGTCATCTGACGAGACGAGGGCGGATAATGTACTGTTGATGGAGAGATATTGGGCGGGCACCAGGAGTACATCACGTGGGTCTCAAGGTCACATCGCGTCAAGTGGGCAGTCAAGTAGACAGACGCCGATATCCACTGTCAATGTCAAGATAGATACACTGACAGTGGTAGATCATGACAGAAGTAGGCTAACTGTGTTTGTGAGTTTATGACCTATATCGAGTTATATCCTCACTAACCTCCAGTTGTTAGACACCAGGTCATCTGACGAGACTGGAGGGCGGATAATGTACTGTTGATGGAGAGATATTGGGCGGGCACCAGGAGTACATCACGTGGGTCTCAAGGTCACATCGCGTCAAGTGGGCAGTCAAGTAGACAGACGCCGATATCCACAGTCAATGTCTAACAAAACGAAACCAACCTAATTATAAATGACTTAACCTAAATAAGAAAACATCCTACATGAATTGAAACAAATATTGCATTATATTGTGGCCTATTCCTCCTTACTCCTGGATAGGTAAAACTGTATTCATTGATAAGATTTACGTTTATCTTAAGTCAGTTGACTCCCTATTGAAAATTTACACAACCAATCCAAGATAATGCTTCATTCATATGCAACGTCCATAAGTCAGCTTCAGAAGACCTAGCATCGTATGCAAAAGTACACAAATTTGTCTTAATCATTCTTATTCTTTATGATACGGATGTACGGGCATTCCGTTGAATTTTGCCTACTTAAAAAGACAAGTGCGTTACAATGACCATATTATTTTCCAGGGCTGCATCTGAAATACTTAATTATTTTGAGAGGGGTTAACTGGAGGTTTGACCAAGCTTAATCATTTGATATCTGAATCTTCAAAGTCAATTCTAAATAGACGGACTTGCCTAAGGTATTAAACGGGTCACAGGTGGTGGATAGTGAATGTTCATCCAGATATGGTGGACAGATGCGAATAAATAAGCAGATCTGAACCACGAAAAAACCCACATTGCACCTGCCTTGAATCAAGCGGCAAAGTGGTCATGTTACCACCAGAGGTGCGGCTGGAACCTACCTTCTGGAACTAACCCCTCCAGTCTCAACACCCTGGGTTACCGAACCCAACTCACCTGATTCAAATTTTGATAGTTACACAAAAAGGTGATCAATCCTCCACCAGTCTTGGGCGTACTGGTGCAGCTAGTATTTCGGAATCTGGAACGACTGTATTAAAGTGCATTCTGAACCTTCAGAGCAAGTCGAAGTTCTCTGGTCTACTAGAAACAATGACAAAAACATTCTTTGTTTGGTTGGAAAGTATGTTAAAGAGTGACAACGATAGGTACCGGAACAACTTGGTCCAGTGAGAGAAAGAGAGTTCTGAAAAAAGGTACACGTTTGGATAAAAAAAAAGTCAACTTATCAAAACAGCGTTGGCTGTACTTCGCGTGGCTCGATAGGTATCTAACGATAATAATAAAGTAGGACCAGAGATTTCGGCGATCCCAAGCTGATCGAATGTCGTCTAGTTAAGACGAAAAGTATAATTATCTACTTGACGAATGTAACATGTATTGTGACAATAAGCACTGACAATACGTCGGTGAACAGTTTAATAATTATAAAGTTTTTGCAAGTAAACTACAACAAAACACAGGCCGTGTACGATGTTTTGAGCAAAGTTGAGTACTTTTGCACGGCACGGGAGCTGCAAAGCAGCAGAGCGTGATGTTATCTGATAAGAGGACAGTCAGCTCTTCCGTTCCCACGGCTGCCCGTTGAGGTGCGAACAGCGTGTCGCCGTACCCTGCCACTTAGTGGTTGATAAGTGTGGGAGGATACTTTTACTAACCCCCTTTTAACCATCTACTTACCAAATAGGAACCACGTTTGGCAATAGCACATATAAGAATAAAGTAATAAATGATTCCAAATAATTGGCACTAACTTTCCCCCATATTAAAACACTAAAAATTCTAAACATTGAAAATTACCAATTTGATTCCCAAATATGTTTGTTGCCATAGCTAAAAACTAGTCAAGTTAGAAACACGCGGTTTTTACTAAAATATTTTAAATTGTAATGCACATCTTTTCTGAAAATGTTATCAAAATCGTTTGAGCTCCTTTTGAGAAAATTCCATTTTTGTATGTTTTTTGCCCATAAAAAAACTAACATTAAAAAAATGGTTTGGAGATATTGGCTAAATACACCTACATACCAAATTTCATAAACATTGATCCATCCGTTTGGTTTCCAGCGAACTGCACATAGTCCCAGACAGACGCACATACGGATAGACATCCAAATATTTTTTTAAAAAACCCACTTTTTTGGGTTTAGGGGACCCTAAAATGAATTTTTAGAACAACTTTTAAACAAAATTTTTTTGGACAATCACAATACTTTCCTTATACTAACGCATGTGGGACAAAGTGAAAAACTACAGCACAAAATTTTCAATTTAAATAAATACAACAATTTTATAGTTAGGAATCTAGTACATCTTGTTTGATACATTATAGACCACTGTCATTAATACCCAACGCAGTTCTGTTGCCACCAAAAAGCGAGTGCTATCCCTACTTTTTCTTGGTGAGTAATCCAAAAGTAATACATTTCACATAAACGTGATACTCTAATGTAAATTTCGCTAAACGGTAGGCTTACTAAGACCATTTTACTAATCACCGAATGATCAAAGCTGCAGTTGATGGCAAAATTGAGGGGGAGTTGGTATTTGTCAGTCGCTAACTCCAGACACATTGTCCATTGACGTTGCCTCCCCCCCCCCACATGAGATGAGCGCTTGTTAATTACTAATTAGGCGAGACTGGTGTGTTAATTAATGCAACGCGTTAGCTACGCCAGTCTTACGGTCTGCAGTTTTCTTTTCTCACTTGCGTAAGTTCGTCAAAATTGTTTCTTCATTTGGTGAAATGCTGATGGTTTTGTACTTTTTAAATATCACAACAGGCGAAAATGCGTTAATTAATATAATTAAATTTGTGGAATTAATAAATATGTTTGCTTTAAAATAAAAATTGAGTTCAGTTTAGCAAGTTCAGCACAAGTAAACGTCACACAACACAAATTTATTACAATATAAGCACAAAATGCACAAATATTATGGTGATCGATTTCGGTGAACCACGCTCACCTTCCTCAGACCACAGGGATTCACAAAAGACGTTTACTTGTGCTGTATATGTACCAACACGTATTATGCTAATTAAAAAACTATTTTAGCAAGTTATACTGACTTTATAATCTCAAGAACATGAACGTTTCGCTGGTGCGACCTACATTTACATTCAAGTCGTGTTCAAACTAGCAAATCATGTAATGCCTTGAACGCAGTTCTTAGCTAAGTCACAGAGAAAAAGGAAACAGAGGTCGCTTTCTTATGGCTGTAACGAACGCATTAGTGGCAGTTATAAATATATTTCAAGTAATGTACATCTTTATAGATTAGTAGTAATAATTAATACGTTTATCCTTGATGGTTTTGGAGGGGGGATAAAGGCAAGGACTGACAAGTTGCTGGTCCTGACATCGCACGGCAAACTGGGGAACTAACTATTCGACACAAAGCCAGCGCACTATTGGATGCGATCTATATGGCTGCGAATATTATCGCTAACGTACTATCTTTAAACGGTTTGCCGTCAGTGCGTGGGCCAAGGGGCCATCATGCGGATGTAACAGCTGTAAATGACAGCCCCCCAGCAAGCATCTCCACTCAAATAGACACGCTCTCCCAATCCGAACGCAAGCGTGCACGTGTCCCGACTACTAGGGATGGCAACGATACATCGGAAATATCGATAAATCAATATATTAGTATCGATATTTTCTTACGATCATATCGCACATATCGATATTTTGGTCCGATGTATCATATCACTATATAATGACGATATTCTTTCAGCTCTAAATCATCGATTTAAATTACAGTTAGTAGCGACAAAGTGGGATCACCTTATTATTTCGGAGCCAGTTGGAGCGTTAAATAATATGGCAGACTTTGGCAACTTTAGAATCTAAACATTTTAAACTATAAAGTTAGAACAATGTTACAAACTAGGTTCAAATTTATATATATATCTTCTGAAGACTTCTAGGAATTTCCGTATGCCTCAAAAACACGTTCAAATATTCTCTCCGTACATAACTTTGACCGTATTTCGTAGTCACGTGAGGCTAAGCTGAGACGATATAAGACGAACAGGCTAAGTTGAGACAGACTGTGGAACAATAGGCCCGGCCATGTTTCATCTAACAGTACCTGTCCAATTAGGCTCACTTCCCTGAGTCTCCCAATCAATGCGGGTTCTTTATTGAAATCGTTGTTTCAGATTATACGGCGTAAAGTGTTATAATGTTGAGAAAGTACTTTTTCGACGTTTGACAATTGAGTATTTGGTCTATTTAATAACTTGCTCTGTGTTTTGTTGACTGATTTCATATTTTGTATTTCTTTTGTATTTCATATTGTGTATTATAATCTGTATAATTATGTTATGTGTGATAGTCTTTTAAGAACTGTTAACTTTCAACAGTAATCTTTAGTATCTAGCATGTAGTATTATGTCTTTTCTAATTTAGTATGGATTAAGGGGAAAATTTGTTTCCGATGTAGGCTAGGTTAATAAGTTAATAAGACGACGGCAGGAGTTTGTTATACCTGCCGAAACGTTTTGTTTGCTTCTTAAACACGCAACGCATTGGAAATTTCTAATCATGGATAAGTGGAATACAAATATTTTCCAATTCTTGTAGTTCTGTTCATTTTTTACAAAACTATATTAATTTTGCTCGCCGTGGAACACAGGGTCTCTCCTTAAAATTCGTTAATTCAACACAAGTTTTGAAGTTATACTTCTTTGCGCCCGTTAGACACTTTGGGATGGGATGTTGGTCGAGAAACCGCGTCACGCTGAAAAGTAAGAACAAATTTTTAAGAACTATCGATTAATCGATTGTACGTTTTTTGTATGCTTTTTTAAAAAAAATCCCAGATTCTTTTGAAGCCGGAATTAACAGTACCAAGTTTCAACACCGATAGCGCTGCAAGACAGTAGGGTCACCGAATCCACAATATATACATACACTGATTCATTTCGACGACACTACTGTCTTGCAGCGCCGCTGGTGGCTAAGCTAGGAATTACTAATCCCGGCTTCAATAAGATTTAACCCCTCCACTGCCCATGTCCAGACCTGTGTATATGATTG
This sequence comes from Stictocephala bisonia, assembly GCA_035578905.1. Taxonomy (NCBI): domain Eukaryota; kingdom Metazoa; phylum Arthropoda; class Insecta; order Hemiptera; family Membracidae; genus Stictocephala; species Stictocephala bisonia. The sequence goes on along the minus strand of JAQJVL010000359.1, from coordinate 471,521 downwards.
TGGTTGCCGGATAGCATCAGTAGGTTTCTTATATTCGTTGATGCGTCATGTGCCTCAGTGTTTTGATAGTTTGAGTTTTGATTTATGTCTGAGTTTTTGGTGGTTTTTGAATAATATTTAGATATATTTTAAATTATTTTGGTGAAGTATTGATGGCGTTTCAATGATTTGTTTCTTGGGTTATATCAATTATTTATAGTTAACCGGCCTCAATTATAGGTCTATTTGGACTTTCATATTTCATTTATATATCCTGTCTGTTTGTGTGCGTGAGTGGGTGTATGAGAATGGCCAAAGAAGTATAACTTCCACCGTGTGGTCCGACGCACACCCAATTTTTTTCTATAAAGAACTAACAAATTTAAATATCCAAAAACTGATTGGTTATTTCCAGGAAGCGCGATTGTATGCACCGAATCGTGGATGGGATATAACTTGACCAGCAGACCAGCCACAGAGAAAAATATACGGAGGTCGCTTTCTTATAACCGTAGCGAACGCCACACTGGAAGTCATTAGTAGATTACAACTTATGTACGTCTTTATACATCTGTAGTAATAATTTATACGTCAATCTTTGAGGATTTAGGGTAATAAAGGAGGGGGTGACAAGGTGCTGGCCCTGTCATCTCATGGAAAATTAGAGAAATAACTACTCGACACAGATTTAGCGCACTATTCTCAGTATCCGGACCCACTGCCGCACAGTTGCCTCAACTCAGTCTATTACATCTATAGGGACACAAAACACCGATCAATTAGCCACTTGTCCCTACTAACATTACATGTTTGCGTACACTTGCAAGTTAGTGTAAAGGCTATCTATGCGCACAAAACAAAGCAATAGATTTAGTAATTGACTTAATTGATAGCCTGGCCTGAGATGACTTGTAGAGCCACAGTTGACTAACTCTCTAGGGGGAGATTGAGTAGAGTTAGTTAACTGTGGCAATGGTGGTTGTACGACTGTAGTTCATTTCCAACCAAATCAGTACGCTGTTCGATTATTAAAAAAAGATGACTTAAGCTGATTACAGGCAGCAGAAATGAGATTTTTTTTAAAGGAGAATAGAGAAGATTAGCAGAAGAGGTAGAATTAGGAACGAAATAACTGGATAAATGTTGAAAGTGATGCCAAATAAGAGACGATGGAAAGAAGAAGGATACAGTGGATTGCACATTTGAATAGGATGGGATATAATAGTTTGCTAGAAAGAGGAAAGAAAAATAAGACCAAAAGGAAGGTGGGTGGACCAAGTGTTGATGGATAAGGAGAGAATAGGAACGCGTAAGTGGAGGAAGAGAAACTGGAAGGGTGGGAAAAATGGAGGAGGCTGTGTATGACGACTCGTAAAAACGGATGCGTCAAATGATGATGATTAAGAAATAATACATGAATTGTATAGAATTGTATAGTGAAATTCTATAAACTCTATTTAAATAAATTTATCTTAATTAGCATATTTTTCTGTCAGTGTAACAATTTAAAAACTGTTTTAGTTGACTCTATTTTCTACGTCCGTGTATTAGTGACATGGGCAGACAGTTTTGTATGCACATTTTAATGCAATCGGCTGTTTGATGTAACGGGAACTCTAAAATTTGCACGAGGAAATCCGGTTTGTACTCAATGAATATTAAACGTACGTACTTGTGCTCTCGTGCCTTTATACAAACGAGAGTACTTAAAATGCCAGCGACATAATTGCCTAACCTTACCCTATATAGTGTCGGGAGTGACTAGGAATGGCAAATATTTTCAACATGTCTATACATCGCAAACCAAATATCGATCTAAAGATAATATCGAAAGAAAAATATCGATATATCGGGTAACCGACAAATCGAATTTTAAATGATTTATCTGTTTAAAATTACGCACTAACTCTTATGTCATGACCAAAAATACACTCATGTTTTGCTGTTAACTATATAGAATAGCCTACTGAATGTAACAAGTTGTGGTCTGTGACATTGAATTAAAAAATTAAAAATAAGAACAACTATACCGGTACCTTTAATTATTATGTTAATTATGTAATAAAAATGTAATAACATTGTTATTTTTGTTTTTAACATTTGAAAATGCCTTTAGGCTTCTTATAAACACTAAAAATTAAACACATTAATTCACTAAGGCATTTAAATTAGGCATCTTAGAGTCGGCGTTGTCAACTCACAAATAACTTAATTTACCCGTTCACCCCTTTGGTCTACAATAAACTACATTTTAGTGCGTTAACCTTATGTAAAAAAATACTAATTAAAGTTACTTTATTATTTAAATGCATGTTTATTACGCATATGAGGCAATTTAAATCGGTTTTTTTCCAATCGACGATTTTGAGCCGACAGAATAACGTCATATAGAGATATAATACATTGGATCAAAATATCTATATGTCCCATATTATCGTAAGAAAATATTGATATATTGAAACATAGTTATCGATATTTCCGATATATCGATAAATCGTTGCCATCCCTAGACTCGCTGTAGACTACCACTTCTATTAAGACTAGACCGACACACACCGACTAATCGGACGAGGGGTGTTCTTGTTTTTATACAACGCGCCACTTAATCTAGAAGGTTCCGGAAGAATAATTTAGACGTGTCTCGATTACCAATCGAAAAGTTTATACGAGGTACAGTCAAAAAGTTCCCGAAATCGATCTCAGAGACATACAGCGTGGTTGCCGGTGGGAATTTCGTCGTCTATCAGTTTGTACTACAACTGGAGACAAGATATAGGTAGCGTGAGTATCGCCCAGCCGCCATTGTTCCTCCGTGGAGAGCACTTTTCGTGTATTTGCGTGTTTTAATTGTCGCGTTTTGAAATTTTATTTAATGAACAGCTAAAAAACATTAAATGTGGTTTTTTACTTCAAAAGTCATCTTCTGGGACACTTAAAATGTCAATTCAAGCTTACGGAATTAAGGCGATTAAGAAAATTAATTAGCCAATTTTACGAAAAGCATGTTTTCGTGAAGGTCGCATAAACATTGAAGATGACTCGTAGTGGACGCCCTTCGACTGCAACCACAGATGACAACATTGAGCGAGTTCCGCAAACTGTCCATGCAAACTAAAGAATAACAATTGATAATATCGCATATAAGGTAAATTGTTCCACACAAAAGTTCTTAGGCGCTTACGAGATGCCATTAGGAGGAAACGCCCTAAAAAATTAGCAAAAAACAATTGGATTATGCTCCTTGACAATATCCCTGCACACCGATTCTTGTTAGTACGTAACTACCTAGTCAAGCACAGCGTTACCACGTTAGAACATCCTCCATATTCGCTTGACCTCAAGCCGGTCGATTTCTTACCGTGCACACGTTAAAAACGTCAATAAAAGGAAATCGATTTGCAGGTGCTAAAGCTATCAGTAAAAATGCGATAAAAGTATTGAAATATATTTAAAAAAAATAAGTGTCAAAAGTGTTTTGCCCGTCTGTATGGGACAAGTTTATTGTTGTAGGAGTAGAGTATTTTGAAGGAATATAGGTTAGTAAGATTTTATCTTTGTCCAATAAACATATTTCAACCAATTCCCGGAACTTTTTGACTATACCTCGTATTAATTATTGGAAACTATCCCAATATTTAGGAGCTTCTACATTGGTTGATAATCGAAAACAATTTGCTACACCCAGTGGCGTAACGAGAGGGACAACAAGGTCCGCTAGTGGAGTATGCAAGCTAGACTGTATACGGCTGAGCTTGGATAAACTAATACTAATCTTTATTAAGGATAACTGAGTTTTATTAACAAAATTCACAACAATTAATAAACATCCATGATTTTACCGGTAATTGTTTACTATAACAATTTGAAGAGAACATTTAAGGTGTGCGAAAATTAAATTTACATACAGGGTGATCAACTCAAGTTGGCCACAATTGGGATTCAAAAAGTGTTAATTTAACAGCAAACTTTAAACGTGGAACTCATTACGTTAATTTTTAATGCTCATTACAATTACGTAGGTCAAATTTTAAAATTCGGTCGCCATTTTCCAACGACAAATGTGTAGTTTAATAAATTGTTCAACTAATAATTTCTGAAAATTTCAGCGCTCCTAGCGGGAAAACGGTTAAGTATATTATAATAATACTAAGAAAAAAAAATCTTAGAATCTCTAGTTAAACCTAAATACATCATAAAAAATGGGGTTACTGTAAGTCATTTCAATGTTGCTCGCTAATTGGAAAATAGCGACCGAATATTTGTACTAGGTGATTGTATATTTTTGTATAAAATATGTATTTGTGAAACTGCAAGAGCTTTTCAACATTCAATTGAATAAAAATAATGCATTATACGTTATAATTTTTGCAAATGACAGAACACATTTCTTGTACACAATAAATTGTTGTAATTAGGATTTCTGAAACTTTCAGCGCTCCTAGCGGCGAAACGGTTAGGTATATTAAAAGAATACCAAAAGTAAAACATTCTTAGAATCACAAGTAAAACCTAAATCTATAATAAAAAATAGAGGTCCCCATAAGAAATTTCAAAGTTGACCTACGTAATTATAATGAACATAAAAAAGAGTTAAAGTTCCCCATTTAAAGTTTACTGATAAATCAATACTTGTTGAGTTCCCATTTTTTGATCACCCTGTATACGGTGAATTCATATATTTACAAAAATATACTACAGTATTAATGCGCAGTGGATTCATGAAACCCCAGGTGGGTTAATTTTCAAGGAGGTTAATTTAAATTACCTCTAGCAGTAAGCTACTTTGATCCACTTGGTTGTATTTTGCTGGTTTAAGTTGGGTTTGAAGGATTTCGCTTCACTGTGTCCTTGCTTGAAGTAATAGGAAGGGCTGGACTATGTAGGGAATACCATTTATGTAAAAAACTCGGCGATTCATATGCTAAGCGGCCACCAGTGCTCCAGAGCTCTATGAAAGCCTTCCTTTGACTTCCTGGCACTACAGCCCGATTAAAATGTGAAAGGCGCAGAGGCTGATATTGATTCTATCTACAAAATATTGACATCTGATCAGGAACAGATTAAATTAATTTCTAATAAAAACATCGTTGTCCTAATTTAGTTGTCTTTAGGCACACATCTTTAATTTCTTCTAACAATAGAGTTGATTTTTCCGGAGAGATATTTGTTTTAATACACTGTTTTAGGATTGAATATTTCAAAACGTATGTACATTTTCACTAACTGAAACTTGACATCTTTATACCGTACAATATGTTCAAACCCATTTTTGATCAAATTTCATTATTTTTTCAGCTTTATTCGTTATTCATTTGCAAGACGCCGATCGTTCAGATAGGGGCGAATATGAGGAGCGAATGAGTGTAGATAAGAATAAGAAAAAGAATAGATGAACGAGTGTAGTCATTATTACTAAGGTCGACCGTTCCTTAGAAAGAACTATTTATTAATAGCCCAACAGCCAGGGCAACTAAGGGACATACAGCTTTACGTGGAATCCGAACCACGTAGTATTGGTATGATTTTCACCTATTTGACAAGCCCTACTCACTACTTCTTTCTATACAAAATCTGGACGCTGATTAACACCCAACATGGACACCCCAGTCTTCTCTAGTAATGTTCACGTCGATGGCAACCATTGAGCTTTCAAGAAAGTGCACTCACTACGTTAGGGATACGTACTATTTTTTTAAACACGCTTTCCACCATTGTAACGAACAAGGGGTTTTGGCATAAGGTATATAGGTACAGAATGTGTTAAGTGGTTATAGATTAGTTGAACTAAAATACTGTGTATGGACCATGTGTGCATTTGCACCACAGTAAAGCACCATTGATAATAGAAACATGTTAGCAACAATTAATAAAAGAAGCGTTAATAAGCGTAGTTACAAAAACGTTAAACATGACAGAATGATGTATCAGCAAATCGAAAAGTGCAATACTTGGCAACGTCAAGCACATTGAGAACCCGTCGTCGACTGATTTAACACTGTACACTTTCAAATACTACTTTCATATTGTGCCATACTCTATAACTGAAAAAGTTACATTACTTCGTATAAGAGTCAATAACTTGATTTGTAACAGTTAACACACGTTAGACGTCGTAAAACACGTTAGACGTATATGAATAATATTATTTCAATTATTTTATAAACAGGAGAAAAGTTCATAACTATTTTTCTTCAAGTTTAAGTGAGTAAAAGTTATATAAAATGGAAAATAAATTTTCAATATTTTAAAACAAATAACTTTGGTTTGTTATATCATGTCTAACGATAGAGGATCCAAAAAAAAAAATCACTTTAGTTTGTTATATCATGTCTAACGATAGAGGATCTAAAACAAATCACTTTAGTTTGTTATATCATGTCTAACGATAGAGGATTTAAAACAAATCACTTTAGTTTGTTATATCATGTCTAACGATAGAGGATCTAAAACAAATCACTTTAGTTTGTTATATCATGTCTAACGATAGAGGATTTAAAACAAATCACTTTAGTTTGTTATATCATATCTAACGATAGAGGATATAAAACAAATCACTTTAGTTTGTTATATCATGTCTAACGATAGAGGATTTTAAAAAAATCACGTTAGTTTGTTATATCTTGTCTAACGATAGAGGATCTAAAACAAATCACTTTAGTTTGTTATATCATGTCTAACGATAGAGGATTTAAAAAAAATCACGTTAGTTTGTTATATCATGTCTAACGATAGAATCTAAAACAAATCACTTTAGTTTGTTATATCATGTCTAACGATAGAGGATTTAAAACAAATCACTTTAGTTTGTTATATCATATCTAACGATAGAGGATATAAAACAAATCACTTTAGTTTGTTATATCATGTCTAACGATTGAGGATTTTAAAAAAATCACGTTAGTTTGTTATATCATGTCTAACGATAGAGGATCTAAAACAAATCACTTTAGTTTGTTATATCATGTCTAACGATAGAATCTAAAACAAATCACGTTAGTTTGTTATATCATGTCTAACGATAGAGGATTTAAAAAAAATCACGTTAGTTTGTTATATCATGTCTAACGATAGAGGATTTAAAAAAAAATCACGTTAGTTTGTTATATCATGTCTAACGATATAGGATCCAAAAAAAAATCACTTTAGTTTGTTATATCATGTCTAACGATAGAGGATCTAAAACAAATCACTTTAGTTTGTTATATCATGTCTAACGATAGAGGATTTAAAAAAAATCACGTTAGTTTGTTATATCATGTCTAACGATAGAGGATCTAAAACAAATCACTTTAGTTTGTTATATCATGTCTAACGATAGAGGATTTAAAAAAATCACGTTAGTTTGTTATATCATGTCTAACGATACAATCTAAAACAAATCACTTTAGTTTGTTATATCATGTCTAACGATAGAGGATCTAAAACAAATCACTTTAGTTTGTTATATCATGTCTAACGATAGAATCTAAAACAAATCACGTTAGTTTGTTATATCATGTCTAACGATAGAGTATTTAAAAAAATCACGTTAGTTTGTTATATCATGTCTAACGATAGAATCTAAAACAAATCACTTTAGTTTGTTATATCATGTCTAACGATAGAGGATTTAACAAAAATCACGTTAGTTTGTTATATCATGTCTAACGATAGAGGATCTAAAACAAATCACTTTAGTTTGTTATATCATGTCTAACGATAGAATCTAAAACAAATCACGTTAGTTTGTTATATCATGTCTAACGATAGAGGATTTAAAAAAATCACGTTAGTTTGTTATATCATGTCTAACGATAGAGGATTTAACAAAAATCACGTTAGTTTGTTATATCATGTCTAACGATTGAATCTAAAACAAATCACTTTAGTTTGTTATATCATGTCTAACGATAGAGGATCTAAAACAAATCACTTTAGTTTGCTATATCATGTCTAACGATAGAGGATTTAAAACAAATCACTTTAGTTTGTTATATCATATCTAACGATAGAGGATATAAAACAAATCACTTTAGTTTGTTATATCATGTCTAACGATAGAGGATCTAAAACAAATCACTTTAGTTTGTTATATCATGTCTAACGATAGAGGATTTAAAAGAGAAACTGGACAAGCTTATAAACCAGTAGGACCAACATTTAAAATTCAAAACAAAGAAAAACAAACCTAGAATGAGTTTCTTCAGAAGCAAAAATAAAATCAATATCCTATTGGATGAAGGAATATGGGCCGTCAAGAATATTTAATACCAAGAAACAAAGACGAATAAATGACTATTTAGCGATACGTTGCCATAAAGTAAAAAAAAATAACGAATTTACTAACAGAGATAAGTTATAAAAGAATACATCCAGCTATAAAAAAATATAAACAAAAGTATAAAAAAAATACTAAATCCAGCGGGGAACAGAAAACAGTTCTTTTTCTTTTAAATTAAACACACGTTGATATTTTGACAACCTGTACGAATTTAATTTTGTTTAAATACAGCCTCTCTGTATTAATGTCTTTTTTCATATGCAGCCTACTTAAAAAAAAAAAAAAAAAAAAAAAAAAAAAAAAAAAAAAAAAAAACCGTTATCTACGTCTTGAAACACAGTTTACTCTGACATATTAGAGTGCAATCGATCAAGATGAAGTGGGTGCGTGCACTCAACTCATTCATTCGATGAAAGCTTGAAGGGGTGTCACTTGCAGAGCTAAGACGTGACTTCCCTATATTAGAGCGGAACTTATGATCTTGAACAAGAGCTAATTTCATATGGCAGGAAAGCCGGCTATACGGGAATCATACGAATGGAGTCTTCTTGTTGATACAGTGTATAATGAAATGAAAAAAAGTCTTTATTAGGGGCGAGATTAGGCCTGTCATCTAACACTTAATCCAAAGCTAACATTCCATTGAAGTACTATGTGTTTAATTAACAAATAACCATAGTATATTATGCATAATCAATATTAGTTTGGGCCATATGAATTTAGCAAAGTCTGTAATCAATACGAGACAATACTCAACATGTATACGTGAAGACACAAGTTACGTTACTCACAACCCACCTTACTGACTGAACAGTTACTGCCAAACGGGTCGTCAAGGAACTGTCAGCCTCTTTACTGAGAGTTGACGATCGTTCCACTTGGTCTCAGGTAATCAATACGTGACAATACCCGACATGTATACGTGAAGTCACCAGTTACGTTACGTAAACCTGGGAGATGTTTACAGACTGAACAGTTATTGCCAAACGGGTCGTCAAGTGAACTGTCAGCCTCTTTACTGAGAGTTGACGATCGTTCTACTTGGTCTCAGGTAATCAATACGTGACCAATACCCGACATGTATACATGAAGTCACCAGTTACGTTACTCACAACCAACCTGGGAGATGTTTACTGACCTCCCACACTAGTTACAATTAATTTTGTTGTAAAGAACATTATTGTATCCATTGACAACGACATTTAAATTAAAGCGTATTAATGCCATTTTGGTAACAATTTGTTCTTCATTAAATTTTAACATTAAAACAAGAGTGTATAAAGAGAAAAATAAATATAAAATGGACTTCTTAACAATTTGTTCCTATTAAATGTAAAATTCAAACAAGTAAAAAGACAAACATGATTATATTATATCATTTTTGTACATACCGATATTGCTAAGTGAAATGATGCTTCATTTGTTCATGCCACAACAATCTAGCAATAAAAAATCCAAATTAAATCAATCCCTCAATAGGAGTGAAGGAGTAATGGGATTGGATTCATTGATCTATAAGGAAAATGTCACTTAAACTGTGATTCGGCACGAAATCTCCAAAACGATACGACCAATTGACTTTAAATTTTTAGGGAATGGAGATTATGAATCCAACGAGACTACTAAGGAAGGACTTGTAATAATTCTACCTGAAAGGCTGCACTCAGCCCCTGAAAGAATCCTTCTATGTCATAAGGAAACATTAACAATAGTTATATTGATTAAAAAACAGAAAAAAAATATTTCTTGTTTTTCTTTTAGATGTTGATTATAAAATATAGTTGACCCACTGATGTCAATGGACTCACGAGGCCAAGGTATCACGAACGCAGCGAGTGAGACCCTAGGCCGAAGGTCGAAGTGACACGAGTGTACCGAGAGAAGGTTTGACACGCGACGTGAGCAGGGCGTCCCAATTAATTATGCTAGTGTATCCGTTCGTAATTTTCTGCGGTATCCGGATATTTTTTTGCACCCCCTAACTCCAATGGAAACACAAAAATTATTTGTTCAAATAAACGGCTTAGATTCTGTAGATTCATCAATGACTCAGTACTGATGTTTCTGACAATTGACAAATAATAGCTGTTATTATTAAAACCCTTATAGAGAGTTGTATTGGGTATAACTTCTAGAATTACATAAATGGCTCCAAACAATTGGCACAAACTTTCCCCCAAATTAAACAATAAGAAATCAAAACTTTGACAATTACCAGTTTGATTCCCAAATATGTTTTATTTCCATAACTAAAAAACTAATCAAGTTAGAGATATGCGGTTTTTACTAAAATATTTTAAACTATAATTCACATCTTCCCTGAAAATTTAATCAAGACGTTAGAGGCGTTTTTGAGAAAATTCCATTTTGTATGCTTTTTGCCCATAAAAATAAAAAAAATAAAACTAATATTTCAAAAAAGTGAAAAATGGCCTTGATATATTGGCTAAATACACACATGCCAAATTTCATAAAAATTGATTCATCCGTTTCGTTCGAAAAAAAACACTTTTTAATTCAGAGGACCCTAAAATGAAATTTTAGACCAACTTGTAAAAAAAATTTTTTTTGGCGCACACAATACTTTCTGTATGCTAACGCATAGGGGAAAAAGTAAAAATAACTTATCGTTCTGAATAAGTTGATAAGACAAAACCTACGTTTCAACAGTATATTGTGTATTGTTTGCCTCCGTACTTAAAGATGGCCACTGTACTAAATAAAGTTTGTACGCGTATTTTGAAGTTGAAGTTAAATAAGACAGTATGAATCAACGTTAAACACAGAGTTTTATTAGAACGGGTTTTCCTGGAAGATAACACCTCTTGGCAAACAGTTCCGCCCGTTCAGAATCGCCCACTGGAGCCTACTTCAACTACTTTTAACCTTGCCAATGTGAACTTCAAAGTAAGGAACATTGTGACAATTATTATCGTTGGATATATATATATCCAAATTGCGTAGTTTTCTAAACAATAAGGCCAGACTTCTTCCATTATGACCTTCAATATTTTTATATAACCTCCATTATTTTCTCACAATTGTAGTGATTTTTTATTACAGGTCTCATTAACACATATTTAATTAATTATGGACTCCATTCTAACATAGTCGTGAAGTTTCAAGTTTTAAGGGCAGCAATAATTTACTATACCATTATCATATGAGAATTTTACATTCTCGCTATTTCAGCTGATTGTTGTCAATTTCAAGGGAGTGTACGTTCATGGAGCTTTTGGTAAATAGCTTTTTATTTAAATGCACATATATAACAATGCATTAAAAGGCTAAGTGATCTTCCTCTTGCTTGTAAAAAAATTAATATACTGTTTGTAAAGTTGTTCTCCCTACTTTTTGAAGTTGGTGGTTTTTAATTTCAAGTTACGTAGACTATACGTTAAAGTATCACGAAATAAATAATTAAAGCAGAATTTATGTTTTCAGTAACAAAATATGAATTTCAAACGGACTAATGGTATAAAACAGCAACCCTACCCCCTGCCCACACATTTATGGTCCTCCGACTACCCCTACACACGCACGATACTTGACGTAACCGGCCCTCCCACCCACTGACTAATGATGCCAGTACATCTGGCGCCAGACACGCTTATTTTTAACCCTTATACTCCCTTCTCATACAGGTAGCCAACAACTCATAGCCGTTTGGGGCGTTCGGTAGTCGAGAAGCAACCGTGGAACTGGAAGTAAAAGACTAGCCCGATATCTGCGCGATAAACATCAACTTTGGCGCTGCGATGTAGGCTACTATATCTTCTCCTTCAAAATAAAGTTAAATGAGCGTAGCATACATTAGCTTCTGTCAACGCCTGAAAGATTTTAGAAAACACGGAAAACATAGGCGTCTGTAGAAAGGTTAAAATAATGTACAAAAATCTTTTGCAGTTGTTATCCGGGTATCGAGGCGAGGTTGCGCAGTGAACTATGACGTCACACGGGCGGAATCAGCTGGTTTGATTTTTTCATTAAATACCTGGTAACTAAGCTATCAATCACGTGGAAGCTTTCAGATAAATAGTAAGCACTAATTCACAACTAATCATCTGGAATTGTAACTACGGGAATTGAAACAAATATTTGTGAGTTTATTTGTTGTTCTACCCAGCTGTCATTTCGTCAATGAGATGTCATGGGAGATACATACCATATTCCTTTCTAGGTAGGCCTAACGTGATTGTAAGCACTGTATTTATATTACTTAATATAGAATCTATATTAGAACTTATATTAACCCTAGATACATAAGGAGTTTGCATGATCTGTTAGATTGATAAGCCATGCTCAGGCTTAGGACCTAAACAGAGAAGAGACAAACAGAGGTCGCATCAAATAGTGCGCTGAATAAGGGTCGAGTTATGAGTTATGGAAACTAGGGTTCTCCAGTTCGTCGTGCGGATGGCAACACCAGCACCGTTGTCAGCCCCTTCCTTATTCCTCAAGGATAAACGTTCCTAAGGATTTATAAAGAGCTAGATTACTGATAATCTATTTCTAACTGTTACTGAGACGGCCATGAGAAAGTTCACCTAGGCCATCCATGTTACAACAAGCCTCTTTGCCAAATGTTAGGTAGCTGTCCACTTGATGATGGCGATAAATAACAGATTCTTAAACTTGTATGTGATTTCTAAAATAATAATAATATTTCTTACCAATATTAGCCTATATAGGTATTACATCCGTACATAGGTAGTAACAATCATATTTGTGTACAACAAATATATAAATCAATAGAAAATATACAATAACAATAAGTAAGATTTAAAATAAATTATTCTAAAATGTTTAACGTATTTTTAAACTTATTTTTTGCTGACTTGAGATTTATGTTGATGGTTTTAAATTTTGTTGTGGGTAGTGCGTTGACAAATTTGCTAGTATAATATATATATTTATTCGTTAACTAGTCTGTACTATGTATATTCAATTACAGTAAATGTACGTCTATTGTTTGTGTTTAGTAAGTTTTCTTTTTTTATGTTCATAATTATAAATAATGGATTAAAATGCAAATTCTTCTTTAATATTTAATGGTCTTTCGTGATCATGTTTTTAAAGTTCAATATTTTATTTTGTTATAATATTTTGTAGTATATATACTTAATGGTTTGGGTCCTGATTATAAACTGCAATAGTATTTTGGAAAAGACTATAGTATATTTCTATTAATTTCTTCTTTGTTAATGTTTGTTAATAACAGCAATCATTGCAAATGATCGAAATAATTTCAAGACATTAAAACTAAACAATCCTGATCATTTGTTTGTGTCCATTGGAATAGGTTTTTAAACAGATTCTACAGGAGAGCCGACGAAAATAACGCAACGCAGAACGACAGTAAACACACAAATAATGCGAGAAGAAGAAGAAGAAGAAGAATGGAACATATGTTGAGATGAGGCGAGGGAGGGGCAAAACAGAGATGACATCCAGCTGATTATGTCATTCCAATGGGCTTCTGGCTCGACGGGGCTGTCAAACGACTACGTAGAGATAACAACTAAACAGCACACACAGATGATCGGCACATAACAATACAGATAAGCAAGCTACCAGTTGCAAAATTATACATCTACATATTTAATTTCGTAAGGCGAATCGGTTGCGTCAAACTTCTAAGCGCTACACTCCACCTACGGCCTTCGGGAATGGCTCATTTTAAAGCTCTGATATTATAGATGACAGGAAAAATAAAAGTTTTGCAATTCGCCTTTAGGGCTCCGCCCCATTGGCCTTCAAAGTTCTCATGTTAATCTTATGCGAAGAAGGTTTTTAACTGAGGATTTCTTGTTTTGATTTACTGAGTCCAGCTGTCAAAAAGACACATTAAACATTCCAGATGTTAATATTTTATACCCTAATTAACAAGCCACAAGGCCAAACCTTTAAGAAGCTGATATTCACCTGAACGAACCATTGTTTACACATGTGCAACTTTATTTTGCATTTAGAAGAATAATATCCCCAGACGAAATTAAATTGTTTATTGAAAATACAGTCGACCAAAACAACGAAAAAAAAATTCTTACACAAAAAAATATAATGTACAGAGAATTTTTAGCACAGCAATAATACCTTATTAATGTGTATATATGATGATAAGTTTTGTAATACTATTAATTATTCAATGCTATATATTAAATATTTAACAGCAACATTTTAATTTAATTTATTTATGGGCCTTCGACCTTATAAGCCCCTAGTTCTTACGATATAGTTAACCCTATCATTTGTAACTATACTCATAGTAGATAAACATTATCACGCCACCGATACTTGATGGCATTTCTCTATAACTAAACTTACACAACGTCAAATTTACACTCTAACGTTCCTACCTGACAACCTGGACACGCAAAACTTGTTCAGCGTGACAGAACTATTTGTAATATATAAAAAACAAACGTACCAGTTGTAAACATTTATTTAAAAGATTTAAACATTTACATTTTACAATGTCGCTGCATTTTTGACATTATTCAAAACTAACCAACACCTATTTGACGGTTTAAAATTTGACCATTTATAAGAGACTATTTAAAAACAAAATTCCAGCTCATAACTTATCTATATCAGAAAAGCGCATTTTTTTCAAGGGAGCCAACATGTATGAGACAAAATTATTATTAATTTATATTACAAATAATTTTTAACCACCATATACATTTTTTGTTAGACAAAATCAATTATAATGTAAGAGAATTCCTAAAAGATGAATAATTTTTTTCTTGTAACATTAAATTACTTTGTTATGACATGACGTTGTATATTTTAAGCTACGATTTAAATAACAATAATTATTTTTTAATATATTTATGTTTCCTTTAAATATTCATTAATTACCTAACATACACAGAAACTATTAAAAATATATCACATATTGTTATGAACGTTTTTGTGATTACAAATATAAATACATTTTTCCTTAAATATTTACATGTTTCCTTTAAATATTCATTAATTACCTAACATACACAGAAACTATTGAAAATATATCACATATTGTTATGAACGTTTTTGTGATTAAAAATACAAATACATTTTTAGGTTAGTGATGTCCACACATGAGAAAGCTGATTAATTTGTTGATAAATATTATCAACTGTTGAAAAGTGCGTAAGCCTACATTACTAAAATAAACAACGTTCAGTACAGGGTCCAGAAAACCCTTTATCTCCATAATTAACTTAACGTGATAAGTTTGTATTTTAAATTATTGTGTAGCTTTTCTGTCTTGCACGTAATGCTAGTGAAAGGAGTGATTGTAAAAAAAAAAAAAAAAAAAAAAAAAAAAAAAAAAACAAACAAAAAAACAGTAAATAATAGGATTTGTTTCCATTGATAGACGAATATAGAGAGGGGGATTTTGGAAGAGGTTTTCTTTCTATTGGCGACGACGACGGGGGGGGGGGTAGTTCTTTGGCTCAAGAACTGCTTTGAAGAGATGGAACAAGAAGTTTTAGCAAATTACTAAGCGCCAAGATTGCATTTTAGTTATTATAATTGAATAACTTTTGGAAAAAATATTTACTAACACAAGATGACAATTTCGAAAATATACTGTCGCCATACTTAGAACAATTCCCAAAGAATATCTTAGTATGGTGTGCAATGTAGCTTTATACGAAATTGCCAGTAAGAAGCGATCCAATCTTTTCTACAACACGACGCATCCAATGTATGAAAGAAGTGGGCACGCATATCAGTATCTACTGTACTTGCTAATTTTCAGAACTGAACCCCACTTCCGGCCACAGATCTCAGAACGGAAGTCCTAATTGCGAGGTTATGTCTCTGCTCACGACTCAAACACCTACCTGCGATGAATACTGCAGGCTACGTATTTCCTAAACACTATTCTACACAGCACATGGCCCAATGAGGCAGACAGGCACGCACACACAGCAAGGTATTTTTGAACAGACAACGAGACGTCGGCTGCAAAAAACTCTGGCTCAGGGAACAAGAAGCAAAGTAGCAGTACAGTAAACTCTCGATTTAACGGGCTAAATGGGACAGGCTCTCGTCCGTTAAAGCCGATTGTCCGTTAAATCAGCGTGAATTCACACCAAGCTGTATGACATTGCCACGCCTTACTCACAACTGTGATTCTGCAAGCTGATTGTTAACTCAAAAATCAATAAAATATGCAAATATATATATTGTATATACACGATTAACCCTTAAAGGATCAAATGTTTTGTGATATACTGTACTGAATAATAATAATAATAATAATAATAATGGCTATATATGGAATATTTGAAGTTTCCTTGGAAAAACTACACGTTTTATGCATAACTTTTATATAAAACTTCCTACAGTTACGGGTACAGTATATATCAATTTAGATATTGTAATAAAGCTGCAATCTGTCCGTTAAATCTGAAGTCCATTCAATCGGGGTCCGGTAAAACGAGGGTTTACTGTAATTGTACAATTTATACAGGAGTTTCTACTCCTGTACTGACGATTTTCAAAATTAAGAATGAAAATTTTTCAACTTTTTAGGGCAAGTAAAGTGGTTTCTTTCTCTTTATGCCACTTATTTTAATCGAGAATATATATGAAAAGCACATGTATTCAAACATATATAAAAGCACAATGATATTAACTTTTCCGCTATTCGAACACATAAGATTAAGACGCAAACTAGATTTTCCACGATCGATCATATCCTCATTCGATAGCGTATTCATCATAATTAGTTAATTAAAAAATGTATTTTTACTATCTCCCATATGCGTTAGCATAGAGAAAGTATTCTGATCGTTATAAATATCTTGTACAAGTTGGTCTAAAAATCCATTTTAGAGTACCCTAAACCCAAAAAAGTGTTTAAAAAAATTGGATATCTGTCCGTATATACGTCATATGTATGTGCACTTCGCTGGATAACAAATGGATGGATCGATTTTTATGAAATTTGGTATGAAGGTATAACTAGCCAATATTTCCAGACTTTTTTTTCATTTCAAAAAAAATTTATAATTTTTTTATGGGCAAAAACATGCAAAAATTTGATTTTTTCAAGACAGGCTCTATCGATTTTGATTAAATTTTCAGGAAATATGTGAATTATAATGCAAAATATTTTAGTAAAAATCGCACTTCTCTAACTTGAATAATTTTTTGGATTTGGCAAAAAACATATTTGGGAATCAAACTGGTAATTTTCAAAGTTTAGATTGTTTAGTGTTTAATATGGGGGAAAGTTTGTGCCAATTCTTTGGAACCATTTATTAATTCCGTAAACACATCAGTTCCCACGAAATTTCTCGAGTTAGGAAAAAGACAAGATAGCTTGATGGGATTCATTTATTTGGCGTATTTGTTGTGTTATTTTAATTGAAATGCTGACATTTTTTTCATTAATGGGACACACGATTGTTGTATTCAATTGATTATACTTCAAAACACAATACTGTAGTCAGGTGCAGTGGGATACTTAAATAAATGTGCATATGATGATTTTACACAATGCATTTGACCTATTAACATTTGTAGCCCAAAGTCATAGACCGAGGCCGGGGTGTCCTGAGTGCGGCGGGTGGAACTACTAAACAACATGGATGTCACGAGCATAACGATAGTTGGGGTTGACACGCGAATCGTGCAGAGGCATCCTCTAGTATCGCTGTAACTGAACACAATTATAGACTCGTTGGATACAGTTTTTATGTATTTCATACAAATTTAAGGAACAGCGAGGACAATGTTTATTACACGTTGAATTATTATTAGAACCAATAGATTTATGCAACATCCGGAGAGTACCATTCTCATTCATTCTGCTACATAAAATGCTAACACCGATAAGGGTTTTACGTTATATTCAAACCGATAAAGTCAACTACCACCAAGACAAAGGTTAGACAAGATCAAGGTTGGCTCATCGCCTATGCCTGCTTGCACTCGCCTTTCCGCCGGACATGCCGCCGTGTGACGTAATTGTGGACCCAGCAGGGAGGCTACATGCGCTTTACGGTGCCTGCCATTCTAACACGCAATATTTTTCTAACATTGATCTAATATTACATTTTTCTCCTTACAACAGGACAGGAGAACGTGGGTGGAGGGGGGCTATGAAATCTAATCTACTGTTTTAAGTGAACATTAAAAAAGAAAAATCTTGGAATGAAAACTGTAAATACATCTAGAATATACCTGGTATTCTTCAAGTGGGGGTGGAAACATTTGAGGCATCAGTACACAACACAATGATGGGTTATTGAATAATTAAAGGCATGTTTTAAAAAATAAGAAAAACCCAAAATCATCTTCGTTGCTTACAAACGCATTAAGAGATACATCATTCCCATTACACTTTACATTGAAAATGATTCCGATTCAACACATTTTCATTTATAAAGTTTTATGAATATTTTATCTCAAAAGTGGAAATACTGGCAGTACAAATCTGTTACATACTATAGTCCGGATAAAATAACTTTGGTACTGGCAGAACGGCCACGCGCCGCTGGTCGGAAATGACAAATCTCTGTGTTTTAATTTGAGCTGTCAAACTTAAAATAAATAAGCTATAATTTTCAAACTAATTGTATAGTGTCCACCATGTTATATTCTTTAAGAAAAAAATATCCTGGAGATTTTGCTTGAACTAATTTGCTTTTTATAGTGATATATGTGTTTAAGACCACGTTTTTATGAGTGAAATTGTGCGTGAGTCGTCTTTTACCTGTCACTGTAGAGAGAATAATAATAATAAAATTATTTTTGTGATGAAATAGTAAGTTTCAACTACCTAAAGTTTCTAAAAGCATATGTAAGCTATCTTTCAAATATATTGGTCAGTTGATTAGCTGTATCAACAATAAGTACAAATTACTTTTCAACAATAGATCTAATGGAATCTGCTAGAAAATTAATTTTACTAAATAAGTGAAACAAATGAAATTATAAAATCAGGACCAAACTTTAAAAAAATTAAGAAAAGTTGTAATCTGGCCAACAAAAAGAACTGGTTGAAGTATCTCACTTTAGTTTTCTTTTCCAGGGTCAACAACTAGTGTTAAGACCAACTAGCCACAGCATATCTAGTCTGCACCAATACATTTCAGCATGCCACTCCAAACACTTAAGAGCAGCATCAACATTTTATTATTGGGTTGACTAAAGAAAATTACAGTATTTTAGTCAGACTAATGCGAAATGAAATATAAATTTACACTGGATTAATGTTAAATTGGTCGGTAGCGAAGTTGGTTAAAGTCTAGCTTCATAAGCTAAAGGCTTTCAGTTTTATTCCAATCAGAGCCATCACAAATGTTGAAAGGGATGAGAAGATAACCATCGACTGTTCATTTGTTAATGGGTTATTAATTAATAACACTTCCTAAGGAATAGTGGGTCTTAGTTTGTAACAATGACTACATTCACTCATATACACTAATTCATCATACTTTCATACACTTACATTATCATAAATATGTATATTTCATTGCACTAATTCAAAATCCATATTCGCCTATATCCTGAAAAAGTAATTATGCACTTTCTTGCCACCTCTGAAAGTATGATTTCGTGTTGAAAAAGTGGTGAAAAATGAGTTTACCTCTCTGTGGAGTTTGATTTCGTCCGCGGAAAACTCGTGTTATACGGAAAAATCGAAAACTAGTTTTTTATCTGATAATGGAAAAAACCAACTTTTTTAAAAATCTATATTTTTCGACAACTTTTTTCATTTCTCTTGTTACTTTATGTCGAACACAAATATATAACTGGTTTTGTAGTAAAATTATTGTTTCAGCTCGAAAATTGCATTTTTTACTGACATAACTTAACTTATCCTAATTGTCTATTTTCTCAAGAAAAATTCGTAATTTGCGTTGAATTCGAGTGTTTGGCCTCCGTGACGGCTTGCCGGCCGTCACTCCGGCTGGAATATAGGTGAATTTGGTTTTA